>CM046379.1:13170906-13685906 GCA_025413485.1 Ficus microcarpa | reverse complement strand
GAAGATTCTGGAGTTTAGCTAGCTGAGGAGGGATTTCACCAGAAAGTCTGTTTCTTGACAGGTCAAGAAACTGTAGATTAGTCAAATTGCCAAAGCTTGAAGGAATCTTGCCTGTGAAATGGTTGTTGGAGAAGAAAATGTCTGTGAGAGCTGTGAGATGACCAAGGCTTGAGGGAAGATTTCCAGACAATTTGTTGTTCTCAAGAATTAATCTTTGGAGATTTGAAAGCTTCCCTATTGATGATGGCAAATTCCCCGAAATTCTGTTCTCTGACAAGCTACAAAAGTAGAGAGAACCAAGACCTGAAATTGAAGAAGGGATTCTTCCAGAAATCCGGTTTTGGTTGAGGTACAAAAAGACTAATTCCGTAAGCCCGCCGATGGACTTCGGAATGCTACCCTTTATCCGATTCTCAGACAAATCAAGGTACTTCAAGCTCTTGAGCTTGCCAATGCTACGAGGAATAGAGCCACTAAACTTATTCCCATGAAGATCAAGCTTGGTAAGCAATCTCAGCTTCCCAATTGAACCAGGAACCGACCCCGAAAACCGGTTTCCCGACAGACCCAACTCGGAAAGAGACCTCAAGGATCCAACAACATTGGAAGGAACAACAGCAGACAGAGAATTGTCACCAAGAAAGAGCTTTTCTAGCCTATGAAGGTGACTAAAGGAGGAAGGTATTGGTCCTATAAGCTTGTTGGAGTCGAGAAAGAGATGAGTAAGTTGAGAAAGCTTTCCAAGTTGGGGTGGAATTGGCCCTTTTAAGTGTTTAAGACTGCTCAAGTCAAGGACTTGAAGAGAAGACAAGTTGCCCAAGTAAGGAGACAGAGTGCCGGACATGAAAGTGTCGAAAAGAATGTCGTTTGAGGAGACAAGGCCCGGGCGAGAGACGTTGATGACTCGGCCTAGGGAATCGCAGACAATGCCTTCCCATGAAGAGCAGCAGTCGGAGGACTGCTTCCAAGAATGGAGGAGCTTGGAAGGGTCGGAGGTGATGCCGTGCTTGAAGTGGAGAAGTGCTTCTCTGTCCACTGCATGGCATGCTTCCGAGACTAGTAGAGACAGACAGAGGAAATTATGAGTGAGAGAGCTTTTCTGTGAATTATGGGGATTTTTTCCATTTTTTTTTTCTTTTTTCTTTTGTGGGGAATGAAATGTCTGAGTGTTTGGGGAGATGTTTTGCCCGACTATTTATAGAACTGGAAGATGTCTTGGTTGTGTGTTGGTATTAAATTAAAAACTTCAAGGACATAAAAGTTGGATAGATCATGGCTAGCTTACTAATTAACGCTCCCTCGTGAAGTGTGTCACATGCGTCAAACTGCTTGGTAATTTACAAAGATAATTATTTTCGGTAAATAATTGTTTCGAAAAATTGTAAATGAAAGAATCTAAACCCAAAAAATAAAAATAAAAATAGAAAAAAAGTTCATCGTCTTTCTCTTTACCTTCCTCATCTGCGCTCTATACTTTTCCTTCTTACTTTCTTTTCCTCTAACTAAACACAACCTTAAACTCCTAACAATTTTGATATGTCGTCACTTGATTTCAACACCAACAAGGAGAGATAATGTTTCTCTCTCTCTCTCTTTATTTTTTTCTCTCTCTCTTTATCCTGTAGTCTATGTAATCCAATAATCAACCATGTCCAAAAGTCAAGAAGAACGTTTCATACTTTTTGTATGCACTGTGCACACATGACCAGGAAAAGTCAAATTCTCTGTCTGATAGTGCTTGGCTAAACTACAACTGTAGAACCGGAAGCAAGAGATTTATGGACTCCCCTATTGTGGAATAGGGCTTCTTTTTTTTTTTTTTGGGTTTTTTTTTGGGGGGGGGGGGGGGGGGGGGCAAAGGACAAAAAAATGTCATGCCCGTTATGAAGACTAAACAGTTCTAAATCTCAAATTTTTATTAAAATTAATTCCACATGCATATTGTTTAAAATTTATCATAGATTTGTTTATGGACTCTTTTTCCCTTTTTTTTTTCATTTATTTTTTTCCTACTTTTCTTGGAAGAGGGTTTTAATGAGTTCTGTCTCAATTCATTGAGAAAGTAGAATACACGGTTGCTTTCTTATCCAACTCTTTGAAGGGTTTGTCGTTTTTCATTTGGTCTTTTACTTCTTCTTACCTGCGTGCAAATATGTTGAATTTTTTAACCCCTGTGTGCATCCCTTTTGTTGAGGCTTTTTGGGCTCAACCCTAGGTTCGGCCCGTAGGCTCGCACCCTCACACGTATAGCGGTGAGGCCCATGGGCGTGGTCGTGCTTTTTGAGGGGCGCTATGCGCTCGCGCTCGAGGCGGACTGCCGTGGGGCTCAGGTGGCGGTGGGCCGGTCAACAGGGCTGCAGCCTAAGCTCCCCAACCCGTCCCAGGGGGGCGCGGTGCGCTTGCGCCCGTAGGTTGTTGATGTCAAGGTTCGAACCCTTAATATCCTTTGAGAACACATAGTCCTCACCCAAAAAGCCTCAACACCTTTATTTCGGTCTGCATTTGTAAGAGCCTTTTTTATTTCTTATTTTACTAAATTAAAGTGAGAAGTTTGATAAAAGATGAATTGTTAAGGAGGTGCCAATCTAATTAGGATGTACTTGTCACTTGATGTCAGCTACTCCCCCTAAATCATTTATTATTTTTGAAAATGCATATTGTTTAATTTTACTAAGATTTAGGGGGAGTTTGGTGATTAGTTCATTTTAAATTAAATTGTACTTTTTTCATTATGATTTTTGTCTTTTTCTGAAAAAGTTTTTTGTCTTTTCTGAAAATGTTTTTTTTGCCTTTTCTGAAAAATTACTATTGAAACTTAAAAATCTTAAACTAAACTCATTCACCAAACACCCCCCTTAATATTTAGAAACATCGATGATATTTTAATGCTTGTCCTTGCCATAAATGTGATGTTCTGCATAAATTCACATCTTCTATTCAATTTCAATATCTTGAATGGTTTAATGAATTTTGACGTCATAGCACATAAAGTTAATCAAAAAATATTTTACAATTTTAAAATGAGGTGATATAATATGATTAGTTAGGTCCCGTTTGGTATCAATGTTGGAAAAATGTTTTCCAAATATTTTTTTTCATCATTTTCCTCCGATTTTACTTTTCACTTTTCTAAACATTTTCAAAAAACTCAAACTTTAAAAATTCATAACTTTTTCATTTTAAATCAAAATGAGATATCTTTTTTTTTTTTTAAATTACATAGAATTTCAAGAGGAATAAAACATGATCCATGTTACTAATTTTTTCCGAAAAAGTTTCAAATTTTTATATTTTTTCACTCCAAACAGTTCATTTTCACTAAATACACATATTCAAAAGTCAAATCATCTTCAATCTCTAAAACACCATCTCCAAACCTGATCTCAAATGAGCCCTTAGAATAATATTTGGAATACTGATCTTAGGGGATGTTTGGGGACATTTTTGGAAACGTGTTTTCCAAAATTTTTTTTGTCATTTTCCTCTAACATTACTATTCACTTTTTCAAATATTTTCAAAAAATTTAAACTTTAAAAGTCCATAATTTTATCATTTTAAGTCGAAATGATATTATTATTATTTTTTTCAAATTGCATAGAATTTCGAGATAAACGAAACAATATCCATATTGCTAATTTTTTTTTAACATATTTGAAGTTTTTACAAATTTTAACTTCAAACAGTTCATATTCACCAAACGCATATTTGTAAAATTCAAACCATCTCCAATCTCGAAAACATCATCTTTAAAGTGACCTTAAACGGAGCCCATAATGTGGCTTGAAAGTTGAAACCAAGCCCTGAGACATAAAATTATATCATCTTTAGAGGGATTTTCGTTTACGATAATTAATGTTTGCCTTTAAGATTGCAGCTAGAGCGAGGTGACAAGACCATTTTGCTCTTTCTGCAAAAACATGAAATACAACAAGAAGCTTGAGCGTGTGTTTAACTGATCATGGGAATGATTAGTGCCTAAAAATGAAAAAGAGGGATGACAACTTAAAATGGGTGAAAAAAGAGGATCGCATGAGATTTTACATAATTTCCTCTTTTTGCCTAGTAGATAAGAATGATTATATCGTACATGATGTATATATTGCTCAATAAATTTGAGCCTTCATTATAAAAAAAATTAGGCTTAGTTTGGCACACCATTTTAAAATACCCATCTCAAAATTTTTTTTGTCTTTTCTGAAAATTCAAAAAAATTTACTATTGAAACTAAAAAATCTCAACTCAAACTACTCCACCAAACACACTCTTAATACCCATATTGATAGGATGATCCTAAATTGACCACGTGAGCATTTTAATTTATTCGCTTCTTTAAATTTGTTTCTTTTTTTTTTTTTTTTTAGATATATTTTTTTCCCTGAAGATTTGAGATAGTGCTTGTCCTTTTTGAGTCTGTTGCTTTATGCAATGTTAGTGTCAATTGTGTTACCTATGGCTATAAGGTCCATTTTATTAATGAGTTTCTATCAATTTGGTATATGTTTACGTATTTATGAATTAATGAAAAAAGTTTTTGAATTAAGATTTTATTCAAGATGTTATCAGAACATATGTATAATTATGATGATTCGAATCTAGAACTAAAAGCAACTTGTACTAATATCATATCAAATAACCACTCAACCCTTAAATTTAACTTAATTATGCCAACTTTAATTATTTATACTAATCTTGATGGCTGATGCACATTTAACGGACATTCCCTATAAATCCTTTACTTTTTAAAACCTTACCTTTATTTTTTTTAATTAAAAAAAATTATCTTACCCTTTTTTTGTTTTTGTTTTTGTTTTTGTTTTTTTTTAATTTAAAGTTAGGGGATTTAAACTTTATATTTGAAATAGAATCATATATAATAGTATCGTTAAGTTATATATGTAATCGCAATATTATTTTAGCTCTATCTTCCTCAATTATCTATGCTTTTTTTTTTTTTCAATATAATTCTTTCTTACACGTGCACCGACAACATAATTTTCCTTTTTTGTTTCCTTTGTGAATTTTTTTTCCGTTAGTTATGATGTTGGAATTTGGAAGTCGCCTTATCCTTGCAATAGTTCTAACGGAGAAACAACAGATATTTCTAATAACAACATTTTAAAGTCTTAAAAGATAAATTCTTATCTTTCATGGTATCGGAGCCATTTGATAGTACCAAAGATTCGAACCTTGAACCTCATTTAAATAAACTCAGAAACTCTCGTGCCATGTTAAATAAGCAATTAACCCATGAAGCTCAGTAACTTGGGTCAGTATTTATCATTTAGGGCTTTTTTTTTTTTTTTTTTGAATAGATTTGAGTTGAAAATTTTAAGTTTCAATAGTAAATTTGAGTTAACTTTTCAGAAAAGACAAAAAATTTTTTAGAAAAGATAAAAAAATTTTTCAAACAAAAATAAAAACTGAGATAAAAATTTTAAGTTTGAAATTGTGAACCAAACATCCCCTTATACTATAATATACTATTGGCAAAAATAACTGTTTGAAAACTAGCGCATCGGCATGTGATAGAGGGTCAGGCAGTACTAAATTGGGCCTCAAATATTATTGTGGGCCACAAATTTTGGATCACTCACTACGCGAACTGAAAGGTCGATTAAACCCCGTGTAGCCCACTCTCTGGCACGTGGAATCTGACAAAATTGAGAACAAATCTTCCCACAATCCGCGCTTCCGCGCCACGGATAAGAAAACCACGTGGGCTTATCGTTCGTGTGTCAGAGATACAAAAGTCTCCGTTGACTTCGTCAATTGAACATGAGAAAATTTAAATTAAAATTAATTAATTTTTTAAAAATTAATTATAATTTTTGTTGATTTAAAAAAAAAAATTAAAATTGAGTTAAAATTTTTAAATTTAATTGAAACGTTGAATAAATCATAAATTTTTTATTTTTTATTGAGAATTAAAAAAAAAACTAAAAACTAAAAGGGTTTAGAGGTAAATGGCAATTGGTTTATGTCATTTTTGTAAATGGCAATTAGGGATCCAACTTGGCAAATAGTTTATTATTAAAAAAAAAACCTTGGCAAATAGTTTATGTCATTTTGATGCATGACTTTTTTTATTTTAGTAAATTAGCCCATGAATTTAATTATCCAAAAGTTTTGTTCCCTGATCATTAAAATGGTTTTTTTTTTTTCTGGGAAATAATAAAAATGGGTTTAATCTGGTTATAAAAGTAAAGGTGGAAATTTTTACAAAACAGCGTTTGGGTAGACATTAAAAATGTTTTTAACTCTTTTTTTTAAGGGAATTTTTTTTGTAACTTCTTATTAAAAATGATGTCTATTTTACGAAAGATTTTAATTATTCAAAATCTATCCATATTTCGATTATAACTGTTGAAAGCAACTCTTGAACCTTTTTATAACATTTATAAATGTATTCATGTGTTGTTCAGTTGTCAATAATTGAAAACAATTGTGAAATAATCAAATCTTTCCTTATGAAATTCTTATATTTGTAAGTAACTAAACCTCTTCGCGTAATCTATCTCTCAAGTAATCAGTATATAAAAACTAGTTGTCATTTTTTTATCTGTTAGTAGAGAGCTAGAGACGTTGTTGAAACAAAAGGTTTTGCCATATTTTGTTTGTGTTTCTATGTCATTTTTCTGAACATCGTTATTAACAAATGCTTGTTGTTTTAAAGCTTTTTTTGTCAAGAAAAATCATATCCAAGCGGGAGACGATGAATCCGATGGTGGTCATTTAAGAGTAAGATCAGGTTAGCCCCTCTTTCACTCAATCGAAAAATTAGTCATTAATTGTGTAGATTATATATTAACTGTTTGTTGAAATGCCTAACATAGAATATAATAGTTTGCTTGTGAATTTTTAATTACTGTCTCTGGGTTTTGATCATTTATATTTTAAAATAGAGCAACAAACTTTTCATGTTTATTATCTTTGGTAACAAATAGAGTGATTTCATGTTTCGTTGGAGAACTTTAAGTTTGGCCTCTAATTTAGATATATTGATGCTATTTTGCTTGTTGATTCTATAAGGTTTTTAATGCTTGATTTCAATAACAGTTTGTGAAGTTTCATATGAATCTGGTATTTTACTTTTGGTATAAAAGTAATAAACTTTTTAGTTTTTGTTTATCTGGAACTCTGTTTCTAATTTAATCCACTTTGTTTGTTAGTCTTTATGATATCTCTGAATTATCATTTGATGCACCTTTCAATTTATGAACATTAGTCATTAATGGTAATTTTAAGTCTATATTAGAGAGAGTCCAAACATTGATATTTTTTAGTCTATATTTCTGATTCTGAATTCTGAGAGTTTCAACATTATCCTTTATTATCATTTTTCTATGAGTTTTTTTAAAATTAAAAAAAATAATCTTTCAGATTTGAAAGTTTCTAATAATACAATCAATGGGCGACTTCCTGTTTGAGTTACATATTTGTGTTTTTTAGGGTCCGTTTGGTGAATGAGTTTGAGTTGGAAATTTTAAGTTTCAATAGTAATTTTTGTTGATTTTTCAGAAAAGACAAAAAACGTTTTCAGAAAAAGAAAAAAACTGAAATGAAAAAGTACATTTTAGTTTAAAATGAACTTGATTACCAAATAAGCCCTTGGATATGTTTTAGTATTTTGAAATTCTCAGCGTCCAATTTATTATTTCTCTAAAAATAATAATATCAAATTATGATCAAAAAGTTGTTCTCTTTCTATCCAACTTCTCTTTCTCTCTCTAATGCGTGAGGATTAAGATTTCTCAATTGTTTTTCTCTCTTAGGGCCAGATTTTGGGGGTGGCCTTTTGTTTATCTCTGATTTCCTAACCCTAGAGATGAAGGTGAGAACCATCTGGTGAAGGTCACGGCAGAGGCGAATTCGTGACATGAGGATGGGTGTTGTAAGAATGAACAAGGCTGAATTGAGATAGATGGTGGGGGTACGTGGTTGTTATGCTTCAAGAAGGTTTTGCAACAGCTCAGCTTCGACAACTCAGTTTCTCCCCATGATGTGGTTTGTTTTATTAGCAATGACTCTTTCCATGTGAATTTTTTTTTATTTTTTGGTGTCTAAGTTTACATGTAATAATAACGATGTCTTTGTTGTCTTTTTTTTTTTTTTTGGTACTTTGTTTCTTTTTGCTATTTATAATAAAGAAGGTGATTTCTCTACATTCTGAGTTGGTTATCTATTCGTCAGATCTGAGTCTTGAGGGTATTTTGGTTCCGGTAGAGTTTCTTCTATGTAGAGTTAGTAGTGATGTTAGTGCTATCAAGTCTTGGCTATCGATTAATTGGGAAAATCCATTGATTGTTTGTCAAAAAGAATATTATGTGTACTTGATTTCAGTATGTCAAGGTATATTCCCGTTTTGAGCCTTAAATATACATCTTTCCCTTTGAACATTATCTAATTTTACTAACAGATCCGTTTTTGTTGAAGGGTTTTGTCTTATATAATACGGTGTTTCTTTTGTTTGATATTTTTGTATCTCCTTAATAAGTTTAATGAAATTTCTCTTAATTTCTATTGCAGTTTTAAAAACTAACCGTTATTCCCATTAAAAAAATATATTCCCAACCATTATCAATAATACCTCTTCCTTTAGCAAACAAAAAGAATCGTATCAATCCTGAATAATAACTATATATATATATTTTTTGAAAGTTTGTAATTTGTTATTATACTGATTATTTTTTTCGGTATTTCGTTTGATTTATTAATTTTTTTTAGCATTCTCATATATAGTAGATTTACTATAATATATTAACCATGTATTTAGAATAGCCAAGAAAGCTGTATATGGTCTTGCCAAACATGCATTAGGTAATACAGAAGATATAATTTGGCTTCATAACATTCCAACCCCGCCAATAGTTTCTGTCTTGGCTTCTGATTTAATTACTCGTTAATGATAAATCAAGGAGTTATATTATTTATATCAATAATCTTCTTTCAAGTTAGTAAAATTAGTTATTTATCATCGGTTAGTCTCTTCTTTTACTAGAGTTTCAGAGGATTTTATTAATTTTAATCCTATTATTGATAGTTTCAAAAATAATTGATCGGAGATGTGAAAGGAAGAGTATATTGCTTTTCTATTTCACTATCACTCAAATTATCTAACCATTCCAATAGAATCCATGTCAATCAAGGAGATATAATCCAGAAGTTTTTGCTTCAAGATAAACTTTAAATCGGAATCTAGAGTTGCTTTTGCTAATTGTTTTTCATGTAAACTGAAACTAGTCAAAGTTTTTGTTTTTTTTTAATATTTATTTTATAGGTAAAATGAAGGATGATATATCTTTCATGTCAAAGATGGGATTTTTTGTCTTATTTCCTGTTCGAAGTTGTTTAATTAATTATGTATTTAATTATATTTTCACGACTTATGATTTAAGTTAACTTGTTATTTGGAATTAATTGGATAGAAATAGACATCTTATTATTGGATTTTTTCTGCCATTGATTGCATCTTCCAAATACTTTCATATTCTTTAAAAAAAAGAAAAGAAAAAAGAAAGAACAAGAAGATCCAACTTCTAAAGCAGTTTGGATCACCTACTTCGTCATGTACTTCCAGACAAGAGCGCTCCCCACAATAACTTCGTATTTAACACAAAGATCTTCTTTACTAATATAAAACAAAAAACAAACATCCACATTACCCAAAACCAAACAAAGAGAAAAAAAATTTTTTTTTTCCAAAAAAAGAAAAAAAGAAAACATTAATTAATTAGTTATTAAAAATTTTTTTTTGAGGAATGATAGGACCAAAGGCTTTACATTCGGTTTGAGATTTCTGCTCACCACCTTGACAAAAGAAGAAAGTCTCAGGGCACCGGAACAGGCAGTTACCGGTGAGCTCAACATGGACCGAGCCGGGCTTAAGCAGTGTCAACGGGCCGGGTATAGGCCCAAGAAGGTAGTTCTGGCCCAACAACAGCCTCGTGAACGGTGAGACTCCCGAACCGGGACGGACCGTTTTAATGGCGTATTGCGTCGGGATCATCCCCGTGAACTTGTTGTTCTCCAACGACAGAGCCGAGAGCTTCGGCATTAGGCTGAAAAACGACGGCAAAAGCCCGCCGATTTCGTTGTCGTTTAGGTCCAGAGCTATCAGCTCGCTCCCGACGACGCCGTACTGGAAAACCGGGGATTGTACGGTCGTGAATTTGTTGGAGGAGAGAGTCAGTTGTTGCAGGGATTGGTGCGTGAAGAGAAACGAAGGGACCGAGTCACCGAGTCGGTTGTGACTCAGATCCATTACTTGAAGAAACCCCAGGCTTTTTACACTCCACGGGATTTTCCCTTCCAGGCTGTTGTTTCGCAGAGAGATTTCGACGAGAGAGGCCGGGAGATTTTCCGGGATTTCGCCAGATATGAGGTTGTTGCTCGCGTCCAAGAAGACGAGGTTTTCGAGAGAACCCAGATCGGGAAACTCGCCGGAGAAATTGTTCGACTGAAGCTCGAGGCGTTTCAGGCTCTTCAAACCGTTCAAACTCGCCGGAATTTCGCCTTCCAATCGGTTATTGTCGAGGAAGAGCTCCTCCAGGCTCGTCAGGTTTCCGATGGACGACGCCGGGATCGCGCCGGAGAACGAGTTGCCGGAGAGGCCGAGTCGCCGGAGCCGAGTCAGGTTCAAGAGCGAGTTGGGGAGTGGGCCGGAGAAGAAGTTGTTGGAGAGGTCAAGGGTCTCGAGGTAAGGGAGGTGGAAGGAGAGGGAAGAGAGTGAGCCTGAGTAACCTGCCTGGTCGAGGGCGAGTTCGGTGATTCGACTCATTCCCGACTCGTCCACTGAGTCGCATCTGAACCCGCACGTGAACTTGTCGCTGAAGAGGTTGTCGCATGGGTCGAGTTTGAAGTCCCATGAGCTGACGCATGAACCGGGATTCACAGAGTCAGGGTCTAACTCGCTTTGTAATCCTTTCAGGACTTGGATATCTCCCCAATACGTCTTTGATTCTCCTCTTCGTGACAACCATGTCAGTACAATGGCAAAAACCAAAGAAAATACAGAGAAATTGTGCGTACGCATTTGATATTTCTCTCTCTCTCTCTCTTTTCTATTCTTTTTTTTTTTTTTTTTTTTTTGTGAGAGAGAGAGCAAAGAAAAGAGTGTTTTTATGGAAGTTGGGATTGCTTCATTGCTTTAGCTTGGTAGAGAAATAGGGGAATAAAGATGAAAGAAGGGGACACCACCACAGTTGATCAGGACCGTTGATCCTGGTGAAGTCAGAGAGAGAATTTCGATGGTAGTGGGGAGAAAGAGAGAGAGAGAGGACAGAGTGGGGGAGGGTGGCAGAAGATGGGAAATGGCGTATTGAGTGGCTCTCTTCTGTCGCTTTTAACAGAGGAGCTTTAGGATACTCTGTGAATGGATTCACGGGCAAAAATGTCAGAGCACTCTTTTTCACTAGTGCTTTTACATATCCATGATCCAAATTTGCTGGTAAATGTTACGGTACTTGGGAACTAGGGAGATAAGATGGAACAGCAATTTTTTTTTTTTTTTTTACTGTCTTATGTACTACCATCGTCTCTGATTGTTTGTCCTACTGGCGACACCTTGATTCATGATATAGTGACGTCTGTCTGGACGCTAAAAACTTTTTGGCTCTCCCAATTTACCGTTGAACCGCTGAGTTGTCTTCTTACTTTATTTATTTTTTAGGAAAATATTTTATTTTATTCTTTAATTGCTCTGCCATGATTTTCTGTTGAATAAGGAGGAATAAGAAAATAGGGTAAGTGCCCATGGACAGGAATTTGTAAATTTGTATGTCGAGTCCACTGGGGTTAGAGGAGAGAGATTGAAATTGAAGCATGTAATTGTGAAGAAAAAAGAAAGGATTGCGAGGGGTGTTTGGTGTATGAATTTGAGTTAAGATTTGTAAGTTTAAATAGTAATTTTTTGTTGACTTTTTTAAAAAAGATAAAAATTTTTTTAGAAAAAACAAGAATTGAGTTTAAATCCATGAGTTTGAATTAGGATCTCAAACTCACCCGCCTTTTGATTCCAATTTACTGTGGGCTCCATTTGTTTTCTTTTGTTTTTTGTTTTTTGTTTTGTTTTGTTTTTGTTTGTTTTTTTTTTTTTTTTGCCCTTGAAGATACTTGTTTCTATGCTTCCGCAAGCCAGTTCCTAGATAATAAGGTTTGAAAAACCTTGCTTTGATGTACTTAAATTCATTAGGATTAAGACTAAGAGCTAAATAATTCTCGTATAATTCCACAAAGCAAAAAATCATTACGATTCTTCATGCCGAAGAAAAAAACATTTTTAGTGGTGGTTCTTTGGAATCAAGTGCCAGCGCACGTGGCATCTGCTAGACGTAGTAGTTACAGAACCTTCCAGTTTGGTGCGACTTTTGTGCTATAGGCATCTTGTCACTTATGTAAAAAGTGGTAGTTGCCTTTTGAATATAGGCTTGTATTGGTTTATATAACTAACAAACTTTGAATTATATAGCAAGCCTTCCCAAAAAGCCACCCCATTTCTACAATGCCGATTCGCGCTTGGTACTTCCATTTCTTACCACCTAAATCATTAAAACAATTCTCCAAGTCTCTAACTATAGCCAATTATTTAGCCACTTGATTTTCTCACGGTTTTTACAATAAAACCTCCTATTTTGCTCTATTTTGCACTATTGATAAAAACGGTTATTTTAATCATTCACGTTTGGTACTTCCATGTTCTT
Source organism: Ficus microcarpa (assembly GCA_025413485.1). NCBI lineage: Eukaryota > Viridiplantae > Streptophyta > Magnoliopsida > Rosales > Moraceae > Ficus > Ficus microcarpa. The sequence goes on along the minus strand of CM046379.1, from coordinate 13,673,207 downwards.
ACCACCTAAATCAGTAAAACAATTCTCCAAGTCTCCAACTATAGCCAATTATTTAGCCACTTGTTTTTCTCACGGTTTTTACAATAAAACCTACTAGTTTGCTCTATTTTGCACTATTGATAAAAATTATTATTTTAATCATTAGATTATTTTTAACAATTTGATCTTATGTCCGGAGCAAATTTTATCTCAAACACTTTTTAAGTTTTTAATATAAACAATTTTAAACCAAACTATTAAAAATTAATCTAATGACTAAAAAATAATTCTCACCGACAGCGCAATATTCCCATCAAAGAAAAGACTAGCAATTTTAATTAATTAACTATTTATTCATTTTTGGATAAGCAAAGACTATAAACTTTTTAGGACAATCAAAATCCTAAGAAATCGTTTTTGAAGTGGTTCCAACATAGGGACACGCACTACCATGCCAAGTCCACATGTTACCTAATAAATAATTGAGAATGGCCCACATTTAATATATAAAAAGAAGTACGGACTATTTACAACCATCCGATCACGTGAGATATTCTAGCAATAAGAAGATATTTGAAAAAAGCCTGAACCATCCTTACCATCCCATTAATGTGGATCGAGCTTTGGTCCCTTCTTTGTTCTGCTTCTCCTTTACCAGAATTTAATGCCAGAGCTTTAGGATACTCTGTCCTACTTTAATTCCTTTGAATAAAACGAGCAACGTCATAGATAGAAAACTGAGAAATACACGGAACACTAGAAAGTAGATACACAGCAAATATATATACATGCATATATAGAGAGAGAGAGAGAGAGAGAGACTATGATCTTGAATAAGCTAAACTACTCTTTCTTATTTACATATACATTTTCCTTTCTTGATGAAGGATCCAACTAGTCAAACAAAAGGCTGATAAGAAGCAATTACTGTACAAAATATAATTATGTTTTGCTTGAGAGTCCTACATATTGGGTCAGGTAGCTAAGGAGGCTCACAAAAAGGTTAAACACACAAAAATTGTCTAAAGGAGACTGGAATAGCTTTTGACCACGTTTCTCTACTCACTGCTTTCCCTTGGGTGACCATTCGAACTTGGCGTACTTCTCTTTGCTATTTTTGCCAACGTTCACAAGATACCGCCTAATAGATTTGTGATTCATCTCAAACACAAACGACATTCCGCTAATCTGTAATCACGCATTTGCAATTAAGAATACAAACATATTGACAAAATGGACAGCACTCACGAGGAGCAGAATTAGAATGAAAAGAACCTAGAATAAGATGTAGCAAATGATCAAAGCCATGGAATCTACATGGTGCAGAAGACGCGTGCCGAGTCATTTGAGAACTGAAGATGGAAAACAGTTTACCTCAATCAAAGTACTAGAGCTAAGACACCGGCAGTGTCCTGTAGCAACCTCTTTGCCATTCAAAAAGATCGAACTCTTGCCAATATTCTTCAAAAAGAAGGAGCCATCTTCTTCCATTTTTATAAGAGCCTAGCGGAATGGTCAGCTAGTCATTCAGATGATCAAATAAAATGCAGAAAAACTAACTTAAAATATGGCATCAACTTTACTGAGCTTCATTTATTTGTTTCACCGAGAATACTGTTCATCAATGTAGAAGTAGACTTGGTTAACCCCTAGCCATTTTAAAGTGTGATCCCTGTTACTTTCAATGATAAGCAGTATGAAACCAAAACGTCCTTCCAATCATCAATAAATGCAAGTATGCAATGAACTTCAACAGAAAACGACGACGCAGCCTACCTGCCGCCTAGATATTTTGTTTGCACGCCCTTCTTTCCCCAAGTCAATGTCAACTTCATTGTCTTCCGTTGCTCTACCAAGTATGACCTATGTAGTACAAAAACACACTCAGAATAAGCAACTATAAGGAGTGTCTAAATTCTAGCCCAATCATATGGAGAAAGAATTGCATTCAACTAAACTAGAAGTCCATATGTATGGCGAATGGTACAAAAACATGACAATCACACTAATATTCTGTAAACATGACGTCTTAATCTGTATCAGCTAAAATGTTTAAGCAGGGTTCTGAAAGAATGCGCACCAGAACTTAGATCTTCAAAATTAGAAATCAGTGCTAAAACCCTTTTTTAAGTCCTTCATCAATCACATTCTGACATACAATGTGAAAAAGAAAATCTACAAAATATACCTCAGTCTCCTTGATGTACTGCTTCAGTTGGCGTCCATACACAATTGCAAATGCACCTTGAGATGCTATGGCTCTTTGCATGGAAGATCGTGCACATTGTTCCAACCTCACTATGTTTCTCTTAGCATCCTCGTGCTGATATCGCGAGACTGCTTAAGAACAGGGGAAAAATCAGAAGAAACTCTAGGACATCTATCTTTCACTGTTTACATAGAAGAAATGGATTTTGCTAATATTGATTGGGTAATTGGTTAACTAATGACAGATTGTGCTATGACAATATCAAGATAAGGTTAATTGAGGACTTTCTTCACATGAGAACAACTGGATGCAGAATAATCTAGAAACAGATGAAAAACACTTATTAGATAATTGTATAACTTCAGATGAGTTACCTTTTTTACTGAGATCTGAGTCGTCGTCATCCGGACTTAAATCCATCTCAAGTATCTGGAAAAAAAAAAAATCAGTATAAAATACAAGTCAGTATTAATTAATTAATCGGCACAGAGAATGATGATCGATTACTTGAAGCATACAAGTTCATTATGTTTACCATGTTTTCAATATCAGAAAAATAAGGAACGTCATCACCCTCTAATTCTTCCTCGGAATCATCCTGATATAGTCTTGAACTCGAAGGGTTTGCTTCTGGTTCCAAGCCATCTGTATTAGTCGAACCTGGCTCTTTAGATAAGAGTGTATGTTCTCCCCTAATGGTAACCGGAGCATTTATTCCCTGTTTACAGCAAGCAATTTAGTAATTTACAAGCGCACAAACACCAATTGTCAGAATAACTATGCCATTTATATGAAGTAACACCAATGCAACTTTCATAACCTCTTCTTTCAGCACTTGATTTGCAGCAAAGGCAGGAGTCATATGCGTTGATCTGTATTGACTTGCATCAGCAAGTATATTGGTAGCCTGTTTGGAGACCGAAGTTACATGGGTACCGTCAAAAGGCTCGGGTTTAACAAGTGGGAAGTTTGGACTGGTTTTTGGAGCTGTTCTATGTCCTCCAATCTGGGAAGCCATAAGAGACTCTGCAGGGCTTTGCTTTTTCTTCAAGCTTATACTTTGTTGTCCCCTATTTTCTTGATCCGTGAAGGACGGAACCAGATCACTAGGTTGTATCACTTCATCGTTGCATGGGATATCAGGGTCCTCACTATTCAATGTGCACTCCATCATCTCATAATGAAGTTCAGGAGAATGAGGATTTGAAACTGATTTAATTGATGGAATATTGATTTCAGAACTGCAAATACTCTGATTGGCCTCACCAGAGTGATGCAGGCTGGTGGAGTCTTTTTTCTCGGCATCACACACATCTTCAGATAAAACAGAGAATGCTTTTGGATCAAGATTTTCTAGTTGACTGACACTCGGTACGTCCTTTTTTTGCCCATCTGTGGGAGAACTCACCTGAACTGACTTAATACCAACATAACAAGCCTTGTCATCCATGTTCTCTCCATCTACATCCATGGCAAGAGGCTCATTCTCATTTGCAAAGTTCAAGAGCGAATCCGAAATATCACCATAATCATCTCCTGAGATAGCAATATTCCTATTTAGTTCCTCATTAGGTAGTCTCTCTTCCAACATTAATCCTGAGTGTTCAACATCATATCCAGGTGAACGACTTTCATCACCATCCTCATGGTCAGGACACATCAAATTCTGTTCAACATTCTGACATTTAGCCTCAAGGCTGACATCGATCGGCATCTCCGGTGCCGAGATGTCAACAATCGTCTTCCAAAGAGGCAATTCTGGCAGCACATGAGACGTCCCGGCCTCCGCTACACTAGAGCAATTCCTAAAATTTTGCTCAGCATTAATATTATGCCCGTTGTTATCTTTTACTGATCCACTAGTTGACAAACACAGATCCTTTTGACGATTATCTAAGAGCGAACAACTATTAGCTGCAAATTCAAAGTAGTTTTCAACATGATCTCCAACCACGAAAAGATCATTTCCACTATTCACATTCTCAGTATTATCATTAGGCTCGTCAATGAAACCCAAATCCAAAGTGTTGAAAGAGCAGAGTCTCTTACGCATCTCGTAGTAATGTCTCCGAACGCTCTCGACTCGTCGTTTCGCGGGAGAATCAGCTCCGACGCTTCCTCCTCCTTTGGAAACTCCAAATCTACCAGGCTTCGACGAAGCACTGGGATTAGAGCGCTCAAATTCCGCCATTCGAGCAGAAGCTTGGGCCGAAACGTCGGCGTCGTAGAGGAGAGAACGCCATCGCTCTCGCAACTCTCGGACCGTGAATTTTCGGGAGAATCGCACCGCGCCTTTGGCAAGCGCTTCAAGCGAAGCACCTGCCTGAGGAATTTTGCAAAAAAACGAAATTATGAATCAGAATCACTCGAATTGTTCTCTAATTTCGCAGTTTAAGGTTCAGATTGCAGCGGAATTGAGCTATGGAGGGGAGGGAAGAAAAAAAAAAAAAAAAAGGGGGAGAAGTGAAGAAAATCGGATTACCTCGACGGCGTTCTTGAGGAGAAGGTCGTCCTCGGGGTTCCATGGAGGTGCGGAAGCAATTGCCGCCATGAAAATGGAATTTGAAGCTAATTTGTGCTCTGAATTTTTGGAATTCGAATCTTTCTCTGTTCAATGTTGCTATGAGATGAGAATTTGAAAGGAGATTTGCTGTGAGAATTACTGACTTCTGGGCTCAATCGGGAAACTGGGCTTCCTTTCAAACACGCGGGTAACGTGATCTGGACCTCGTTGCTTCTTCTTTATTTTTCTTAATTTTTAATTATTTAATTATTTTTGGATAATATATTATCTTCACGAGTTCGAAGGTGCTTCTCTGAACATTAAATGCATTTTGATTTAAAAGTTCTTTTTTTTTTTTTTTTTTTAAGGCAGGTGACGATCTTTTTTTTCTTGGGAAGAAATATTAAGCTTCTATCTATAAATTATATTACACTCAAAATTTTTATTTTTATTTTATTTTTTTAAATCAATAAAAATTATAATTAAATTTTAAAAAATTAATCAATTCAAATTTAAAATTTTCTAACTTAAATATAATACGAAACGAAGTATAAATTTACTTTTTGGGATCTTATTCTTGTTGCTAAAATATTCTTTGATCGGATCCGGTAATCGGTAAAACAGATGCTCTTTGTGGGGAATCGGAAAATGGAGGCCCAAGCCCAACACCAAAAGCGTTGAAAGATTAGGATGAATTGCTCGCCAAAATAGCCTTAAAATGATACTATAATATTTTCTTGTTAATTTTTAGATGAAATTTTTTCATAGTAACTAAATAGATTTTGTTCAAAACTTAATAAAAATAACTATTAAGTAACAATTTAGAATCATTCCACCTACAAAAAATATATATAAATATATTAAAATTATACAAAAAATACTTATATATATATATATATCAAAATTACATAAACTGAAAAATTTAAGTACTAACTTAACAATTTACCCTAAAGATTACGGGAGAAAAGATTAAATAGTAGTTTTAAAAAAAATTAAAATAAGCAACAGATTTTTAAGATTTTTAAAGTAAATAATAACAAATAACAAATGTATCAACTAAATGATTTAGTTATGTCTTATAATTTTTTCATTTTCTCAACAAATCAAATATTTTAAAATCTTACTATTTCTTTAAATTATTTTTATAAAAATACTATTTACCACAAGTTTCCATGATAAAAGGATTGCAAAAGTAGGAAGAGTCACAGTATTCACTGGGTTCGATTATAAGGGATAAAGTCATGGTGATAGCAATATGCTGCCATATTTGATCTAGTTCCATTTGTAATGAATCCCTAAAAGCACATCTCCTTTATGTAAATCAAACGTAAATGTTGCTACTCCCAAAAAAAAAAAAAAAAGAAAAAAAAAGGGCAAATTTATCAAAGGCTGCTTATTATAAGGCTTTGAATTGATATTGCTTTTCTTTTATCATTTTATTTGTGATATAAAATTTTAGGTTTTTTTCTTTTTTCCTTTTACTATCCCTCCTAGGCTGTGGATGGAGTCCTCGAAACCGACAAACCCGTCCTAACTCGTCTATTCCGATATGGCTAGAATGTAACCCGCAAAATCGTAAAGAAACAGGTTCAAAACAGACCCAAACCCAAGATCGACTTGAGTGGGTTTAGTGGTTCTTTAGGTCAGTTACAATTCCTAAACCGCTGAACTTGTAACTATGGATTAGGTGTCAAAAAGAGTCTAACCCGACCGACCTTACCCGTTTTACCCGAGGCCCTCCAACGTATATGACATGGAGTGCCTCTAATATGAAATAAAATGAACAAGAGGCATGAATAAATACACAACAGTGATACAAGAAAAACATTATCATAGCATACAATAAATCTAAAAAATCTATATTATTAGTGAAAACCATATTTCCTATACATTAACAAGCAAAATCAGATCTTTTAGGTTCATCATATGCATTATATTAGCTTTTTTAGATTACTAGTATGTCTTATTTATTTTATATTATGTTAGAGGGAACTTCCACCAGAAAAACATAGAAAAACTATAATTTTAAGTTTTCCAATTTAAAAAAAAAAAAAAGAAAAAAAAAGAGGGTATTGAAATGGATATTGAACAAATCATCTATAAAATATTAGATAGACGATTTTTTATTTTTTTTTAATTTTTGCATTACCATTTACTACGATCCGATGTTAATTGTTACATTCATTAATTTTAAGAAATCTCTTCCATGATGTAACGGATTCGGAGTCCATACATCAAGTAAAGCCAATGAAAAGTAAAAAAAAAAAAAAAAACCAGGAACATAATCGAAGCAAATGAAATAGAATTTTCAGAAGTTTGAGGCCAAACTTATCAGCATTGAAACATTAAAACGTAACCATAAAATCGCACAATTCCATCAATAGATCAGCAAATGTCAAACAGTACTAATCGACAAAATCCATATTTGCATCAATACGAGATGGAGTCCAAAGCCTAAGTAATGAACTAATTAATTAGAGGTTTAGCAGAAAACATGCATGAGATCAAACAATATTACACACACCAATATCTTGCATCAAAGTTAGGTAGTAATTATAAGGAAGATTACTTATGAGCCTGCTTAAATATTAATCAGTGCTTTGCTAATTGTAACCCTTCAAGCAAGGCGGAGATGATTGTGCATATCATAGGAATGATTGGGCACGAGGGAGAGGGAGACAACTCTGGTGGTGGTTGTGGTGGCGGAAAGCGTACAGATTGGAGGCCCCGTTTGCCAACGCCGCCATGTCTTCATACCCTCCTTCAACATGGTCCTCCACCATTCCATATGGGGGATCCTCACACGCACACTTCATTTGCTAATTTATTAGCACCAAAAAAAAAAAAATCAAACTGTTCAAAATCTTGAGGAATTAGTTTATATAAACCGATTCAGCTGTTGCTTAGAAATTAAATTTGAATAATAAATTAAAATTCTTGTGAAAATAAAAGAACACTGTAGATTAAAACTTTTTAAATAGTCATGAAAAATAATTTCAAGACGGTAATCCAAACGGTTCTATTAGATTTCAAGGTTAATAATTAGTACATACAAAGTCATGCACGAGATGTAGGTTTGAGTTCTGCAAGCTCTTCACCTATGATCAAATCAAGATAACATGTTAGAAGGAAATATAAATTTCTAAGTGTTGAAAACAGTTCAAACTAATTTGAAAGCCCCATAGACATTACCCTTTTCTTGGTGGTCTCAGTCGTGGTTCTGATCTTGTATTCCTGAAAATATTAACCGATTAGGAAATCATTGGATTTTCAGTTTGAACAAATCAAAGACCAAAAAATAACATATAAATTATAAAACATAAATAAATACTCTCAAAAATAGGAACTTGACACGTGGTCCAATTAAAGAGATGACAAAAAGTAATTAGTTCTGAAATTAGCATAGATTCATCTTAGATCATTTACAATAGAGATACAAAAACACACACACACACACCCACACACCCATATATATACATATATATATATAGAGAGAGAGAGAGAGGAATTGAAACAACATTTTTCATTAATCTCCTCTATTTAACGAACTTATAACTCCCACCATAAAAACCCACAAAAATAGGGGGGGAAAAAAAAGTGGAAAATGGTTTCATATATGCTAATGCTCTAGCTCAAAATACAATCGAGTACCCAAAAAAAAAGTGAGAAATATTAACTCGATAATGCACAAGATCCAACCTTTTTGGCACGTATAGCTTCCACAGCAGAAGACATACTGCTTTCAAGATCATGTAGCTCATGGTAGTTCAAGCCACTTAAATCATGTCCCATTCTTTGCCTGTTTCAAAAATTAAAAAATTAAAAAATTAAAAAAAAAAACCACCCCTAAATATTCACTCAAATAAATAAATAAAAAAAATCACTCTCCTTCTCATCAGTGAGATTTATTTTTGCTACCTGATTTGTCTCCTCAAGTTGTAGTTCTTCTCTTTGAGTTCCTGTAGATTTTGTTGCATTTTCTACAACAAAAAGATGCATCCATAACTTAAAAAAAAAAAAAAAAAAAAAAAAAAAACCAGGTCTGAAACTAAAGCTTAAAGAGAGAGATCTAGAGATGATCAGGACAACAACCTCGTGTTGTGTCTCCCACACATCAATCCCTTTGGTTTTCTGGTACAGGTCAAGCATCTGCTTAATCCTGATCATTCATAACAAAAAACAGTTTAAAAAAAAAAAAACCTCTGACAAACTAGGGCTTGTTTAGATCATAGGTTAAAAGCCCACAATTTAAATAGTAAAAATTTACTTTTTTGTGAGATTAAACTCTCTCTATGAATGTATATATTTTTGTTGAAAAGTAGAAATTAAAACGGAGTGCGAAACAGGAGCTTACGAGGTATCGGGACTGTGATACTCATGCATTTTGTTGGCGTTGTGAGAGATCATGATGAGGGAGACCTTGGCGTCGCAGAGAACAGCGAGCTCTTGAGCTTTCTTGAAGATTCCATTCTTTCGCTTAGAGTAGGTGACTTGCCGGTTCGTGGGGTTCTGGATCAGCTTGTATTCTATCCTTCCACGTCCCATTTTAGGCTTGTCCTGATCCACCTTCTGCTCCTCTTGATCTTCTCCTTCTTCCTGATCATGATCTTGATCTTCTTCTTCATGATGATCATAATATTCTTGCTGATCATCAGCGGTAGTACTACTACCCGAGTATTGGCCCAGATCTGGTTTGTAGTTCATTTTGGTCTGCAGGTTTGAAGCCAAAGGAAAGGTGAAAGAGATCATATGGAGTTTAATTGAAACAATAAATGAATAAATAAAAATAGAGTTCTCTGTGTTGGGAAAAGTAAGATGGAAATTGGACAGTCTAGCTTTAGTGTAACCCAGAAGTACTGTCTTAGGGTTTTCTTCTTTCATATAACATATACACACATACATATACATATACATATACATATATATATATATACGGGACCTCTTTTGTCAGGAACCAACAAATTTTGTTTATAATAATAATTTTAATAATAGTTCTATATAGTAACATTATAAAATTTTGAATAGGAAATTATATGTAGATCAATAATTAATTACGTTATACCAAATTAAATATTACAGGTAGAGGTTTTCTATATATATATATAGGTATAATAACAATAAAAATAATAAAAGTACGACAATTCTTGTTTGACCGTGACAGCACTTACTTTGTTACACTAATTAAGAGCTACACTAAAAATTAGATCTGGTTTTAGTGTTAGTTTGACTCCTGTCCAACTTATTATCATCCTTGAAAAATTAAAAAAAAATTTAAAAAAAAAAAAAAAAGCAAAACAAAATACAAAAAACAATCTCTCTCGCTTTCTCCAAAATGTCTGTCTCAGAGGCTGCTCCTGATTTTGAGCAACATTGCCCCATGCCAATCAATCTATACATTTCTGATGTCTTCCTCATTGTGAGAGATCACCAAAAACACACTGGTTTTTCTCATAAAGTTTGGATGTTTGGTTTGTTTTCTATAAACAGGACTTCTCTTGACATGAAACTCACCAAAAACACACTGGTTTTTCTCATAAAGTTTGGATGTTTGGTTTGTTTTCTATAAATAGGACTTCTCTTGACATGAAACTCATGAAATGACTGCTGTAATTGTGACTGTTTTGGACAGTGGAGGCTGCTTAAGCAAAAATGGTTACTAAGCCAAGTTGCTTAAATTGAACTCAATAATCGGGTGTCTGTTGGGTCGCCTTACCTTCCCTTGTTGTTCTCGAGGTAACCTTGGCACGTAATTACCCACTGGTTTTGTAATTGAATCTCCTCTTGGCTCCATCTAACTTCTAAGCCTACAAAATGTAGTCAAAGATGTGTTCTTAGATTTGATAGGTCAACTGTTCATGTTTGCCCTTACATGAATTCATTAAGATTCCTTTTTCTAAAAGGTTTTGATTGTGTATATTTTTATTTGTGTGAATGTATATATATATACATATATAAAGATTTTGCTTTTGATTTTTCTTTTTTTAAGGGCTAGCTAAATGTAGATAGGTGAGTACTATCTAGCGTCCCCTAAACTAAAAATGAAATTAAGGACACGTCTAAGAATAAATCTTGAAGGAGACTAAGGGACATGTAATATTAAATTGCATAAAATGACGAAAAAAACAAAATAATATTCATATTGTTATTTTTTCGACTACATTTTAAGATTTTACACTTTATAAATATAAATAGTTTATTTTTAACTAAACATACATTTTCAAAACTTAATTCATTTTCAATTAAAATCTTTTCAAACTTGAATTTCAGTTGGTGTTCCAAACGAGCCATTATTTTCTTTCTTTTGAATGATAGTGTGCTAATGTACTACTATATTATTTTGTGATCTTAATGGTGATTTGGTGTGCTTTAAATTTACCTCCATTTTAATTTAGGTACAGCAGCCTATTTTGTGCTTCAAATTTTCATGTTACATTTTGTTGTGATTTACAGGAAAACACAAGTTCATATTAACCTATTGTCATATATTTGACAGCTCTTTATATCTATGCACATCATAATATTAAAGTTGATAATATTTCTATTTTATTACACTAAAATTATTCACTTTAATGTCAAATTTGGTAAAATTGTAAAAAAAAAAAAAAACACTCAAAACGTGACTCTCCACCTAATTTTCTCTTTCTCTATTGCCATTACATGCACCAAACAACATTATATGCTCGTATGGGATGGAAATCTTATTATTACCGATATAATGTACGTTAATTAAGCCAATAAATTTATCGTCAAATTTTTATACGACATATTTTTCTAACTTCATATGATCAGTCTACATTTTCCCAATTTGCGTGCCATACTTAATGAACTTCTAAATATTCGTCGAATATCTGCACTTATTTACATTTAAAAGCGAGAAAATACAACGAAAAAGCGTGAAAATTTGATTATTTCTTACGTTAAATAATTTATTTTTTCATTTTAATGCATTACATATGGTACGCTGTTATTTATTCACTCAAGTTACAATGTCGTCTGATCGTCGAATCTTTTAGTTTCAATAATTACTAGTTTCCCTTTGAAGTTGACTAAATCAACCTAAGATGTCAAACAATTACATGAATTGTCTATCTCCAAAAAAAAAAAAAAAAAAAAAAAAATCGTCGTATGGTTACAAAGGAATTGGAGAGGACGAAGTTGGGCCTGAAATCACTCTGGCCTCAATCTCTAATGCTGTACTTGGTACGAATGAAAAATGAAAGAAAAAAAAGTAAAAGGGCGTCCCACGAAAATCCTTCTAGATGTGGAATGATTTTAGATTTAGGGTCCGTTTGGTTGGTTAGTTTGAGTTGAAATATTTTAGTTGTAATAGTAAATTTCTTTGAATTTTCAGAAAAGACAAAAATTTTTTTGGGAAAAAAACAAAAAAAAGTACAGTTTGAGTTGAAATGAGATGATGAAACAAACGGACCCTTATTTGTACAAATACCTTCTGAACTTTTTAAAGTTAGACAATTTAGTCTTTAAATTTTTTTTCCTCACAATCGACTCTCTAAATTTATAATTTCTGACAATTCAGTCATTTTTCTCAAATTTATAAAAATTTAAGCAGATTTTTTCACATAACTTGCACATTATATTCTCAAAAGAGCATTTTTGTCATTTTTGCTTAACTTCAATACAATTTCCTTGAAAATTTTAACCATAATTCAATTAAACTTAAACTTAAACCTAAATTTTAAAAGAAATTTATACTAAAATTAAGTAAAAATGATCATCATTGTCCCTTTTAAGCTATAATGTGTAAGTATTGTACAAAAAATTATCTTAAAGTAAAAAGGACTGAATTATCAAAAATTAGAAGTTTAAGGGGTTGATTTTCAGAAAAAAAAAGTTTACGGATTAAATTGTCAAATTTGAAAAGTTCAGGGGTGATTCATGCAAATAAGTCATGATTTTAGAAGGAAAAAGTTTGATGCTAATATAAAAAGGTAAAATCACACAATTTTCATTGTTGTCCATAAAAATTCCAACAAAAATATGATTGATGGTATTTAGGGAAAAATAGTTCTAATTGTTCTGATAGTAATTTTTTTATCCTTCTGATTTCCCTTACAATACCATAAAAGACAAGGTAAAATCATTTTCTTTTCACCTTAAGTGAAGGGAAAATTAAAACCTTTGCTTTCTTTATAATTTTCTTCCCATCGTAGTTTTTCTTTCCCTCCTACCTTCTTACCAAACAGAGTTACGAGGGTGAATTTTAGATTACCAAGAAACCGAAGTCGTGTTAATTAAGAGACTTAAAGGGAGAAAATAAAACAACACCATATGAAGAAGTAGAATTGAAGTGACTAGAAGCTTAAGCAGGACCAAGCCCAGGCCATGTTAGAAGGTAGAACCGACCAATAAAAAGAAGACCCAAAAAAAAAAAAAAAAAAAAAAAAAGAGAGAGAGAGAGACCGGGAAGTTAAGATGCAAGAATCATAACTGTCTAGAAAAACTATAGATAGGACCAGAGAACTCAATTTGGGAAAATTTAGATATAATAAGAGTCTAATAGTTTGAAGTAGTGGCAAGCTGAAAATTTCTCTTCCAGGAGGAGTGTAAACTAAACCAAAAAATTGAATCAAAAAGTTGTACCTCTTTTACACATTTATGTCAAATTTTATATTCTTTCATAAACTTTGTAATTCAATTTAGGATAAACTATTCGTTAGTCCTTAATCTTTTTATAAAGTTACGATTTGTTCCCTAACAATTTTTTTTGATTAAAAGGTCTCTAAACTCTTTAAAATGGTGCAATTTAATCCTTTTCAGTAACAAATATTAAAAATTAGATGGAATAGAACATGTGTATGATATATGTAAGTTGACTCATGTAAGTTTTTTACTTAATTATCCTTAATTAGTAAATCATGTATGATTAACATGACTTTTTTTTGTTAAATTTTCAAATATGTTAACCAAAAAGGATCATTTAATACCTTTTTAAGAGTTTATAGACTTTTTAGCTAAAAAAAATTGAGACCAAATCTCAATTTTATAAAAAGATTTGGAAACAAATGAGCAATTTACTTTTTAATTTTATCTCCTTTTAAAAAATTCAAATAACTATGAACTTAGATAGCAATATAGTTGACTTTTGTTTTATTTGAGGTTTTGAACTTGAGGTTTATAACTATTATTTTTTTCTTTAAATGAGAAATGTAAATACTATAAGATTTTTTTTTTGATATAATAAAAAATACTATTAGATTTTAAATATAAATCCCGCTAAGTTAACTCGAACAAGGTATATATTATAAGGTTAGATTTTAAATATAAATCCCGCTAAGTTACCTCCAATAAGGTATATATTATAAGGTTAGATTCATTTATTGTTAGATTTACTGATGAAAAAAGAAAAGATTATTATCATCTATGTCTTTAAACTTTAGGATCATTTCTATTTTGCTTCATGAATTTTTTTTTTTTTTTTTAAATCTCACTTTTATCTCCTCAACCTGGAATCACTAGTCTCACTAAAGTCCATCTTTAAAATTTTTCATTGAAGACACTGAAAAAAGAGAGTTAACTACATCTATGTAGTTTTTATTTTTATTTTTATTTTTATTTTTATGAAAATCCTAATATGAAGGGTATATTGATCAGAATATAATTCTCTTTTTTTTTTTTTTTTGTCTCTGTTTAAAAAAATTTAAATAAAATGATTAGAGACTAATTTAAATGTAAAAGATAAAAATGAGAGTTTTTAAAACTAAAAATAACACCAAAGTTGAAGTACGTATATAAATCATCGATCGTGGTGATGGCGTGGTAACAAAATAGGCCTATTTAGAGCCTTCGTTTTTATCAGGTCTTAAGTTCAAGTCATGATGGATGCAAGTCTAATCTTTAACAGAAAAAGATTATGTGTTGTCTGCTTTTAAAACTTGTGATCTGCTAACTGTGATGACTTAGGGTCAGGTTTCTAATCAATCAATCAATGTGACTAGTAAGCTTGATCAATAAGTACTGAAACGAGAGTGTGAGGACACTATCAATCATCTTTTACTTACGGAAAAAAAAAAATTGCATGTGTGAGATTGATTAGAAAAATAAGATAAGCATAAGGACAATTATTTGGTTCTCTAGAAGAAAAGAAAAAGAAAAAGAAGCAAAACTAGGGACATTAGTCTGGTGAGCTTTTCACGTTGTGGCCATGTTTTACACGCAATTGGCTGAGCAAATTGACACCTAAGTAATGGTACTCCACACTCAAAATTCAACTTGATCGGTTGGAGGGTGTTTTTAATGCAATCTCTCGCTATCATAATGGTGTTAGGTGATTGCATTTATTAAAGTCGGCAACATTATGGGAAGAGAGTAAATGGGAAAGGCAAGAGGAGCTAATCAAACTAGAAAAATGAAAACCCAATTACTTTCTTGAGAAGAAAAACAAATAAAAAGAAAATCACCTTTTAAAGGTCAAAATATCTCTGGATGATCATATCTTCATCAGCCATGGAAGCAGTGGAGGAAAGCTTGGATGAAGCAAGAAAAACCTTCAGGAGTGGCAAAACCAGAAGTGTTGAGTGGAGAAAGAAACAGCTCAGAGCTCTGATTGAGCTTATCCATGATAATGAAGAGAAGATTTTCAAGGCACTCAATGATGATCTTGGCAAACACCCCACTGAAGCTTACAGGGATGAGGTATATTACTCATCTAATTCACAATTTTTTTCCCCCATAAATTTAACTTAAATCTTCATTTAACATCAATTTCATGGTAGCTAGGTTGGAGTTGTGCTAAGATCTTTGGACACTGCCTTGACCAGCATAGAGAAATGGGTAGCCCCTAAAAAGGTAACTTAATTTCCTTGTTATTTGTTTTTCAATTTGTGGCTTTTTTTCGGTGGTAATAAGCTAATAAATTGGGGTTTTATTGAGCCTTGAGTTTTTTGTTTTGTTCTGTTTTGTTTTTTTGTTTTTTTGTTTTTTTTGGCAGAGCTCAGTGCCTTTGCTTTTCTTCCCAGCAAAGGGAGAAGTGTTACCTGAACCCCTTGGAGTAATTCTCATATTTTCATGCTGGAACTTCCCTTTCTGTGAGTCCAAAATCTATATTCTAATAACATTACTCTATATATGAACAAGTACAAACTTTAATACATGTTTAGGGTACGTTTGCCACTTCACTCCAATTGACGTTTTGAAGTTGTTTTCTTTTTTAATTGGAAAATAGTAAATGTTTAGAAATCGGTCCTCTCCTCGTTATGAACATTTTAACGCAAAAATCATCTTATCCGACTTAAAATAAAAAAGTTATGAATTTATAAAGTTTGAACAGAGAAATTTAGATATGTGGATTTGAAATTGAGTTATTCTAAAGAAAAAGACCAAAACTTTCAAAAACTCCGACTTGAGTTGGATTGCCAAACGACCGGCCAGCATCGGAAATAAAGCTAAACGTAGAAATCTTGCTTGTGTGCAGCCTTGGCATTGGACCCATTGATAGGGGCAATATCAGCTGGGAACACAGTGATTCTTAAGCCTTCAGATCAAGCCCCAGCATGCTCTTCTTTACTTGCTAATACCATCCCTCTTTACTTGGATTGCAAAGCCATTAAAGTCATTGAAGGAGGAGCTGAAACTTCCGAAAGACTTCTTCAGCTGAAATGGGACAAGATATTTTTCACCGGTATTACTTGACTTTCAAGCCTTTACCTTGCTTTTATTTGATTTTGATTTAAGTCCCACAAGAACCTTTCTCCATAACTTTGTTTTGAGCACTAATTTTTCTGTGTAATGAATGTCACTTTCAGGAAGTCCTCGAGTGGGGCAATTAGTCATGTTTGCGGCTGCAAAGCAGTTAACACCGGTCGTTCTTGAGCTCGGCGGAAAATGCCCTACCATCTTAGATTCCCTCTCAAATCCTAGAGATTTTAAGGTTGGCTTATTTGCAGCTCAAGACTAAATATTGTTATGTTGACGTTTTCTTTCCTGTTTCGTGCTAAAATTGCTTAATCTGTTTGTGAAGGTGGCTGTAAAACGAATTGTCGGAGGGAAGTGGGGGCCTTGCAGTGGGCAAGCATGTATCGGAATCGATTATCTTCTTGTTGAGGAAAAGTTGGCTTCGACTTTGGTAAGTTCTTCCTCGATTAGCTTTGTCTCTTTAAACTTCCTAAGTTGGTCCTTTTTTCTTCCTCTTTAGATAGAGTCGTTAAAGAAAATTATTGGGAGATTTTATGGAGAAAACCCGAAAGAGTCCAAAAGCCTGGCCAGAATTGTCAGTAAGCATCACTTTGCGCGACTGCACAATCTTATCAAGGACCCTCGTGTTGCAGCTTCGATTGTACACGGCGGAACGCTGGATGAAGATAGCCTGTAAGATTCAAGTGTTCGGTGTACATTCGATTTGGTTCTGCATAGAAATTTACGGATTTTCTTCTGCAAAATTTGTTCAGGTTCATTGAGCCAACAATCTTGTTAGATCCTCCTTTAGATGCCGAAATCATGACTGAAGAAATTTTCGGCCCCTTTCTTCCTATAATCACTGTGAGAAAAACTATCCCAACACAACTCTTTTTGACATAACATTGACTCAAAAAAGCCATTATCCTGCTCTTTCATAACTTTTGGTGCTCCTTGTACAGCTGAAAAACATTGAAGAAAGTATTGAATTCGTAAACTCAAGGCCAAAACCACTTGCCATTTATGCATTTACCAAAGACGAAACACTCAAGAGACGGATTATATCAGAAACATCATCGGGAAGCGTGACTTTCAACGATGTTATGATCCAAGTACTACCTTGTTTCTCTTCTCTTTCTCTATGTAGACTATATTCTAACCAATGCAACACTTTTTAAGACAAAAATATATGGATAACAAAGATATGTTAGAAGACCTAATTTTGTTTCGCGTATCCTCCTACGTGCAGTTTCTCTGTGACGCGCTTCCGTTCGGTGGGGTTGATCAGAGTGGCTTTGGGAGGTACCATGGCAAGTATTCCTTTGATACTTTCAGCCATGAAAAAGCAGTCATGCAAGGAAGTTTCTTCCCTGAAATTGAGCCGAGGTATCCTCCATGGACATTATTCAAGATCAAGTTCATCAGATTAGCATACAGGCTTGACTACTTTGGCCTAGTTCTACTTCTACTTGGTTTAAAAAGATAGGTCAATTTGGTTTATGCCTTGTTTTTTTTTTTTTTTTTTTTTTTTTTTTTTTTTTTTTTTTAATAATAATTATTATTATTTTTTTAAATCTCTACAATAAGATCTATGTTGGTGTGTGTGTTTGTGTGCCCATTTAAACTTCATGTTGAAGTCGGAAACTCTCTGCTTTAATTTACTCATTAGAGTACTCGAATATGTGAGTTAAAAATCTTGGTTCTTCCTGTCATAATGCGATCTTTCAAACCCGACTTTATGTTGCCCTATCATATAGAATTGCTAAAGATCACCAAACCCGATAATTGCTAAATATGTGAATTTTTGTTGCCCTCATCTTTTTCTTCTTCTTCTGGCAAGGCCCCCCGGCACGACCCGGGCTTTTCCGCCAACGATGAAATGTTTTAAAGGGAGTTCCCTGGCAGATGAACTTGGGAAAGCAGAGTAGAAATTAGTATCATAAAATACCATATAATATGATAAAGTCATCCCAATGAACAAACACGTTCAATCAAAAAACGATTTATTCTTCTTCCCCAATTTTTTTTTTATGACACAACAATAAAATTGGAATTTTCAGATTTTTTGAACAAACTGTCACCCCCCCACCCCCTAACCCACGACCCAGGCACCCCTCCTGCCGGCGAACTAGGCCTCCTCTCCCCAGACGACGAGTCCTCCCACGCGACCCAGATTCCAGATTTGGGCCGCCTCCCTACGATGCTCCCTCGCCAGATCTGGGCCCCCCCGACGATGGCACCCCACCAGATCCGACCGCTTCCGCCCGGTGGCGATCTCCCCGTGACCCCCCCCCTCCACCCAACCGGCCCCGACCTGCCAAACCACCCCTCTGACATTCGACGACAGCGAGTCCCCCTCCCCCACCCCCCTAACTAGACCTAGATCTAGACCCACGAAACCCACCCCACCGCACCCCCCCACTACACCTAGACCCGCGAAACCCACCCCAACCCCCGATGTTAGGTGACAGCAAGTCCCACCCCCTGCCTCATTCAGCGAACGACAAAAACAGGGACTTCAAATTTTTTTTTTTTTCCTTTTCGTGCAATCCTATACACGATGATTAATTTTAGTTATTATATAAATTTAATTTCTTGTCATTTGATTAAATTTAATTAATATTAAATAAATTTTTATTGTTAGGGTATATAAAAAGAACTGTATCAAGGTCTTTTCTGTAGTTATCTTTTTCACTGATCAAAGATTGTTACATTTTGCCAAGTCATCATTCAAATGAATAATGACGGAGGTAAATCATTTGCTTTATTTGATAGGATGGAAAAGAAGAAAGAAGGAAGTGCGGGGAGGGAGAAGTGAAGGGAAAATACTTAACTTGCTTGTCGGGTAGGAAGGAAGAGGAGGAGGAAAGGAAAATTGAATAGAAAAAAAGTGTGGTGGGACTTACAAATACAATTCTTCCAAAAGCGGGAGAAAAACTAGAATCCACTAATATATTGAAATTATTTTTTTGTCCTTGTGTTTAAAATAAAATCATATAAATAGATAAATAAAATAATAATTGTATAATTTTTTTATTTTCTTTTCTTCTATGATACTAAATAACATAGGAAAAACAAAAACAAAAACAAAAAAAAAAAAAACAAAATTTTTCCTTTCCTTCTAATTTTCTCTCACTTTTATTTTCCTCTCCATCTTATTTTCTTTTTTTCTTACAAAGCAAAACACAAACGAAACAAGTGTTTATGGTTTGTTTGGCAGATGTTCATAGAAGTTGCTTTTGGCTTCCTAGGTTCAAAAATAATTTCTAGAAGTGTTTGGATAATTTGTCAAAAAAACTTACAGTTTTTAAAAGCGCTTCTTGTCAAAACTAAAAAATATGACTTCCCGTAAAAACTCTTCTAAATAGACTAAAATTTAAATTAAATATTATAAACTTTATATTTTAAATTAAATATTATAAATTTTATTTTAACATTTTTATTATTTTTTAGAATACTTTAAAGATATTTTGACTTCAAAAGTTTTTTTGATTCCAAACACTTATTAAAAAGTCATAATTTTTACTTCTCTTCTTTTAAAGATTAAAAACAAAAGTAAAAATTTTACTAAATGATCCTTAGTCACTTATTACAGATGCTGGTAAACAACAATATACAATCAAACTGGACATGGTAACAGCCTTTTTTTTTTTTTTTTTTGACTGAGACATGGTAACAGTCTTATGTCAAGAAACTTCTCAAAATGACAACATTAAAAAGTGAATCTAATATCAAATTTAATATTTGTTTTTTAATTAATTAACATTTTTCCTTTTCATCTAGTCATTTAAATATTTTTTAAATTATTTAAACGATGAAAGTTTATTTTTACGAGTTTTAGAGCTAAATAAAGATTACAAAAGATAAGAATAACATTATATATTAAAACACATAGTAAGATAATGTTTTTTTCTTTTTCACTTTTTAATAAAAGAAAAAATAGCATTGATGTGATTATATAGTTTAATCCAAGTATTTTTTTTAACACACCAATGACTTGTATAAAAAAAAAAAAAAAGAGGATTACCTTGTTTTTCTTCATTTTTACACTATTGGTCCTCCCTGTACAGCTGAAATCGTTGACTTATGCATTTGCCAAAAGATGAAACACTTGAGAGGCAGGTAAATGAGTTCAGGTCTATTATCATATTTTTCTGTTTTAATTATTCTTTTAATAGTATTTTGACAATTAATCAATCTATTTAACAGTTTTTAGTATCTAATTTTTTTATATGACTAAATTTTTAAATTTAGATGGTACGTTATAATAATATTGGGATCAGTCAATAAGACAAAAAATTTAGGATAACAAATATTGATTCCAAATTAATATCAGAAACATCTTAGGAAAATGTGAATTTCGATGATGTTAAGATCCAAGTACTACCTTGTTTCCATACTCCTCCTTTCATAAACTTATTTTTTTAGCATTTATCACACCTAATTAAACTATAAGATTGAAATCAACACAAATTTTCTAACTTAAACACAAATTGTCCAATGGAGACATCATATTTCAAACGTTACAAAGGCACACGAGGATAAAAAACTAGAAAAGCACCTACAACGAATGAGCTATCGCCACGTAAGCATTTGACTTCAAATATATAACTGTGGCGGCCAAAAACGACCCACAGTTTGCCCCGACCGATGTTAGGTCGTCTGTGTATGGAAACTACCGCTCTGCAATTTTATCCGCTGCGCCGGTTCCTATCCTACACCAAGTACGCCTCCCCTCTACCCAATCACATCCAGCCAAATCCACACCACCTCCGGGCCCACGCAAGCTCTGCCGCCGGAGAAGAAGCCGTCTGCTTGAACCGACGCCGTCCAGCGAACCCAATCGCCAGACAATCCAGGGCTCTCATGGCCGACGACAAGGCGGCAAAAAGCACACCACCGTCGGAATCGGCGGCACACGAAAAATCCGAGAAATCTCCGCCGCCTCCGCCGGAGAAGCCGTTGCCGGGGGATTGCTGCGGCAGCGGATGCGTGAGGTGCGTGTGGGATGTTTACTACGAGGAGCTCGAGGAGTACAACAAGCTTTACAAGAGCGATTCCGATCCCAAATCGAAGCCCTCTTAATTCTTAAAACTACCAAATAGGAGAAAAATCTTTGTTTTTCATTTTGTTCGGATATTTAATTTCTATTTTGATCCTCGATGTAAGCTGTTTCATCTGGCGTTTTCTTGAATAAA
Source organism: Ficus microcarpa (assembly GCA_025413485.1). NCBI lineage: Eukaryota > Viridiplantae > Streptophyta > Magnoliopsida > Rosales > Moraceae > Ficus > Ficus microcarpa. The sequence continues at coordinate 13,651,687 of CM046379.1, read as the reverse complement.
AATTAATTCCCGAATCTCCGTTTTCTTTGGAAGTTGGAACCTCGAATCTCCGTCGTTTGGGTTTCTTTCGCCGTCGTTTTCTGTTTGGGCTTGTCATGGTTTCATGATTTTTTTTTTTCTTTTAAGAAATGTCCCACTTTTTTTTTTTTTTTTTCTTTCCATAGCTATACTAGTCTTTTCTGACAGAACCTGTAGTTTAGGTATCAAATTAGCAATTTTAATAGTTCTGAAACATTCCAATTAGGAAATTAAGTTCATAAATCAAAATTAAAAAAGATTAAAAATTTATAGATTAAAATAGTAATTCACCCATTTTCTTTCCTCCAAATTTTTAGGTTGAAAATAAAGCTTAATTAGGTTCGAGACTTTAAAACGGTGGAACAAACATTGCGGGAATAAGGAAGCAAAGCAATGTTAGGAACAAGTTTAAATCGAGAAAGAAAACGACACTCTTCAAAAGGTAGATAAACAAAAACAAAAGCTCCACTAGTGATCCAAAAAAAAAATACAAAAATACAAAAATACAAAAATACAAAAACAAAAACAAAAACAAAATTATCTCTGCTGCAACCGACCGAGAGGAGACTCTCCTCCACATACAAAATAACAAATCCAATTCCATTCAATTTTATCTCCTAAATTGTTGCATTGCAAAATCTCAAAATAAGTAACCTTTTTGACTGTAAAAAATGTGGTAGGAGACCAATCTGTTTTCAGTAGTAACCATAAGAATCTCGTCACTCTTCCAGAATGCCAATATGCAGTGGGAATGCATGCCTAGTAATGGTCCAATTGCCAAACGTTTGGTCCGACAATCAGAAGAGTTGTGAAACACGAACACCCATATCTCAATGGGTTTTGAGTCATCATCAGTACCATGACTATCATTGTTATAGACAGAGATGGAAAAACAAGTAGATTTCTCTTTTGACAACTAGTACTTGGCAATGGTACGTATCCAACGAAATTTCACAAAACTCGAGCGTCCCTTCAAAAATTAATCTGTTGACATAGTGATAATCCTTGTCTACTCGCAACTTAACGTCACGAGATTGAGACAAAACAATAGAATTACAATACCTTAACTTCTGACAACAAAATGAAACCACTGGACTTTATAAACTAATCCAATGTCGGCAAAAACTCAATGTAATTATGGGAATAGGGCTCGTGAGTTTGTTTGTTTTTTGTTTTTTTTGGTTTTGTTTTTTTGCGCTGAACTAGGGCTTACTAGGTTAAAACTTCAAGTAAGCTTCTGCAATATGCGCTGCCTAGGGCAACTAGGGTAAAAAAGTAAATCAACAAGTTCAAAGACATAAAATCTGCTATAACGTCATAGTAACAAACAAACATGCTATATATTTAAACTATGCTTTTATAATACGCTATATGGTATAAATTTTGAAAAATTTTTATCTAAAAAATTGAGAGAAAGAGTAAAATAGCATTTTCGAAGTGAGTAATAATAAATTAGATCATAAAATTTTAAATATAATATTAACTAGCAGTCAAATTTATGACCATAAATGCCAAAGAAATCCTCCTCCCTCCTCCTCCTCTCTTTCCCTTCCTCTCTCTTTCTCTCTCTAACATGAAACTATACACATAAATTTGGTACATAGATGCACTGATTGGGTCATTGAGAGGACTGCTTTTTCAGCATCCAAGTTAGCTTCCAAAGACCGTTCAAAAGCCAAATTTGGCTTCTTCAAAATCCTACTTTGACTTGAGCATTCCTAAAGCGAAATAAACTTCAGCCTTGCCGTTTACATCATCAGCTCTGTTGTAACAGTCAAGTATATCCAAGTAATACTCTTCCAAATTTGGAACTACAATCAGGAACATCCAGCATCTTGTTTATGCTTGTGAAATCTCTGTCTTAATTTCAACCTTTTCCCTATGGTACTTGGGTTCATTTGTACTCACTTATAGTGGATGCCAAGACTACTTCCTTACTAGTCCATGCTTTTGCAAAGTGCAAGTTCGCAACAACTAGCAAGCAAATAAAACAAAAAAAAAAAAAAAAAATAGTATTTGAAAGTAAACGGAAACAGAGAAATGAGATTTTCGACAGGGAAGATAAAAACAACCAACGGCGAATACAAGCCTAGAAAACAAAACAAAAAACAAATTCTGTTGGTTGTAAGTATTTAATTTTTCATATCCATACCATACAGAATTTTCTACTTTTTACTATTTATATACCTTTAACAAATTTATCCAAACACACATTCTACATTCGAATGAAGACGATTAAATTGAATAAACATTCCAACACAGCTACTTAAGTATGAATTTCAACTTAAAAAAAAAAAAAAAAAAAGAGCAGAAATATGGCCTTTCTTTAATTTAGAACTTGATTTTGCAGGAAAAAAATGCACTCACCTTGGATTTGCTTCTCGAGAGTACGTGGGGAGGTTTTTTCGTTGGCGCGCAGCGTGCAATAGTTGAGGCTGTGGGACCCATCTGGAATATCTTCTGTACATCGCGGCAACAGATTTTGCAGTTCGTTTTCCTGCAGCAGCAGGCCTCTGTCCCGCGACGGCGAACATGGCCGTTCCGTTCTCCGTAGCGGTGGATTTCACCACCCCGGCGACTCCACACTGGATCTCGCCGCAGAGTTCCTCGTGGCCGTGGATCTTCTCGTTTCTCCTTCGCGACGGATTTCGTAAAGACGTCCTCCAACCGCCTTGTGTGCTGCGACATCTTTGATCTCGTCGGAGATCGAGGGTAGAGAGAGAGAGAGAGAGAGAGAGTTTGTGTGTGTTTGTGTGTGTGAGAGTAAGCATCGCTCGGGGAAGGAGGCTGCAATGTCTGCGACGTGCCGGGAGGGAGGGGATGATCGCCGGCTATGGCATTCACGGAGGCGTGAGAAAAGGGAGGGAGAGAGAACACAGAAGCGGAATTATAAATAACATTATACATTAAAATATTATACATTAAAATATAAAATAAGATGATGTTATTTTTCAATAAATACATAATAAATATAACATAATTATAGATAAATACATTAACGGTGATCATGTCTGTAAATTTCTTTGATTTTTATTGTTAGCTCTACGATATGTCAATATGTTTGAATATATGGTTGGACCTTATTTGCTGTGCCGGAGTCATAAGTATTTTTCAGGAGCGTAAATTTTTTATTATATATATATATATATATATTCAAGATTACACATTTTTTGTCTTTTTTTTTTAATTTTATAATCTAATTTAAATGATTATAAAAAGTCTAAAAAACTATAAATTTAAACGAGGGAAATTATAACAAATTACATAATTTTGGGTACTTTTTCAGTTCAAAGTATAGTTCTTAAAAGATAATGAATTATAGCATATGTTTACGTATAAATAATTAGATTTTTGGATAAATCCTTAGTTTTTCTAGAACCAAAAAAAAAAAAAAAAGTTTTCCCATTAATTTTTTGTTACATAACTTATATGTATAATTTTATATTAAAGAAAGAGAGAGAGGATGAAAGATGAGTATTTTTTTTTAGACTACGTGATCATAAATTTGATTATGCTATTTTTTAATATACTTAAAAAAGATTAAGTTTCTTAAAGTAATATTTTCTTTTTTCTTTTTTTTTTTTTGTTTTTTAAACTGAAAACTTTGTACCATTTTTCCCTTCTCGTATAGTGTATCTCTAAATAACAGAGACATTTTCGTCAAAATTGAATTAGCATGTATTTTCATGATTGATCATAATCAATCAATAATATATATTAATATTGCTCAATAACGATTAATCATGGATCATTTAAAAAAAAAAGGTATTTTTACAAATCTTGAGTCATTTTTATATATATATATATATATATATATATAATGTTCTTAAAAAAAAAAAAAAGGATCAATTGCCTACTTATCCCTTATAATTAAAATAATAATAACAACAACATTAACATTAATATTATTTGGTTTAGCATTATTGCCTTCTAAATATGTTGACTTGTGACAGCTTACTTTATAAATTTTTAATTTTGAACATTTATCTTTAACTTGCAAGCTTCCTATCAAACTAATAGATGTGTGCTAACTTCCTATCAAAATGAGTATTTAAATTTAAAAGATTTGTATAATTAAGATTGAATGGATTTATAAATTTTTTTAGGATTTGAAATTTTCGATTCTCACTGCAGATATACTTTAAATTTTCCGTGATTAATTTAATAGAAATTTTAAGTAAAACGTGAGATATCATAACTATTTAAAATGTTTTAAAGCTAAATAATCAAAATTAGACATGTATAGTAGAAGTTGACAGAGATAGTGCTTAAAATCCTATGTTTTCACTAATTTTATGATAAATTGTTTCTAATCTTTCTATGAAGTTCCAATTTGGTCTTTAACCCCCCCCCCCTTTTTTTGTTGTTGAAAGGTCTCTAAAATCTTTTAAATAATACAAAATGGGTCTTTCTGTTTAAAAAAAATAATAGAAATTTAACTTAAAAAAATATAATGTAATGCATAGATAATTTACTATTTAAGGATAAATTACAAAAAAAAAATGCATAATTATGATTTATCAGACATGTGATTTATTCCATCTATATTTTAGTATTTGTCAATAAAAAGACCGAATTACACCTTTTCAAAGAATTTAAAAACTATTTAGTCTAAAAAAAAAAAAAAAGATTGAGACAGAGCAATATACATCTAATTCGAGGCAGAGCTTATATCTTGTGGGTCTGATCTGGTCTTGTCTGTCGTCTTTCTCCATGGCGAGCTTCCTTAGAGCGAAGAAGATGCGTCGTTTGCAGGTGGTCCTTGTCGTTCTTCTGGTTCTGGGGCTGACGGCTTCTCTGCTGTTCGGAAGGCGGCCGAAGGTGGCCAACACCTCCGGCTCTGCTTCGGCCTTCGTTCAAAACGTCATCGACTCCAACAAAATCGCCTTCTTTTCCAAATCCTACTGTCCGTACGTCCTCATTCTTCTCTCTTCTTTTACTTTCTGAATTACCCCAAAAATTGAAGATCGATTTCGTTTATTAATTTAGTTCCTGATCCTAATTTTGTTGTTCTTGCGTCGGATTCGGAATTTCTTATTTATATATAAATGATTTTGATTAAACTTGCAAACTATGATTTGATAAAGCATCTTTGCGTTACAAAAATGGGGATGACTTATTAATTGGATTTAAGAAGCAAATCTGTGTCATAAAAGATGCAATTTTTGAGAAACTAGAAGTCAAATGCTGTAAAGTTAATTTACTTGGAAATTGAAGTCATAATTTGGGGACTAATCTAAAACTGCAAATAGTAATTAAACAAGAAGATGGCATAAAGGGTTTGTCCAAATTCTAAAGGTTAACTTTTGGCTATGACAGAATGTTTGGAAAATTTTTGGTATTATAATGCTATTATTGCTATTCTCTTTTTGTTTTGATTGTTCTGCTCTGTTTGCATACTTATGTTTGAGGGATCTATAATCAGAAGTTGTTTGTTATTTGTTGTCAGGTATTGTTTGCGCGCGAAGCGTATGTTCAGCGAACTGCACGAACAACCTTTTGTCGTCGAGCTTGATCTTCGAGGTACGGTTGTTTCCTGAAGCTGCGTTTTTTTTGGTTAAGATACATCATATGTTTTAAAATGGCTACGTAACATTCATGCGCGTTTACAGATGATGGCTCCCAAATTCAGGCTGCTCTTCTTGATCTAGTAGGCCGACATACTGTTCCGCAAATATTCGTGAATGGCAAGCATATTGGTGGATCGGATGGTTAGCTCTATGCTCTTTTTTTTTTTTTTTTTTTTTTTTTTTGGGTCTAATATGTCCAACTTTCTCCCTTTTCCCATTTGATTGTCATATTTAGTTTATTCTGCTATTTCGTGTTGCTTTTGTGAGTCAGATCTCAGAGCTGCCATTTCGAGCGGTCAATTACAGAAACTTCTTAGCACAAGTTGAGGTAACTTGAAAGACATGAAGCATCCAACTAGTTGAATTAGGTCTCAAGTTCAGTGTGATAACAGAGTATTGTATCTTAATTTTAAAAGTAAGTAAGTAACTATGTTAAGGTACTGTTGAATTTGCTCTGCCTGAAATTTGAAGTTCAAGGAAGTAGACTCAAAACTATTTACGCGCCACTCACACATACAGATGTACATACATGTTTGCAAATGATGGAGTCATAGCTTTTTTGTCTTGCGTTAGCATCACAATTGCTTCTGAAAGCAAATGGAAGAACCCACAGATGTGGGAAAACTTCATTGTTAGCCAAGGAAAATGACCGGACCTGCTCGAAATCTTTTTTTTTTTTTTTTTTTTAAATAAATCTGGGGGCTCTCTCACCTTGCAAACTCGATTACTCTGCTCCCTGCGCTTGTTCAAATATAAATAAATAATGACTCAGCATCGCAATTGCTACTGCCCATCATCAGCCCGTGTACATGTTATTGCTGTAATTGCATCGGTTATCCTTTGTTCTATGCTAACATGATTTAAGAGTTATTGCAAGTTGCAGGAGAAGTGGTTTCGAAGAAGCCAGAAGGCTAGAAAATAGAAAAGCCTCAATAGCAAATTTGATTAATTTATCCATAGAATTCGAAAACCTTACATCTTATTCAAACTAGTACAAAAATGGTGGTGCTCTTATTTCTTCTAAGTGAAGATATCAATCATCTAGTAACAGCATTCAATAGTTCTAGGTTCTAGACTAGGCACCGACTACTACTTAAGTTTCTAAAAAGCAATCTTTCTGTGTTTTCACGGATTTAACAGTAGCATCTTCACCTATCTTGTCAAACTGCGCAAACGGCATGACAACAAAAGCAACAATGCTGCATACAGTTGCTTAAACATAAGGTGCGCCGAGGAACTAATGGGTCAGCAGCAACATACGAAGAAAATGGCCTTTTTCTCGAGAAAATCAGGCAGAGTCAACAAATGTCTTTGGCCGCCAATCTCCTTTCTGTGCACTAAGAATGCCTTCTTGGTTTTTGGAAAAGGTTAAACGAACCTCCCAATGCAGAGATTTCAACAAGTTCTCGACTTCCCCAATTGCACGAGACTCATCACGGACAATCAATTTACCTCTAGGTCTCGTAATCCTATCAACCTCTGCCAGGACTGGACCAAGTTTGCACCTGCAAGATCCAAGGAACCAATTCATCACCAACATGATCTTGTGAGCTACACTAAAATTAGGTCAGAAGTTGTCATTACATGAGCAATCTGTATGTGAAAATCACGATAGTTTATACCTCTTTTTCAGCTTAGAGAAAAGATGATCGGCGTGAAGGAGGTCATATGTTCTGGGATAGGTGCTGAAGGATTCGCACCAGTCATGGTATATTCCAAAAAGACCTCGTTCATAAATTATCGGAAGCGTATCTGGAGAATCCACATTCACTACATTCAAGACCCAAATTTTAAGGTCCTTCATAGCTGCCGCAAACCTGCATCCATACACAAACAGTGTTAGCCCTACCTATCCTAGCTTATTAGAAATGGGCATGATTTGGAAAACAAAAACAGAAAGATTAAACCGCGGTACCCGCCATAAACAGCTCTCATGTCCATGACATTCCTCACATTGGACCAACTGATTCCTAATCTGCTCATGTATGAAGTCTTCACAACCCCTTTCCAGTGCTCATAATCAGCTGCAAAATCTTGAGACGCTGGCTTCCCATAGATCCCCATCTGGGAGTCGTTTAACCAGTATGGCGGGGTCTGCAGCCGGCGAGGCCAATGGTCTGGCCATTGGCTTCCTCTTTCTGTAGCATCAACCGGTATGTGGTGCATGCATGCCTGCAGAGGCACATACCTAAAAATGCAGTGCACAATCATAATCAACTTCACCTGAATGACTTAAGATTGCAAAATTAGAATAAAGTAGGGAACTGAAATTACCAGGCAGCATTTGCATCATCGTCCTCTTTACACATCGGAGGCTGCTTTTTCTTTCTCTGCTCATAGCATTCGTTTGAAGTCGGCTTGTGATATATGGCAGCTCCGATAGAATTCAGTTTGTCCTTCTGGATGGTTACAAGCTCCCAACACAAGGAAGCGGTCAGTGAGGACATAGCTACACAAGAAGCATCGGACACCAAAATAGTCAGCTTACAGAATCAAGTTGTGCCTCAATGAACAGGTTAACATTAATATGATCGTATAATACTAGTCATACTTACCTTTCCAGATTTCCACATCTTCTTCAAGCTTCTGGTACACAGGAGTGGCTGACCATACAAAGTATCCCCCGGGCCTCAGAACACGGTTCAGTTCCAAAAGAAGCATACCCCCTGTAAACCAACCATCGAAATTATAGGTGAAAAATATCACTGCTGCTAATCACTATTAGTGATTCATCATCGCTTGAACGGCAGTATAAGTACAAGTCCCACATTATTATGTAGCAGTTTTAATGAAAACGAACTACACGATCAGCAATAGTGATAAATAAAATTTTTATAGCAAAAAGTTGTTGAGTTAACCTTCGGCGTGCCAGGGGACTCTACAACGCGCACAATGGATAAGATCGAAGACGCGGGAAGGGAAAGGGAGCCTCTGAGAGCCCATGACAGCAGAGATAGCAGGAATTCCCCTCTCAAGGGCAAACTGAACTTGAGCCTCGTGTTCATCTTTAGGTGCAAACGACATTGTGATAACGTCTCTCTCGAATAAGAAACCCCCAAAGCTGGCAACTCCACACCCCACGTCCAAAATCACCCGAGTGTGCTTTCCCCATGCTATCCCTGGCACCGACTGTATTTATACGCATCACACAAACACAACATTTCACATTAATGGTTGGTGATGATCACGATGATAATCATTTATTATTCATATGATCAAGTGACTAATAATCAACTTATATTACAAACCTGTTGAAGAAAATCAATGTAATGAAGAGCGCCATGGATGAACTGGGTCCCACCTCCTGGGAAGGTCAAGAATTCTCCCGTTACTTTTACCCAGTTTTGATGCCCTTTGACCTCCGCCAGCAATGTGTGTGGAACGTTGTGGTACCATATCTACACCGCACCAAATTACAATGACTTTTCCAAATCAAGCATTTTATATCTATTCATATATATAGCACGAATGTGATTACTGTCACGTAATTGCTTATATAACAACCCAATCAACGTCACATGATGTTTTTTTTTTCTGATTTCTTTTTGTTTTTGTCTTTTGTTTTACTTTGTCGGTCTATTCAACAACTGATATATATTAATAATAGATCTAAACATAAACAGAAAAATGTTGTTGACTAAAAGCTCTTCATCTAACATTATACTTCAAATCATCACTTTAAAGAATCATTAATCAACATTGATAACGTTAATGAATCAATTCTACTATATATAGTTTCATATCACGTATCGTAATACATAACAATGCTCTGAATCTAACGTCCACGTACGATCACCACATTCATATCACCCATGCATGTAAAATGATCTTAATCAAGCGGTCGACATGCGATCATCACATCAGATTGAAGTAATTATTATACCTTGTCTCTGCTTGCTGGCCACTCGATGGACCGCTTGTAGCCCTCGGGAAGTGGGACCAAGCAGGTGGGGCCCTCGTCGGGGCAATGGCGCTCCCGATGCTCGAAGTGGCGAGTGGAGCGGAGCTGCTTCAGGGCCTCCTCGTTGTCCAAGCAAGGGATGTAATCAGGACCGGCGGTCACGTTGCACAGCCGCCACGTATACCCGTAGAGCCCTTCCTGACCGTCCGATTCGTCCTTCCTCCTCTCCTTCTCGCTCTCCGACTGCGCCTGCTGCGTCGCCCACGACCTCTTCGACTCCTTCGACTCCTTCGGTATCCCCGAGTTCTCCAGCGACTCGCCCGAACTCCCCGACTCAACCTTTATCTCCTTTTTGCCCTCCCCCTCGCTCGTATTTACGCTTTTGCCATCTTCCTCTTTCCCGCCATTTTTCTTCTCCTCCTCCGCCTGCTGCTGATCTTGATCTTCTTTGCTTTTCTGTTGCTCTGGATCGTTCTGAACCTCGATTTTCGTGTTTTCGTTCACTTCTTGTTGCGAATTCTCGTCTTCTTTTCTTTGTTCCCTGTTCTTCTCCTGATCTTGATCTTGATCTTCATCTTGATTTTGATTTTGATCACGATCTTCTTCCACTTTCTGATCTGAAGTATTATCCCCTGGATTCTGATCAGAATTATTACCCGTAGTGGTACTGTCGATCTGTTCTTCCTTGGTGGCCTCTTGGTGGTCGTCTTGCTTCTGAGGCTCGTCGGATTTGATGGCGTCGTCGGGGAGATCGCCGGGGTTGTCCTCGAACGCCGTCGTGGTGGTGGTTGCACCGGGTTGGGAAATATCTGATTTGGATTCGGTTGAGGTGCGAGTGGAGGTTTGTGGGACCGGGATTGGTGAGGAGGAGTTGTTGCTGAGAATCCAGACGCCGGCGAAGCAGAGTGCAACGAAGACCGCCATTGTTAGGGCTGAAACATACGCAGAGGACGACGAGGACGACAACCTCTTCGTCGTGCGAGACTTGTTTCCCAATGCCATGTTGAGAGAGAAAGAGAGAGAGAGAGAGATGTGGGAATGTGAAAATGATAGGAAAGATAAGTGTTTGGAGAAAGACAAGGGAGAGATTGTTCTTAGAGAGAGAGAGAGAGAATTTCAAGGTGGACTGTCTCAAAGATCCAATGGAGTCGGAGAAGGGAATTGGTTCGAGAATAAGCGTTGTTTCTGCGGAGATAAAAAAAGAAGAGCAAAGATTACCCGATAAAGCAAAGGTAAAAATATGAGGAAACAAAAAACAAATTCCTTTTTTTTTATATTTTTATAAAAAGTAACTTTTTGCATTTAATGGCGTGCTTGCATGCATATATTACACCACAAATTAACCCTTCTTTTTTTTTTTACCACTTAGTTTTGACGTGCATTTTGTGAATGGGTTTTGATCATAGAATTTAGATTTAAATTGAGTTATACATTTGATGAAGTGTTTAAATTTTTTGAGTTAAAAATTATTAAAATTTGAACTATGTTTGGGAAAAAAAATCAAAATAGAGCTTATTTTATTCGTATCAAAATTCTATGCAATTTAGAATAAAAATCATATCATTTAGACTTGCACATGCAAATTTACAGTTTACAGATTTTTAAAATTTGAGTTGCAGAACTATAATAGTAATTATAAATAGTGAAACTTTGATTTTTTAAAAAAAGATAAAAATTAAGTTGTAATTTTTGGATCCAAACCTAAACACCAAACACGAGCTTAATGTGGTGATGATGATGATGATGAGTAGTACTAACAATATTTAACTAAAAATTATGGTGGTCAGAATTATAAACTAACAATAGAGTTTGAATTCCCACCATTTCAAAAAAATATTTATGTTTGGTTCTACGTCTTCAACTTAAATTTTTCATCTTAGTTTTTTATCTTTTTGTAAAAGTTCAACAAAAATTATAACTTATTTTTTAAAAAATCAACTAATTCTAACTTAAAAATTTCATCTCAAACGAAACGCATCATTAGTTTTAAACATCTATATATATGTATTAAGTTCAAAAGAAATAGTGATGTCGTTTGAGTAACATGTCGTTTTTTTATTGATGTCGTTTCTCGTTTTATTGAAGGTTGTTCTCGTTTAAAAAAATGCATGTCGTTTGTCAAATAATGTTCCTTTCAAAACAATGGTTTTTTTTTTTTTTTTTAATTTTGTTATTGGTTTATTCTTTTCGAATTGTAGTCATTTTTTCAATTGGATGTCGTTTATCCGTTTTAGAACGGTTGTTGTTTATTGTGTAATTATGTAATGTTGTCTACAAGTCCACGTGTCTTTCGTTTTCAAGTTCATGGCCCTTTTCAATGTTGGTTTATTTGTAAAAATTGTCGTTTCTTGTGTAGTGCCGTTTTAAAGTTGATGAAAACAACATATGTAGTACTTTTTTGTTTTTTGTTTTTTGTTTTTTTTTGGTTTTTCAAGTTGTTGCAGTATCTTATGTGATGTCTTGTATGGATGACACTTTCGTGTTTTGAAATTGATGTTTGCTAATTGTTTTATAATGTCGATTACAAACTGACGCTGTTTTTGAGTTTACGTGTTTACCCATTATCAAATTGTTGACGTTTCTTATTTAACGTGGCTTTCAAATTGACGTGGTCTCTCACGTAATGCCATTTTCAACCTGTCTTTTATTTTTTATTTTATTTTGTGTTTTTTGAATTTAGACAAGAGAATTTGAATTTTACATTTTATTATGATAAAGTAAGGTATGAATTACTGAATAATAATATTATTATGTTATAACCATATTTTTATCCTTTATTATGTAATGTTGTTTTCTGAGTTTGATGATTGTTTAGTTTTTTCTTTTTAGGTTTTTTGTTTGCAATATTCATTCTTTCATATGGAATGGTGATTGAAGTTGGTGTCGTTTCCAAAAAATTCTTTCTAATTGTGTCTCGTTCTTACGTAGGTAATGTCGTTTATTAATGACGTTGTCGTTTTTCAAACTTATGCTGTTGTTGTTTTCTTTTTCCTTTTCTTTTTCTTTTAATAATACTTCTCCTTATACACATTTTCGTTTTCAATAGCCCTCCTTTAGTCGGTCTCAAAATTCTAGGCCTTTTTTTTTTTTTTTTTTTGTGGGGCAAATTGTGGAGAAACATTACACAAGTCAACGTTGAATTGACTTTTACTATGCTTTAGACCAATAAATACTCAATTAACTTATTTAACAAACCAATAAATTCAATAGCTTTGAATTTTACTATTATTTTCTTCAATGCATAAAGAATCCGGCTGTATAAGGGCAGGGTGACTTCGATCATCTAGAGCAATCCCCAATTTATTAATCAATCCTTATGTTTTGATCATCCACTGCGATTCTTTATGTTGTTGGTCTTATCAATATAGTCGTTCTTAATAGCATTTTCCCTGTGCTGTCGTTCATTTAGGTTTTGTGGTTTTCATATATTGTCTCGTTCATTAAACGAATAAGATTATTGTGGATTTCACCTTGATGTCTATTTTTGTTTTTTTTAAATTATTACTTGCTTTAAAGATGACGTCGTTTTCTTTATAATGTTGCTTTTCATGTTGGTTGTGTGTATGTATGCATGTTTCATGTTGATTTTATAACATTTATATGCATATACATATTTCATGTTGATTTTATATGTTTATGTATACGTGTTGTCCTTTGTTGCTTATTGACTTTATCTTCGTTTGCTAGTTATTTTCACTTTTAATATATATTTTATTGTCTTCTATCGTTGTTCTGCTAGCGATGTCGTTAAATTTTTTTTGTCGTTTTTCATGTTGGTGTGTTCTTTCTAAATATTATTGTTGTCGTTTTAATACATTTCTGTTGTTGAGTTTACTTATGTTGTGTTGTTTCTCCAGTTCATGTCGTTAATTGCCGAGTTTGTTTTGTTCTCCCGTGTCGTGCCGTTTAATCCGTGTCGATCTTTGTACTTTGCTTGTTTAAGGAGTCAGTTCTTTTCCCGTTTTCTGTTGTTTTTTGATCTTATTGTTGTTTCATGGGTCATGTTGAGGTATTGTCATTATTTTTATTACGTCGTTCCCTTTTTTATTGTCCTTTATTACGCTGGTTACTTTTTTAATTAGGTGTGTCGTTCTTCAAGTTAATAAGGTCATTGCAGTCTTTATGATTGTCGTTTGAGAATGTTATTGTCGGTTTACTCTTGTGTCGTTTTCCCATTATATGTCGTTTATAATACTTTAACATCGTTTTCCCATTAAATGTCTTTTTCAGGCGATTTAGCTTTTCTAGTTATTGTCGTTTTTATGTTGTGTCATCTCGGTATTTGTCGTTTATTGAATTCACTGTCGTTTCAAATTGATGTCGTTTTCCCTGTCCATGCGATTTATTTCATGTTATTGTTGGTTTCTTTAAGATCATTTTCGTTCATAATTGTTGTTTCTTTGAACAGTGGTTTGATCAAGAAGGAGAATAGAGGGAGTTGTCAGACAGTGATAAGTAAGAAGAAGAAAAATGAATGGAGCGGATGGAACGAATCAATGATAAAGCACGTAAACCCGTAGTAAGTGAGATCATATTTAGAATCTTATTTGGCTAGCTCAACAAGTGGGAGTGAATTGATTTGGATAGATAGAAATTGATTTGGATAGATTGAAATTCATTTGAAATCTAAGAGACGCCATATCTAGATGTCAAAATAACATCTCAATTATAAAATTCTAATTTTACATCAAACTTTCCTTATTTCATTTTCAAAAAACTCAAATTTTAAAAATCCATAACTTATCAATTTCAAATCGAAACGACATGATTTTTATGTCAAAATCCTCGTAACGATGAGACGAACAAAACAAGATTCATTTTGTATAATTTTTTTCAGACTCATTTCAAATTTTTACACTATTTTTTATATTACAAAAGCTTTTTCAAAAGTTTTGACCTCCAAACACATATTTTCAACTCAACTTTTGAAATACCACCTTCAGATATCTCCCCAAACGGGCCCTAAGAGTGTCTTAATTTTTTTAATACGCCATATGGTATAATATTCTTCAAAAAAAAGAGAGAGAGAGAGAGAGAGATTAGTGAGAAGAAAAATATTAATAAGCGGATAAGACTAGATACTTGCTAACGACAGCAATTATCTTGTCGTTTTGTAGTAAGCCCAAAAAGTTGAACAGGGGACCGGGAATCGAGATAGACCCACTAGGAAGGGCCCAATGAAGTTTTCTTGGCCAGTTTGGACCTTCGAAAAATGGGCCCGAACATGTTGAATGTCCCACAAATCATAATTCCATCCCATCTTTTGGCAAACTTTTCTATCATTCTTTTTTTTTTTTTTTTTTTAATGTACAGTGCTAATTTGGCCCAGCTTGATGAAGGCATTGCCTCTCCTTCACTCAAACTTATATAGATATGTGTGTGTGTGTGTGTGTAAATATATATATATATATATAGAGAGAGAGAGAGAGAGAGAGAGATGGTGGGTCTTATATATGTAGCAAAACATGCTTTAGATATACTTTTTTGCTTTTTTCCCACTTTCAAGCAAACATGAAATGTGGTACACACATGCTTGTTAAGTAGTACTGCACGTAAATAATAAGCAGTTTCATATTGAAAATAAGCACAAAATAACATGGCCTGGCGGTAACGTGCACATGTATGTGTAGAATCTTCCAATTTAATGGTCAAAAGATTGAAAAAGAAAAGGGAGGATCAATCTTTTGATCATGCCAAAACTAACTAAAACGAACCCCAATTAGTATATGTCATTAGTTTGTACTTTTCCCATTAAACTTGATTAACTATGATATTTATGAAATATATGCGCACAAGACATATATATATACATGGTGTTCTCCAATTGACTAGTCAAAATGTATTCAAAGGGAAAAGGGGAAAGAAACAAAAGGTAAAATTGCAAAATGAATTTGGATTGGATGTGCATGTCTTATATATATATATATATATATATATTTGCCTATCGGATGTTGATCAACAAAAGCATAAAAGGTAGTGATAGCCGATAGGGCACTAACATAAGAAACTTTATTGACCTCAAGTTTATCCTTCTCTACCACACACACACACACACATACTGTCACATATATTTTTACCTCCCATAATTTTATCCAATATGTGTGTGCGTGTGTGTGTGTGTGTTATATATGACAAAAGGGTTTGAGGCACAGCTAATTAGTTTAACGTGGAGGGAGGGAGGGTGGGTTTTGGTGTCCCTTTAACTTAAGGGAGACATGGATATATATATATATATATATATATATATCTCGTCGTCCCAAAATGAGAAAAAAACAAAAGAACTAACAAAGGGCAATAAACACATTTTGGTACCGCT
Source organism: Ficus microcarpa (assembly GCA_025413485.1). Lineage (NCBI taxonomy): Eukaryota > Viridiplantae > Streptophyta > Magnoliopsida > Rosales > Moraceae > Ficus > Ficus microcarpa. Next base: position 13,635,882 of record CM046379.1, on the reverse strand, counting down.
GACACCTTTATTAGGCAAAATATGCTTGTGTTATTAAATACTCATTTAAGGCTGTCTAGAGGGACCTGTTGAGAGAGAGGCAGGCCTGTCCTTGATAGAAAGACTCGTGATCCTCTTCAGGAAAAAGTTAAACATAGTGACAGGTAACAACCACGCCCCCAATAATCAGCCCAAAAGGATAAATTTTTTCTTTTCTTTTCTTTTCTTTTCTTTTCTTTCTTTCTTTTTTCTTTTCTTTTCTTTTTTTTTTTTTTAAATAATCATAATAACGTCTACTACACCCCGATTTATACATTTTCCCCACTACCATCTATAACATAGACTTGCATATTTCACATGATGACACCATGTTTTCGTTTTTAATGGCCTAAGATCCTTTGCATTCCATATCATGTATATAGACATATTATTTATCTTTTTTGAAGCACACACAACCACACACCTGTTTTAATATTACGTTTGCTTGATGATAGACTTGTGTGAAAGATGAACTAGTCTTCTTAATTAGTGCAAGTGTTTAAAATCTTAATGCACAATCAAGTTTGGAAGTTCGAGAAGAAACCAGCACTCTTTTTGGCTAATCAATGATGGAAACTCTCCTTAACCCCATTGGGGTTGTAACTCAGCAGGTGGAAAAAGAGTGGGTTTAGGTAAGAGTTCCTAGACTATAAATCCGGAAGTGCTTTTGTTTTTTTTTAAACTCCTTTGTACTAATTTATGCTAATCTTGTTCCCCAAATTTGCATAATTTTTTCCTCCTTTAGAATTGGATCTCTAAAAATCAGCCTTGAATTTCTCGTTCTGGCCTTGGAAGTACTATCCATATATACTGGCTTCTACTTTTAATGCAACATTGATTTGTTAGTCACTCTCTAGAGTAAACAATTGGAATCCAACTTTACTCCCTTAGTGCTCATTTTACTTTCTTAGTCGACCTTGACACCCTTAAAGAGTGAGAGAAAGCCAAAAAAAAAAAAAAAAAAAGGACGTTTGTGAAGGAACGGGTTGAAGAATTTAGACCGCCCATTTAAGGGGATGAGGAAATAAAATAATGAAGAAAAGAACTATTTGAAAGAAGAAAAAGGGGGTCTCATACTCATATATATATATATATATATACACACACACACACAGTTTTTTTCATATAATTATGGGCATGTGGATTAACTAAATTAATCAAAAGGGGGGGTGGGCGGGTGGGGATGCAAAAGTGTGATGTTGCCAAGTTACTATTTTGGGCGGTGCATCACTTTCACCATGCACTCATACCAGGGTATATTGGATGGTATTTATGCTTTGCTTGTCTAATCGAGGCAAACTTCAAAAATGATGAAATATATATATATATATATATATATATATGCATATATAAATATTCCAAAGGGACACTGGGTTCCATAGTGTTTCCTCACCACGGCATCTATAGACGGTCTCATAGAAAATCAAGAACCAATTTGAGAATAAGAGAAAGTTAGGGTTTTTTATTCCAATAAATGAAAAAAAATAATATATCAAGAGAAGTTTATATAGGCTAACTTAAAAATTATATTAAAAAAAACTAATATACCCTTTAAATGTCGAAAAGAAGGAAACCTAATAATAATAAAAAAAGTAATAAATAAATATAAAACTATATAATCTAACATCCCCTTCAAATTCACGATGCTGTTGCAAGTATATTGAGAGTCTGCCAAATAAAAAATGGAAACGCGAAGCAAAAAGCGCCTTAGTAAACATGTTAGCAATCTATATGAAAGAAGAAATGAAAGACAATGCGATGATGTCAAGTTGATAGTGATGTCGAGTGACATGACAATCAATTCAATACGTTTTGTCTACTTATGGAATACTGAATTATGGATAATCTGAATAGCACTCTGATTATCACAATACAAGGGAATAGGTTGATGAAGAAAGACACCCATATATGCAAGCAACCAAGGTAACCAAATTATCTCACAAGTAGTAGAAGCTATGGCCTGATATTCTGCTTCGGTGGAGAATCGAGAAATAACATATTGTTTTTTACTCTTCCAAGAAATAAGAGAGTCGACCAAAACGATACAGAAACCTGTGGTGAACTTGCGATCTGTCAGATCACTAGCCTAATCAGCATCAGAGTAAGCACGTAACTCTAAGGATGAAGTAGATGAAAGTAAAAGATTTTGAAACTGAGTGCTCCAAAAATACCTAAAAATGCAAAGAACTGCAGTCCAATATACTGTAGTAGGTGCAATAACAAAATGGCTAACAATATGAACTACATGTGCAATATCTGGTTAAGTGATAAAGAGATAAACCAAGCTACCGATAATAGTGCGGTATAAACTAGGATCCGGTAAATGAGGACCATCAGAAAGAGAGTACTGTGCATTAGTCTCAAGAGATGTATCAACAATCTTATTATAGTGAGACGTGCACACTCAAATATATCAGCTGTATACTTTGATTAGAAGAAAAGATAACCTTTTGAAGAAGAGGCTACCTTAATGCATAGGAAAAAATGTTGTGAGCCCAGATCTTTCATGGCAAAACAATGAGCGAACTTAACCTTCAGTGTTGCAATCCCGTCAACATCATCACCAGTAATAATCATATCATCAACATATAAAGATAGTAGAATACGACCTACACCAGTATATCTGATAAACAAAGTTAAATCATGATGACTAGGGTGAAAGCCAAGAGAAGTAATCACCGTAGAGAACTTCTCAAACTAGGCTTAGGGTGCCTGTTTGAGACCATAAAGAGTTGAGCCGACAGACTTCACCAGGTTGTTGAGAAACACCAGGAGGAGATACCATGTAAACTTCTTCGTAAAGATCACCATTTAGAAAGGCATTTTTAACATCCATCTGATATATGTGCCATTGATGAACAGAGGCAACTACAATGAGAGTGCGAACAGTAGTCATTTTAACAACTTGGGCAAAAGTCTCCTCATAATCCATACCATACTCTTGAGAGTAACCTTTAACAACAAGTCGAGTTTTATATATCTTAATTGCTTGTTTACCTGGTGGTAAAGGTACCACGTCCCATGTATATGTCTGATGCAAAGCAATAAGTTCCTCAGCCATAGCATCCTACCAAAAGTGGATCACAAATAGCCTATTTGTAGGATCATGGCTCAGAAAGATGATGAATAGAAGCTAAAAAGGAAGTGAAAGAGATTGAATAATAAGACTAAACAAAATCTAGTAGCTTAATAGACTTACGAGAATGCGTAGAATGACGAAGAGGAGGAAGAAAAGGAAAGCCGCAGTCTCAGGAGGTGATTCGGCAGTCGTAGGAAGAGAATGAGCAATGGTAGTATTAGAAGCCTTAATATCAGAATCTACTGAGCTATCAGTAGGAACTCTGTAAGAAACATTATTTGAAACTAGAGAAAATGCTTGTGAAACAGTTTGTAGGACTGTGTCAGTGTCAAGAATGAAAAGATCAATATGTATAAAATCAGACTTGATCACATTATGAGAACTAGCAAGAATAGAAAAAATGGGATATGTTCAAAAAACACAACATGATGAAAGACATAATTTTTGACTAATTAGATCAAAAACATGATATCATTTTTGACCTGCACCATAACCTAAAAAGATGCACATAATAGATCGTGATCACAATTTATTACGCTCAACATAAGGATAAAGGACAAAACAAGTGGAACCAAAAACACGTAAGGAAGAATAATCAGGAGCATATCCATACAACTTTTCAAACGGTGACAGACCTGAATTAAGGGATGCTAGAATCCTATTAATCAAATGAGCAGCAGTAATAATTGCTTGTCCCCAAAATTCACTAAGAACACTGGTAGACAACAAAAGAGAACGAACAGTTTCAACAAGATGTCTATGTTTTCTTTTGGCAACACCATTTTGTTTTGGAGTATCTATATAAGAAGTTTGGTAAACTGTTTCATCAGAAGTAAGTAAATTAGAAAAATCATTAGAAGTATATTCTCCTCCCAAATCACAATGAAAACACTTTATGATAGCTGAATGTTGAGTTTTTACAAGAGCTCGGAAAGTATTGAAAATAGTAAGAAAATTAGAATGACACTTTATAAGATAATTAAACCTAACAATATTAAGTGCAGTCATCAATAAACGAAATATAATATTGCTACCCCCCTTTGTGAGCACAGAAGAAGGTCCCCACTTATTAGAATGAATGAGATCAAATGGTGCAAGAGAAAAAGAAAGACTTTCACAAAATGGTAAAGCAAAAAATTTTACCAATTTGCAAACACTACAATCAGAAATATCATGAGTTTTTTAATTGCCTAATGCTCATGTAGAAGCTTAAAAAGTATAAACGAGATGTTGAAACATGACCAAGACGAGAATGCTAGAAATAAAAATCAGAAGAAGAGCAATTCAGACTAAAGGTTGACAAGTCCACATTAGAAGCTGCAACTTCTAGTACTTTGAGCTCATTCAAAACATAGAGTTCGCAATGTTTATGACATTTTCCAATCAGCTTCTGAGATTGTGGATCCTGTATATAATAAGTGGAAGAAGAAAATGAGGCTAAATATCTTGACTCACACAATTGACTAACAGAGATAAGATTTAAAGTAAGATTAGGAATGTAATAAACATTAGAAAGAGACATATAAGGTGTGACAATCAAACTAATGCCTACTAGTGGCATAGGAGTACCTTTTGCAGTCATAATTGACACAAATGAATTAGGAGAGAAAGAAACAAAAAAGATAGATTAGGGGACATATGATGAGAAGCTTCAGAATCTAAGACTCACAAGGAAGATATACATGAATGACTAGAGGATGAAAAACCAATATAAGAAAAGCCAGACTTAGCTTGTGCCTGTGGGGTAAGAAATTTCTAAAACTACTCGAACGTAAATGGATCTAATTACGCTGCAGCTATTGCCGGATTTGGTTGAGGTGGTCTATATGTCCACTGTTGATTACCAAATTTCGATGAAGGAGGATGCAATAATCACCACACAAGAAAGATCAATACTGCGATGTGAAATCAAACCAAAAAACAATCATGTGCGGAAGCGAGCAAATAGAAGCAAAGAGTGATTGTACGAATGATCTAGGAAAAAAAACGATGCTCTTGTACAATGGCGGCAGTGTACATATGTGTATGAGATGGTGGTATAGATGTGTACAGAAGGGCGGGCGGATTGTGGTTGTACGTACGTGTATGGACGGCCATGCCCCCTAGCAGAAATCGACAAGGAATTCGATCAACAAAAAGCTTTTGCAGAAAACAAACATTCTTCAACAAGATTAACAAAATTCATAGGATGATGGCTCTGATACCATGTAGAAAATCAAGAATCAATTTGAGAACAAGAAAAAGCTAGGGTTTCTTATTTCAATTAATGAATTAAAACAACACATTAAGAGAGGTTTATATCGACGAACTTGAAAAAAATATAAAAAAACTAATATACTCTAAACTATTAAAAAGAAGAAAACCTAATAATAATAATAAGAAATAAGTAATCAAAAAAATATAAAACTATATAATTTACCAGTTTTGTTGCCGACTCTCTTTTTTATTTTACATAGATATATTTACTTAATCATGGGGAACTAGCCAAAAAAATTTATTCACAATTATTAAAAGTGTAAGCTTCAAATAATAGTCTAAAATTAAGCTCATGAACCGGCAAGTGGGATGTTTCGATGCATATCAACCACAAACAAAATTAACAATATCATAATCATCATCTTAATTATATATTTCTATTATTTTTTTACACTTTTTGGAACCTTAATAGTCAATTTTGATGAGTGCCATTTAAAGAGAATTCTAATCCCACTCTCTCCCTCTGGGTTTGCATGTGGTTCAACAAGGCTAATCATCTTCATTGTCCCCCTTTCTGCTCATATTAATACGATTTTCTGTTTAATTAACAAATCTCTTCGATTTGTCTTTTCCCATTCATCTATTGAATCAAATTTTAGTCACAATGCGCGCGTGCACACACACCCATACAGATAAGAAGGTTGTCTAGTACTACTGTAGATATATACATACGTATATTTACTTAAGTATAGAATTCTATACCTTATAATAAAATTAAGGACAAATTATTTTTTTTTCCCCCGAATTTTATGTCTTGTCTCAAAACGTCTCTAAAATTTTAATTTGTAATATTATTTCTCCCAAACTTTGGAAAAGTTTGCAAACTTCTCCTCTCAATTAAATTTTTGATGAATAAATACACATGATACTTGTTGGAAATATGAGTTATGGATATTAAATGTGAAACTTCTAAATTACCCTTATAATTAGGTTAAACGAGTAAATATTTAAGACCAATTGTCATTTTTTTTCCCATACCTCTCTTTTTTAGGTAATTTCATAATTTTTCATTTAGCAAAGGTAACAAGTACTAAGAGAGCTGTCAATATGTGCCACTCACAATTTATTTTAGTACCTCTAACGCATGCTTCGACGAGTATAATGTGCATTTTTTTACAAAAATTTAATTGAGGGGAAGAATCTGTAAACTTTTTCAAAATTCAAGGGGAAAGAATGTTATAAATTGAAGTTTGGGAAACATTTTTTAACCTAAAATTCAAGAGAAAGTGAAATTTATCCTTAAATTAAATATGAAATTTCCACACTATACCTACAATGTCTTGGTTTTGAAATAACCACAACGTCTTCTATTGGATGTTAAGGTATTTGAATGCTTTATTTTTGTAAGTTCATTCTTTAATAAGATTTGAGGAACTTCAAATTTATGCGGTTATTTACATATAAACACACATATGTTGTTGATAAGCTTATTTTTCGTAGAGTTACTTGGATCGTATGACTTGGTGGTCGGAGACTCCAAATTTAGAAGAGACATGCTTCCTTTACCTCTTTATTGATTTTAATGGCAGGGACCTTTGGTTGGCTATTGTTTCTGATGTTGTGGGTTTGAAAGAAGCGTACGCATACTCTTTTCCTTCTTTTGTTTTCCCTATTAGATTTTAGAAGGAAAAAAAAAAGGTTTTTAATGAGGCTTATTTTAAAAATTGGTTTTTAAAGACATGATTTCGATCATTCCTTAAAACTTATAAGTTCCGTTTGCTTTGAGGCCACATCAGTTAGGCACTTTATTATGCTCGGTAGTTACTTTTATGGGTTGACTTTGTTTATTCTGGACCTCTATGTAATTGTTATTTCCCTTTAATAACATAAGTGGGATGAGATGCTGGTTGGTATTAAACCCTAACTGAAATGTGCTACTAGTTGTTCCCTCTCGTTATTTATGATCCATTTGAAAAACAAATTCAATTTGTACTATATTTCATTGTAAAATTTGGAATATAATATACATTTGGGTGTTCACTTTAACCTTTAAAATATAATATGCATTTGGGCTGTTTACATTTGAATTGTCATTCTAATGTATATTGGTGAGATAGAGAGTATATGATGTAATTGATAAAACATATAAAAAAGTAAATTTATTAATAAAAAAATGAGTGGGTTTACTGTTTAAATGCATTAGTATTGAAATAAAATCTGTGAGATACCCAAATATATATTGTATTACATTGGAATATAATGTACAATAAAAGTGTTTTCCAAACAAATCATTATATTAAAAAAAAAATCCCGCGGATTCAGTACATAATAAATCCAAAAGCTTTCGTTTTCTGAAAATATTGGGGGAATTAAGTGGGTGTATCTCAGATAAGGGGATGATTTGAAAGGCTTATATAGGACGATGTGAGTGCGTTATATGTATATATAACATCATATGTATGCCAAGCCAAGTAAGTTATCCTCAAGGCACACATATATAAAACTTTACGGGCTAACCACGTTACTACGTTGACTCGTGATTAACATATATATATATATACACATATATATATATAGATATCAGCTGGTCCTCACTGAAATAATTAGCCAAAAGAAAAGGCTTTATTACGCCCTTGATCTTGGTATGTCCTTGTCCACATCACTATAATTAGTCCATTATATTTTGGTTTTAGCTGATGATCAGTTTTCTTTTAGGTGCGAATTAGACGGGCAAGTCAATGAACCTAAAGGAGAAATAATTTAGGCTTGATTTTCTAGTGTGGGGGACATATCGCCATAATAACAAACATTGATGATCTAGCTAGGTGTCACATGTAAAAAGTGAAATCTATATATATATATATATATATATATATGTATTCAATGTACCCACTCTATATATATAGTCATGGGGAGCTTCATCATCATATATCTATACAAATATGTTACTCCATGATCAATAGAATTTTTCTGATATCACATCTATCTTTCTTGATCATCATGTTAAAAGAGAAATATGTGAATAATATCGTCCTTTAAAGGTCAATACTATTATGTTAGATTTACGCGTTATTATATCTTTGATTAACTAAATTGCGTACACGTTAATTATCATATGATTGTGTGCATTGAAAAAATATATATATATATATGAACTCATATTTTCTATTTAATTTTTGTAATCTCAAATAATGATGTTTAATAAAAATTACTGTGACGTGTCATTTAGAAAGTTTTACATATTTTATTACTGATTTATTATTATTATTATTATTATTAAATTTTGAAATCTAACTTCATATCACAATATGATTGGTTAAATTTAAGACATCAAAATCGAACATATGAACTCATGTTTCTCAATTATAAGTAGTAGTTCTTTTATTGCAAGGTCCTCAAAATTAACTCATATATATATATATATATATATATTATATATTAGATCTCCTTCAATGTATGATAAGAAGAGATTAACAAAATTAGAGAATGATGATGATGCACATAATTCCATAATTGGTGCAAGTTATTAGTCAAGGTTTCTTGCCTGATATCATATAGATATTAGATGTGGTACCAAAATATTGAATCTTTTTTTTGTTTTTTTTTTTTTGGTTTTTTTGACTGGTCGCTTGGTCCTCATACAACAAATAACTCTAAAAAGTACGCAGAAACCTTTTTAATTTTTAGGTACTTTCCCGCCCACAAATAACTGATGCATTGTCGCTCTTGTCGACTGTGCAGTTGTGCTTGAGTTAGGGAGCACATAACATTATTGATTGTTCAAGTCAAGGATTTTGTTATATATATATATATATATTCATGGTCAAGGGACTATATATTATATATAGCTGCAAAATTTAATTATTATCGGCCTATAAGGCAGTTTGGTCCGCCATTTTTATTTATGGAAGCACAACTATGTGCTGCTAAAAAGGATTTTATATTAATGGTCCTGCTATGGTACAACACTTTTTTTTTTTTCTTTGGCCCCCTACTCTATCATTATGAAAAGCTTCTTTTAGAGGATTGGATTTATAAATATGAGCACTTCTACATTAAGGGAGTGTTTGGTGTGTTAGTTTGTGTTGAAATATTTTAGTTGTAATAGTAAATTTTTTTGAATTTTCAGAAAAGATAAAAAACTTTTTGGGAAAAAGACAAAAACTTTTGAGAAAAAAGACAAAAAAAAGTTTAAAATGAATTTGAGTTGGACCGGTTGCCAAACTCCCCCTAAATAGTTTTCTTTTCAAACATGGAAATTCTTAAATCTAACCGTTAAAAATTCAACTTGATAATTAAGTAAACCTATTTCATCTATAGGCTATAGGCTAAAATTAGATGGTTTATCGTAGAAATACGCTCGTAACAAAACACATCTTACATAAAAATAAAAATAAAAATAAAAAGGGAAAAAATGGTCTTATTAATCTAGCCTTCGTTTGTTGAATACGTTTAAAAGACATAAATCTGTAGTTCTAGTTCAATAAGCCAATCCAAAACCAAGAAGAACAAAAAAGTTAAAAAAAAAAGAAAGTAATACAAGCATAGCTAGGCACATAATAGCTACACACACACACACACACACACATATATATATATGTATACCATCTCCATTGACTAACAACTTAAATCTTCTAGAATGAACAACTGCAAACATATATATGAATATACAAAACAATAATATAATTAGATGTCAATAGGTGTAGGCACTGATCGCCACATAAACACGATCTAGCTAAAGGTAGACCACCTTATCGACTAATTATGAGCAAATTAGGCGTAATACCAGACTTTCCAAACTTGTGGTCCAATTTGGCTTTGAATTTTATTGCTATGAGAAGCTGGAAATTTTCACAAAGCCGACAAAAGGACGACTTATTACAACTATGCGATTATTTCTTGTCATTAATTTTGTAGTTGTTATGTATAGGTAACATCTTACTCCTATATGCTATATAGTCATCGCGGCATTAAATGTATTGGAACTTCCTTTAAGCAATCGGCATCTCAAATGTAACTAAATGCTTGTGTACGTGTATTTCCCCGTATATGTATACATAATATATATTCTGATTTTCACTCAAGAATAATATACAAATATAAAATGCGTTTATGCAAGTTTTATAGCTAATTAGGGAACTTCAAACCACATATATAAATCCCTCAAATTCTTACTTTAATGAAATTTTTTCTGTCATATATCGAACATGATGGCGAGGTTTTGTCATTGTCATAAATATATATTTTTCTGGTATTTTAATCCAAGTAATATCTTATTTTCGATATCTTTTATTCATTTGTTGTTCTATTATCAATATTTAAAATCCATTCAGAGAAGTCGCTAATTTCTACGCAAAAAAACAAAAAACAAAAAAAAAAAAAAAATGGAGAAACTTTGAGAAACCAAGAATGCATACGTACTGTGAGAATTACTTTGTGCAAAAATAGAAAAAAGAGCGGGAAAAAGAGGGAGAAAAGGAGGTTAGGGTATTCTATTCTTGTGAATTGTATACGAAATATAATTCCATTATTCAATCAACACGTTGACTAAAATTATTATTATTGAACTTCTAGTTACAAAGATCTAAATAAAATGGAAGGATAAATTTAACTCTAAATATTCTAAATAACCCCGAGGATAAATATAAATATATTTTTAAATTAAGTACTAAAAGATAAAATATCCTAATATCTAACCATGCAATATCAAATTTAAATATTCAAATATTCTTGTGATCAGTAATCTAATAATTCTAACATACATATACATATATATCTATAGTTATATACAGATATTTATACATATATATAAGTATATTTGTAAGTTTTTATCTGACTTGTGTAGTATTAATAATAGAAGAAAAGCTAAGAAGTAACTTTTTAAGGGTACGTGATAGACACGTGGGTTGGCGTGCTCAGAAAACTGAACATCGTCACAAATTGGGAAACAAATTCATGGGTTTGTTGCCGAGTTTCCTTGCAGCGCACAATAATACTAATATTTGCCTAGCTTGATTTGTACAGCTATAATACACAAATATATATACACATATATTACTAGTAATTTTGTAATAAATTCATCCAATGAAATGAAGCTGAAGCAGAAACAGAGAAGATATGTGGCGCAATATATATATATATATATATATATATGTATGTATGTATATAGCTGGCCCATATTCTGCATGTGCAGATTTTATTGATTTCACCAAGTACAAATAGGAATTATAATGCACAAACCAGGAATTAGTTATGGTGGCCCTATTACACAGTTGAACTATAAGTTAAAGCAAGACTAGATCTCGAGTAGTTATGTAGAACCTATATTTATCTGGTCAGGAATGAAAAATGGATATCGGACGAGGTTAGTTGTTTTCTTTAGTTCATGATAGGCTAATTTTAGGTTTTAGTTATAATAATATTAATTTAATGTTAAGTTTGACTTCATGTTGGTGTTATATTTATCAATCTCATAATTAATGATGGAATGGGAAAGCCAACTAATCACCATAATCTTAACTTCCATAATAGGGTCATATTAATCTGACTTCAAATATTAATTACGTTGAGCTTATATAATTTGCTCTTTCTTTCTTCTCTTTCTTTTTCATTAATTAATTAAGGCACAAGAAGTCATTATGGGGTTTAATAATTTAACCTATTGACAGACATAACGTCCCTTCCAAAAAAAAAAAAAAAAAAAAAGGAAAAAGAAAAATCTTTTTCCTGTCCCTTGACTCATTGTGTTTTACATATAGCAGCCCCTTTGGAAAACAGACATGACCAATTTAGTACTTTCTCATGTCATTGCATATAATGCTACAAACTAATAAAAGACAACAAAATATGATCGTCTCTCTATATTGATAATACTACCAATCTTAATCATAGAGTGACCCAACTCATATTTTAATTTTAATTTTTTTTGTCACTACATTCCAACTTAACTTTGGACACCTAGGCATTCTCTAATCAGATGTATAATCTTGAAAATCCACATAGGCGACATGGGTCATAATTAGTTTGTCCCTTGATTTTCAATAGTAATAATAATAAAATAAAATAAAATAAAATAAAAACTTATTTTTATACTTCTTCGATAGCACACATACATAAGTGTTACTAGACAGGTTTGGATAGAACTCGATCATTTTTAAGAACAGCTCAAGGGACCTTCCCTTCCTCCCATTATGCAAATAGGCTGGGATTAAAACCTCTCATCAGGTGTAAAAATCTGACTCTGAAACCTTATTAACTAGGTTTGGATTAGAATTCATCTCTAAAAAATAACTCATATTATCCAATATGTATATAAATATTGAAAATATCTCGTGTGCGGTATCGTATATCATGCGACACTTGTAATTTTTTATGTAAAAACTTTAGTAATAAATTGATTCACATACAACATTTTATTTAATATCTTATCACCTAATATTATTCATATATTGATATAAAATATAAATATCATTGAAAAATATATGACAAAATTAGTGGTGTAACAGCCACTCCTAATAAACATTTTGTCAGCTCAACAACTTGACAGTAGATTTGAAACAAATTTAACTTCCACCAATACCTCACTACAACAGAATCTTTTCAAAATCCACATGGTTTCCCTGATTTGTCTCCAAACAATGTATATTAAAACCTAACTAACTGTTCAGGAGTCAAACCTCAAATCCCTTGGCCACATAAACTAGATCCCCTTTTGAGCCAAAAATACAAACAAGCCATGATACACATATACACACACATATATATATATTTTAAGTTTCTTTGACAGCTACTCAAATTAATTACAAATGGGACCCAGGGTGAGAAATCCCTTCACACAATTGGAAAAAACTTTTTAACAGAAGAGCAAGTTAAAAGAGGGTCCCAGAATCACAGTGCATGTGACCTAACAAGTTAGAGTAAAAGGGTTTTTTTTTTTAATTTTCTTTTTAATTTAATTTAATTTATTTGTTTTTTCTTTTCACTTGCAGAGTTAAGATTTCGTTATCATGCAGAATCCAGAGACAAAAAAATACAAGCCGCTCAGGAAAGAATAGAAAGGAATGTAAAAAAGTAAGTAAATAAATAAACACATAAATATATATATATATATATATTTTGTTGAGTTTGGCATTAGATGGGACTGAGAGATTGAGAAGTGAGGCAACCAAATCTTTTGCGCATATTTTTGACTTCTCTTACACATCACATGCCTGTTCCAATCAACCCCCCCACTCCAAAATTTATTGCCTTGACAGTGACTTCCCCAAACCTTTTTTCACCAAAGTTTTTCTCTCCCACTCACATTACTCTCCTTCCTTTATGCTTATATTTGGAAATATATATTGTAAATATATATGACATATATATATTACATACCACCTATATTTCATGAATGACCTGTACATGTCTATTATACTTCATCCTAGTAAATAGCGATATCATATTGATCTAATAATTTTTTTAAATATAATATTTATATATAATGATGACAATAATGAAGTTATAATTACTACGTCAATGGCATCTCACGTTACAAGTACAAATCTCTCTTGAGCAGAATTTTGCTCTCCTCTTCGAGACGACACTAGAATGTTATATATTGAGCTTTGCCAAAAATGGAAGTTGACAATTACATTTTGCAATAGTTATAATCTTTTTTGCTCTTTTTTTTTTTTTTTTTCCTTCTTTTTCTCTGATACATTGCTAGTGACCCGAGAAGAGTGGTTAGTTAACTTTGGGATTTGTGGCCTTTTTTTGTTAATATATAAATGGTATAGAAATATATAATTTCCTTTAACCACTTAAAAACCATTAAAGGGCTTTTTTTTTTTTTTTAAATATGTTCTAGGGCATGAACAGTCCGATACTGAAACCCCATTCTTTTGTTTTTTTTTTTAACTTTAATTTTTTTTTTTTTTCACAGTTTGGACGAAAGTGAAAAAGCGAGTAGTGCAGTCTGTGGCAGACCCCTTTCACCAATAATAAACAAATAAGGGACAGTCGAGATAAAACGCGTTTTGTTTTCTCTCACTCTAACACACAAAAACACAAACACAAAAAATTTAAATTAAATAATTAATAAAGTCTCTCTCTCTCTCTCTCTCTCTCTTCTTCTTCTTCTTCTCTTTCTCTCTCTATCTATGAATTGCCATAAAGTTGCTTACAAGGTGGTAGTCAACCATGGGAACAAACACAGGGCTCGAGAATGACAGACAGAGGTACAACAATTATTGGGACTCGTATAACATCATTCATTTCTCTCTCTCTTCTCTCTCTCTCTCTCTTGGCTCTCACAGCAAAGCAGCAAAAAACTGGAGCCATTCTTCTTTTTTCTTTTTTTTCCTTCTTTACTATCTTTTGGCCTTTTCTCTTCCCAATTAATTAATTAATCCAAGCTTCTTTTTATTTAATTCCATTTATCTTAAAGCGCGTGTGGCAACAGACAGACAGACATTATACATATATGTATGTATGTATGTATGTATATGTGTACATATATCAGCGCTAATTAAATAGATCAAAATACGTGTTGTCTATTAATTAGCGGGCACACGGGTGTGATCATCTTGTCATAATCTTTCAGGCTGTGTGTGTAATTGTGTTTGTTTTCATTCCCTAGAGACAATGTGAAACAATTAATCAATACTTAATTATTTTTGATAATATAATTAGAATTGCATGCATAATAATCGAAACTGTTTCTTTTAAGATTAATGATATTCTCTCGCTCAGTGAAATACTCACTTTACATTATTCCTATAATAATAATGTACGGACGAATCTATTGATACCTGTAATTTTTTATTTTTCTTATCTATTTTTAAAATTGCTTATCATAATAATTTTAAAATTAAAAAATTACGTATTTCACCTCTTAATTTTTCCAAAAAATCCTTATAAATAAATTATTTATTTATTTTCTTTCTCCTCCTATTACAATCTAAATCTCTACATATTTTTTTTCTTTACTTTGTTTAAATTGTTTTCTTTTGTTGTTATTTTTCAATTCATTTCCACAATAATTTTTTTAGGAGAAGATTCTTTTATTTTGTTTGTTAGTATTCCTATTCTTGATAGTTTTTCTAATTCCATGTTATAACTAATTTTTTATTTTCTAAAAAATAACAAACAAATAGAAAACTATATCCATGATGTGAATTTATAATCAAATATATTGATTTGATTAGTTTTTCATTTTATAAATAACTGAGAAAAATAGTTAGGAATTCATGTAAACTCTGAAAAATGAGCTTTTTCTAATTATTTAATAAAAGTATTAACCAAATTCATATAATTTTCAACCATGCTTGTGAAATACTCAGTTTATTAATATATATTCTCAAGTTTTTATCATCTTAAGAATAAGTACTACCAAAAATAAGTTTATAAATTTTTATCCCTATCTTAAAAAGAAATCTCATGGATAAAAAATTTAAAAATAAAAGTAAAACAAAATATATTTAAAAAACTATGCAGCAGTTTAGATTTAATATGTGAAAGAGAAGAAATAAAGAAAAAGACAAATAATTTAGTTATAGAGTTTTTTAAGAAAATTAAGGGACGAAACAAGTATTTTTTTTAATTTTAAAACTAACTTGTTGATAATTTTAGAAAGTAGGTAGAAAAAGTAAAATGAGAGGTATCAATAAACCCACTCATAACATATATGTATGTATGAATATATATATTTTTTATTGTTCTTTTTATTATTGTTTATCCTGAAAATTTCATGTTGATTTATATTTAATATTCTTGTAGGAAATGAAAAGTTGGCAATTAGCTGGTTACATTTAATTTCAAAATTAATAAGACACTCGTCCTTGGATTATTTTAGTTCTTTTTTTTTTCCCCCTACTTGTTCTTCAACCAAAAAAAAAAAAAAAAAGTACGACAAAAGAAAGAAAAGAGATTTAAATAGGTGATCAACATTTTTTTTTTCTTCAAAGAATTAAGTAGAATTGACCGGTTCTAACTCCCTTTCCTCTAGCATCCTTGTCAATACAAATGTCACATCAACTATGAGTTAATGCATTCTCCGTCAGAATTTGCACTGCAAATTATATCAATATGATTAAAAATAACATGTATACTAATTAATAAAGAATGCATTAGCATACATATATAATACATATATATATAGTTTAGGGTTTTTTTTAATTCTCTTTCATCTGAAACTATATGTACATGCATATTTCATTTTCATAGACCCATCTAAGAAATCTAATTATTAATAGTAGTAGTATGACTCCAAATTTTGCAGGACAGGACGTGTATGGGCCTCTCCATATGCATGTCGGATACACATGCATATTATTTTGTGTTGCAAGCGGGTGAAAACATCATGAAGCTCATGAAATGAAGGCTTAAAGAAAGATATTCCCATAATGGGTTTTTATTGTTATTAATATTAATATTATTATTATCATTTTATTATTATAACTTTTCCTTGTCTTCTCTAGATCAACTTATAATGAAATAACTCATATAAGTTTCGAATATGCTACGAGGACAACTGTGTGTGCATTAACGATTATATATATGTATATGAACATCTAGATTCCATTACGAAGAAAAAAAAAAAAAAAAAACTTGTGAACAAAATTAAAATGGAAGGGATGGATTTTTCCTTTTTATGAGATTCGGTCCATTGGAAAAAGTTTAGATCATGTTTGATCTACTTATAAGCCAGCTGTAATTAGAAAAGTTGATAAGGACATTTAACCTTATAACATTTTTGCTTCAATTTCGCTAAAAAACCGGATCACTTTTGTATTTTGGGTTACCGTGTTTTTGGGCAACATGACCATGATTTCAATTAATCTCTACTTGAGCCCCGTTGTTGTTGTTGTTGTTGTTGTTTTATATATACAGATATATATATATATATAACAACAACATATATAAGTATTTATATATTCTTAATTCCTGTTCATTCACATTGTTAAACTTGTTGCTGTCCAACCAAAAATGAGCTAATTCCCCTAAAATATGGGTTTCACTCGTTTTTGAAAAAAAATATATTATTAATTGCTTATGATCAGTAGATTTAGGAGAAAACAAGACACTTTTCAAGGATAAGCGTGACTAGTTAAACCTTAACAAAAAAAAAAAAAAAAAGAAGTCAAAGTGGTATAATTAGAAATGATAAAAATATAAGTTTATAAATTGTGTTGAAAAGGAAATAACAATTAATGCGAGTACTTAAAAGCTACCATTTTTCTTTACTCTGAATGGCCGCTTCTGCCAAATGTTTAAGTGGATTACAGTTGTTAGATTTTCTCATTTTGAAGTTTTTATGTACATCAGTTGAAAAACTAACCTCTTGGTGTTTTAAGTGTGATATAAAAATTATATATTCAGCAAAAGAAAAAAAAAAAGTGTATAGTTGATTTGGAAGGAAAAAAAAAAAAAAAAAAACAGCTAGATATTCTAAAATGTAGAGATCAATTGGAGTCATCGGCAAGAAATCTCGTCGTTGAAAAAAATGCCTTTTCCTTTTTCTTTTGACGAAAATGCGTATGTATATATTTTATATTACCAAAAGCAATGTTAACCACATTTTTTTTAAATTTAAATGATTAGTAGTTAAGTGCTAGTTAATTGTGTAAATGATGCTTTGATTCTATTTGCTTACCATTTGTCTCATAAGGCTAAGGTATACGTAGTTAATCTACACCTGACTCTAATATAAAGTTGAGAATTTGAATTATATTATCCATATATATGAAAGATTAAAAAAAAAAAAAAAAGAAAGAAACAAAGAAAGGAAATGTGATACTTATTATTACTACAAACGTTCATAAATAATATATCTCATTTTATAATAGTAAAACATTCATTAGGAAAGGAAGTTCATCGAAATCGTGCTCAATGAATCGAGCCTATTTTTTAAAGGGTAATGAATCTAGCCTGTTTAATTTAGAATGTGCAAGCTTCGATTATTATTATTATTATTGTTAGTATTTAAGAATTTATATTTTGCGGTAAAAACCGATTCAATTGTCCCATGAGGTCTGATATTATGCATGACTCAAAAAGGTATTTGTGCAATGACTTCGATGATTAATAAGATTTAGAGAAGTTAAACTTTTACTCACAAATAGCATTAGTCCTTCAAAAAAATAGCATTATATGAAGTTAATGAATGCTAAAACACTTTTATAGTTCTTCTTATTGCCAACTTAGAGCCAATAATTTTTTTTAATGAAAATTATCTTATCAAACTACTCATATAAGCATTTTCTTAGTTTTAAAAATAAAAAATATTTTTATCTTGATATTCATGCTGAAATTTTTTTTATTTTTTCTTTTTGGGAAAAAAAATTGCGATAACATAATCTTCAAGAAAAAAGAAAAAATGGCAAAATATTTTCCTAACTTGAACCTATTTTCGAGCGTTGGCAGTGTGCGCGGTGGTCCACTCTTTGTTGATGAAACTTTAACAATGACTAACATGAATTTCCCTACATATATATATATATATATATATAGACACACACACCGATAAATAGAAAGCATATTAAGATCACATTGTTTACACAGTACATATATTTTATATTTAAAATGCTATAAAAAAATCAAGGATATGCATGAAATGACTATTTTAAGTAATATTTTATAAATGCCATGAGTTTTATTAAATTAAGAAAACAACAATGGTTCAATAAAACGAAGTCAGTTAAATGAGATTAGTTAATTGGTATTTAATAGGTATATGAGTTATTTTTATGTATTGGAATAGTAGAATTTTAATAAAACAAACTCATATGATACATATATAGATGTGGTGTGGCCTTGCTGTGGGAAATGACAAATGAGGGAATATGGTAACGTGGCTAGATGTGACTGGCTAGTGCAGTGACTTACTACAAACTCAAGAACACCAATCACGTTTGTTAGTTATATTCGTCCGTACAAAGTACACCGAGCAATTAACAATGATTTCCATATGCAAAAAAATTCTAAAAATGTTGTTAAAAATTAGGCTCTTTCTTAAACGCCCATTTTATGCATATGTAATCCGAAACAAGTTTCCTTGTTTTACACATACACATATAATATGTATTACTATAATGTATAAAAGTTTAGTTTTTAACAAAAAGTGGAAGAAATTCAATTAGCCCCTATACGTTTTTATTATTCTAGGTTGGGAATTATATTTATAATTTATCAGAAATATCATATAGTTCTATAAGTATATAGGTCTTTAGCAATAGTACTACTATATGAAGTTAGCTCGATATGAACGTGATTTGAAAAACATGGCACGACTCTAATTTCTCACAATTAAATACCATAATGGTCAAGCGCCTATCGAACATCGTAGTCCTCTAAAGGAGATGTGATCATCTCTTGCAAAGTATAATCGGACAAAAATCATCAAACAAGGCTAAGGAATATAACTGTTGAGTTATGTTGGGAAGATATATATATATATATGTGTGTGTGTGTGTGTGTGGTCTTTGAAAGATAGCTTACACACAATTCCCATAAAAAGTGATATATTTGATTAATTAGTGCTAAAAAGGCGGAGAAGAAAGCCAGTATAAAATGAAGCCAATTATTATTCCTCCATATCCCTCTTTTTCTAATTTAGAAGTAGAGAGACATGAAGAAAAATCTGTAAATTAGACTCCTTTTTTTTTTTTTTTTTTTTTTTTTTTGGGTGTGCTAGAAGCTTATCCATGAGAAATTCTCTGACAGGATATCAAAAGAACACTCAAACAAAGATACCCTATACGAAAACACTATACATTATTTGTTTTAACTTAAAGGTTTAAGAATTTGAATTCTACGCGTTATAGTAGAATACGCGTAGAATTAGGTACAAAATTATTATTAAATTATGTTCATAAGCGACCATATCATTGTTTTTTTAATTTATAATTTAAGGATGAAACGGATCGAATTTTATATTTTATGATAAAATCGTGTATTTGTTAAATATTTACTGTAATTTTATTTTTAACTACCACATTCGTGTCCATTATGATACTAATTTGTTATCACTAGCATTGATACATCAGGATAATCTATCAAACTTTTTTTCTTTTGACTTTGAATACAAAGAATTTAAACTCTACGTGTTATTATAAAATCAAATATGTTATTATCATTTAATTACACCCGCAACCGCACATGGATCACACTTTTGATGGGAAAAAAAAAAGACGACAAAAGGCTTTCGTTACATTTTTCCCGGCCGAAAAAAAAAAAAAAAAAAAACTTTACCCGTCCTCTAAGATAATGAACATGTCATCAGAGGGCCCAAGATGAGAGTAGGTCCCACCCACAGACGCACGATGTAATGCATTTTGTTGTGTGCTGGTGCTGTCTTAAGCGGTGGTTTTGGTTTCCCTTGCAAGTGACCGTCACGGCCCCAATGATGCAAGTGGGACCTCCAAAAATTCCCCCATTGAAAAAAATATATTATTAAAATGAGTATAAATAAATACCATTAATTAATCCAATAAGCTAAGAAGATGTTTCCTATTTCATCACATATATTTATATTTATATTAAAAAAAAAAAAGAAATAAAAAGAAAAATGTACGGCCTCACAGTCCCTGTCATAGCCCTCACTCGCCGGTACTGCAGGCCGGCGGAGCCTGTGAACCACATTTATTCACCTTCACCAACAACGTCAAAGAATGCAAACTCATCTCTTAAAAAGACAAAACTACCCTAACACTGAAAATAGTCAACCCCCAAATCCCCAATCCATCCTCTCTGTGTTATATAACTTCGAGTTTTGAATCCATTTTCCTTTCTTTTTATTATCCATCTACTCTTCATTTATATGTCATCCAATTTAAAACCTAATAACTCTAAAATTTATTTAAATATTAAAATTTAATTGAAAAGTTGACAAATTAGACAGAAAAATAGAACGGTTGATCTAATTCATTTGGTTTTGTTTATTCATTTTTTTTTTAAATTTTTTATCCTTAGAAAGCGCACGTCATTTAAGAAATTAACGACACGGGTTGGTCCCCCATTGCTATGCTTATTAAATATAATAATTATTTTAGACGAAGCTAGGACAAAAATGAAAAGAGAAAATAGTTTAAAAAATTATAAAATTATAAAAGTACGAGGAGGTGGCGCTGTGTTCCCCGATGTGACCACAATCTACACAAAAGGGCATGATTAATTTGTAGACATTCGATGAAATACTCCTCTTTTTCACTGCCCAAATCTCTCTACTTAATAAACTAATGAACCCCCACTTTATTTTTATTCTCTTTTTTTTTTTTTTTTTTCCTTTCAAAATTTATTGGGATGGATGGGAGAAACGGAAATTTGAAAATTGCCCTCCACGCATGTAGATGTCTATAAGGAAGACAATCATTTTAAAATTACAAAAAACACCAAATAGTTTTTTTTTAAATAAAAATTATAATAAGGAAAAGAAAAGAAAGAAACCCAATCTCCTATTATAAGTAAAGAGATAAATAAAAATGATAAAATTGAGATTAAGAGAAGAAGTTCAAACTTTCATTTGATTTAACATCTTCAATTTAAATTTTTTATCTTAATTTTTATATTTTTTAAATAATTAATATAAATTATTATTAATATTTAATAATCAATTAATTTCAATTTAAAATTTACGTGAACCGTTCCGACTTCGGGAGAAAAACAAGTCCGAAGTGGGTATTAAGAATATAAAACAAAATAAGGGGGCCATTAAAGGGAGGGCCAGAGAAAAGTAGCGGGTTTTCCGGTGAAAAGGACGAAGAAGGAAAAGCTGGTGCGGCGACACGTGGCATGCAATTAACCGTCTGATGAGAGGATTATGGCTTTAGCAGCCGTTGATCGTTCCATTCGAAGAGGAGTCGCGACAAAGAACCCACAACACACAACACCCATGGACAAGCCCAGCCAAAGGAATGGAAAAGAGAGAGATAGAGAGAGTGAGTGAGTGAGTTTGGTGAAGTGAGTGAGTGAGTGAGAAAAACTCAGACAGAAAGAGAGAGAGAGAGAGAGAGAGAGAGCGAGGTTAGAGAGAGAGAGGGGTTTGGGAGAGAGACTTTAAATTCGGGGGGAAGAGAGAGAGGGGCAGCGCAGTTGCACGGAGAGAGAGAGAGAGAGAGAGAGAGGGGGAAGGGCATGGCGGCGTCACAGAGAGAGGAGAGAGAAAGGGACAGACTTTTCTTATTTCATCTTCTGAATCGTGTGTTTGTGGGTGTGTGTTGGTCTTAAATTAAATGCTTTGTTTGGAAAAACCAAAAACTGGGGAATAGCAAATTTTTTTTGCAAAAATTGCAAAGAGGGAATTGAAAGCGCGATTAACGCTGCCCGAACAACAGTCTTCTTCTTCTTCTCTGTTCTTCTTCTCATCAACTCATAATTTCCCATCACAATTTATCTCCCTTCCCCTCCCCCAACCCCCGAAAAGAAGGAAAAAAAAAAAAAAACCCATTTTCTTCTTCTCTTCAAAATTCATATACAAGAAGAAGAAGAAGAAGAAGAAGAAGAAGAAAGCTGGCTCAGCTGTATATACATACGGAGAAAGAGAAGAAAAGGTTGAACCCATTTCTGATATGGATTTTCGGTCAACAGAATTATTACCAGTAGTAGAGAGAGTGGAAGAGCAATGGCCGGGTTCTTCTCTTTAGGATCATCCTCATCTTCACCACCACCCGGAGGAGGAGGATCAGGAACAGCAAGATCAGGAAGAAGATCAGGCGGAGGAGGAGGAGGGCCCGCTTCAACGCCACCCCACGATCACCATCACGATCACGGCACCGAAATTCCACCACCGGAGAGCCTCTTCTGGTACAGGAATGACCAGGAGGTGCCATACAAAACGACGACGTTCGAGCTCTGGCAACAACAACAGCAGGTACAGGTTCAGCAGCAGCATCTCTTTTATCGGCACCAACAAGATCTCTACTCCTCCGCGGCGGCGCTAGGAGTGGGGCCCAGCTCGATCAGCGGCGGAGGAGGAGTGTCGGATGAGTCGTCGTCGAGATCGGCATTCATGATGATGAGGTCGTCGTCGTCTGGGGGAGGGAGCGGAGGCGGAGGGGGGATAAGCTGCCAGGACTGCGGGAACCAGGCGAAGAAGGACTGCGTCCACATGAGGTGTAGAACTTGCTGCAAGAGCCGAGGGTTCGACTGTCAGACCCATGTCAAGAGCACCTGGGTCCCCGCTTCCAAACGCCGCGAACGACAGCAACAGCTTGCTCAACATCATCAACAACAACAAAATATCTCCTCCTCTGCCATGATTCCTCACGAACATCATCGTCAACAACAACAACATGGTCATGAAATTCAAGTCCATCCCAAGAGGCACAGAGATATTAGTCAGAATGTTGTTTGCCCTACTCGTAATTTGCAGACCAACATTACTACCACCACCACCACGTCAGGTACTTCTGCTGCCACTACTACTATACTGTTATAAGACCATTGTTTGTGTTATTGAGAGAGAGAGAGAGAGTTATAAGGACGATAGAGAGAGAGGGTAAAAGGGTTTACCATTATATATGATATATCGCGATTGCGTGTGTAAATAGAGGCCAGAAATCGATCCCCTCCTCCTCCTCCTCCTCCTCCTCTTCTATCTATCTCTACATACTAAAAAACCAAATCCCATTTCATCACCAGCTTTTTTTCTTCACCTGTCTTTTCCTTCTCCAAAACACTGTTCTTTGGTAATCCTGACGATAGATCTCCAGGAAAGACACTGTTTCGCCTTTCCCTCTCTCTCTCTCTCTCTATCTCTCTCTTCATTCTATTTCTTTTTGTTGATATCTGTGTATCAGCATGTGAATATGTGCTACTACCTCTCCATGCGCCATTTTTGTACACAACTAAAAGGTTAAATTTTTACATTTGTGTACATGTATACACTGATGAATGTAATTGGTTTTATAATGGAAGGTGATGTTGTTGTAGGATTGGAAGTGGGGAACTTTCCGGCGGAATTGAGCTCAAACGCGGTGTTCAGGTGCGTGAGAGTGAGTGCGGTGGAGGACAATGATGATCAGTACGCGTATCAGACGGCCGTGAACATCGGAGGCCATTTGTTCAAGGGAATTCTTTACGACCAAGGCCCCGAAACTACCACCTACTCCGCTTCTAACATGGCTGCCGCCGGCGAGAGCTCCTCCGGCGGTGGAGATGGAGGTGGAGTTCAGCCGTTGGATCTCATCGCCACGGCCGCCGCCTCCCAACCGACGGCGCCGTTTGATCACTCTCTCTACACGCCTCCGCTCAACACCTACATCGCTGGTACGCAATTCTTCCTCCCACCAAGGTCCTAGAGCTACCTCATATATATATTATTCATGACAACGAGTAGTACTGGTACTACTACGCCATGAAAAAAGGAAAAAAAAAAAAAAAGGACGAAGAAGAAGAAAAGATTTCATCTTCTGATCTCTTTCTTTCTCTCTCTCTATCTTTCATCTCTGTCTCTTTCTCTCGAGTCATGACCAACTTATTATATTTTTTTAGATGAAATTGTAGTACATTTGACACACTCAATGAACTAGCTAGGAGAGTTAAGCTAGAAAGAAATTGTGAACGAGAGGAAATGATGATGCCGATGATGATGATGTTTTTTTTTTTTTTTTTAATTTATTATTGTGAAAAGAAAAGGAGAAAGATCTTTCGATATGCTTATTTTATTTAAATACAATTAATTCTTCTTTCTCTCTTTAATAGAACTGATAGTTTTGGTGGTTATGTGGTTGTGGCTTATAATCTGTTTATTCGATGTTCTTGTTCTTCTAGTTAATATAGTTATTATTATTATTATTATTGGAGTTTCCTACTCTTCTGGGGTTGAAATCCACTTGTCTTTTCTGTTTGGTTTTTGAATTTCGAAGCTGCTTTTTCCCTGTTTACCCGTATGTTTGCCGGTTTGAAATGGGAAAATTACTTGGTTTCGTGTTTTGTGGGACAAAATATAGATACAAATTAGACCAACACTCTTTTTTTTTTTACTCTTGGTATGGGCATTTGGGCTGTCCAGCCATGCATGAGCAGCATTCAAGTCCACAAGGTTGTAGGAAATCTCTCTCTCTCTCTCTCTCTCTCTCTATAAAACTTCCATATTTTCTGCGTAAAACATGCAAAGATGTGACCTTTTGTAATCAGAATTAATGGAGATGTGACCTTTGTAATCAGAATTAATGGGAAATTTACTGCTCGTCATATGGTCTAATTGGTTTAATGAAAACTAATTCTTGATTATTATCTTTATCATGCATTCAGAGTATATAATGTATACTCGTGTGTGTGTGTAATGACGTACGTTCTTAATTATCACGAGTGATGGAAAATATAGGATGTGGAAAAAAGAGAAGAAGAGAAAAAGAGATCAGATTGAAAGGCTTTATATTCGTTTTACGAAGCATCTGACCCATGACACGTTCCCATTTTACATACATTAATGGTTTTTTGCAAAGATTATCTATCTCTCATTTCCCAATAGAAGCCTTTCAGTACTACTATAAAAATGGTTTCTATAAGCCCATGCTTATTCCATTAATGCTTGCAACTAGCGAGTAAAACTTGGTGAACGTGCTTGTGTTGATTTTTGTATATATATGTGTGTGCGTGTGTGTGTGTAAAACTTGGTGAACATGCTTGTGTTGATTTATATATATATGTGTGTACGTATGTATACCAATCACAGACATATATTCATATGTGCGTAATAAGAGCAGTAGAGCACTTCAGTGTTGGAAACTTGGAATTGTGGAAGATGAGAGAATTGTCTCCTCAGGAAACTAAAAAAAAAATCAATGTTTAGCTGGTTAGTATAACGATTATTTTTTGTCCACATTTTCCTAATAATGTTGTTCAAAATTATTATTAGATATTGGCTTTTACATGTATAAAAAACACTATATGACTCAAATCAATCATTTAAAAAATAGAACTAATGGTTTGATTTAGGGCATATATATATAGAAGATAATTATGTATTTGTATATATGTTTACACACACGTACATGTATATATATATGTATAAAGTTATTTGACATTACATCCCTTGATATCTGTTCCGCAGTTCAATTTCTTTCATCGCTAGATTTCAATGTGTTTCAAATTTAAACTTACATATGAATCGGTTAAAGATTTCTATAACGAACTGAAGTAGCTCCCTTGAAATTGTAATATTCTTGAATATTTAAATTTAAATTTGTGCAGCTTGTAGTTGGATTGTAGGATAGAATTTATGGTCGTTGGAATGCTTGTTTTAGACGTGCATAAGAACAAATCTTATATTTGATCCCGCGGATGACCCTTTTTTCTTTTTTGGGCTAATTTAAGTGGAAAAAGTGAAATTCTAAACTGATAAATTTTGAATTTCAAAAGCGACATTTTTCTTTCTCATTTAATTTGTTGGTATACATACATATATAGATTTATGTATACGTATATTTATCCTATGTATTCATGTATATAGTACGTAGAACCCCCGATCTAACAACCCTGACATAACTACCAAGTGAAAATTTTAGTTAGACATTTGTCTTACAAATCATTATGTAAAGAAATTAGTCTTGTATTGAAAATTTTCATTTATAGAATTCTTTTGGCTAATCCGGTGGTAGTGCTGAAAATATTTTTATGTCTTATAATAATATTGCAATTTGGTTATAGTCTTGCTTGATTATTAATGAAACAATAGCGTAATAAATTTAAAGCAAAAAATCCCCCTAAGAAAAAGATTTGAAGCAAAAGAAACAAATATATCATTGTAGTATACTTCTGAAAAATTCAGTTTATATTTTCCCTTTTTTTTTTCCTGTCTTTTTTCATGTCTTGCTAATAAATTAATTATGTAATACAAAATAATATATTTGAACTTTTTTGACATTTTAATCAATATGTGCACATGAGGTTTTAATAATTAACATGGTATAATACTATTGGGGAGAGATAAAAGGGACACGGAAATAGGATCATAAACATTTAACTCATAGTAGAAAAAGAAAATAGAGAAAGAAAGAAGGGGGCACCAAAAAAAAAAAAAAATATATATATATATATATATATATTTTAAAGCCCTAGAAGAAAGTCGTACTCCAGCTTTCGCGGTGTGTCACTAATTAAGGTAGGTATTTGTACATTTGATAATTCTTCTTTGGATTCGTAGTTGGTACTTTCGTGTTTGTTGGAATTGGGGTAAAGTTGAGAAGCAAACGATTTTCTTCGCTCTTTATTACATGGAGAAGAAGTACTGGCAGTTCATTTCAGTTCAGTTGTCACGAGCCGGTTAGCTATTGTTTTTAGGTTAAAATATGTGGCAATTTCTAAACTGTATGAGTTTCGATACTTTTCTTTCCTTGTCATATCATTATTTCAGTAGGAAAAAGTAGGTGTAAAAATGGGTAATTTTTATATAAAGATCAATAACATGAATGAGAAATATTTTATATGTACAAGAGAAAAAAAAGGAGAAATTGCCTAATAAACATATAACAAAAGTGTGTAAATTAAATCCCCCAAGTAGTGTTTATTATTATTTGTCACTATTATTAGTCGTCCTGTCTCTCTTAACCTACTGTTTCATGGAAAATTTCTAGTGGAAGAACTTAGCAAGAGACAAATTAACCAGCATTATCTGCATATAAACCAGCATTATTATTCTTATAATAGCATTGTCTGAAAAAGACAATTTTTTTATTGCATGTCATGAGAATTGTATCAGATCATCATGGCTTTGAAAGATCAAAAAATAGATTAGTCAGCCATCTTTGTTAGTACGAATATTAAAAAAATTAAATAAGACAACTTTTAATTTATTTTATTAAAAATATACGATAACATCTAGAAGCTCTGACTACTTAATAAATTTGGAGATATCTTATTGAGACTAGAATTTAAAATATTTGAGTGCCATCATTCACTGAGTAGTGTCTTGTAACTAGATTGTTATTTATTTATTTATTTATTTAAAATATTAAGAGAAGATAATTCTTTAGTACGTGTAAAAGGTACAGTTATGATTCTGCTATATTTTATTTTATTTCCTCAACTTTACATATCCTTTTTTTTTTTTAAATATCATTCTTACACAATTCATCTTTTTTTAAGGCAAATGTACCTATTACAAAATTTTCCTCCATATTTCTACCAAATTATTTTTTCCCCTCCATATTTATTTGTGAGTGTACGTCCAAATAAATGATTTGAAGGAACCACAGACACAGGAGGAGAACATGTATAGATTTTCGTGACTGAATATATAAAATGAGAAATATAAATACACGCACACGTGTAAAGTGATATTTAATTTGGTGATCTTTGTTAGGTCTTATCAACTCAGCTTCAATCTTGTGGAAGATGCAACGTGACATCTCTTCCCAAGCAGCTAATATATATTACCTTTATTTGTGTTTTTGATTATTTTTATTAAATTATATATTTTTTAATTTAGTTTTTATTTTTATTTTTTTGAAAGTTAACACAAATTAGAATGAGTTTTTAAAAAGTCAATCTATTTTAATTTAAAAATTTTAACTCCAATTGGTGATCATGAGTTTTTAAAAAGTTATTTTATTTTAATTTAAAAATTTTAACTCCAATCGATGATTTAAAAGAAAATATAGTCATATTATCCCACAACAAAGTTACATAATTTTATTATTCCATTCCTCTCTTTCCAATTATCTCATTTAAACTTAGATGTTTAATTAACCTAGAGAGAATTCTTGTTTATTATAGCATATCAATTATTCCTAATATTTCTTATTTAAACTCCATATTAACACCTTACGTGCTGCTAATTCCATTCGAAGCCTGACCAAATTTTTCTCTCGTTTTCATTAGATTTGATCCTTTTTTTTTTTTTTTTTTTTGGGGTTGGGAAAGGGATTGGTGGAGGCTGTCTCCACCACAAGTTTAGGGCTTGAAGACAAAGCGATTTTGTCACATAAGTGTGCAGTGCTTGTACTATAGGGTGCAGCTGTTTGTTATGCCCTCTTCCCAAAAAAAAGAAAAAAGGAAAAAAGGTTAAGTTTTTTTTGAACTTAAACGTGTAAGTAATTAAGTTTTACGTCCTATAATAAAATCAGATGTAAAATTATCGTGAATTAGATTAATTATGCCTGTATCTACTCCATTCATTAACTTAAAAGTGAATATTTAATGCTGTCGTAATTATTAGAGCTCTCTAAAAGAAAAAGGGTTAAAACAAGCATCTTTTCAATGGTGAGAGAATTAATTGAATTGTGTGAGGAAGAGTTTAAACTGCCTTTCCCAATGAAAAAGAATAGGGAAAATGAAAAAAGAAGCAGAAGAAGGAGGATTCAACTTTACCAGAAGATGATCATGATAAATGTGACTACATTCCTTCTTTATTTTTTTTTTCTCAATATTAATAAAATTCCACTTTTCTCGCATTCTCATGTTCCCTTTAGAAGCACAAATTAAGAGGAAGAATTACAACAATCCTCTCTTTTGTTTTGTTTTTGTTTTATTTATTTATTTTTTTAAAAATATTTTTAACAACTTATATTAAGGAATGACATTCTCCTTCAGCAACTTCTACCTGAAGTTCTTTCCCTTGTTCAAATTCTAATTTTTACTCCCTTTTTTTTTTGTATATATATATATATGAATAATTTATTGTAGTTTTAGGTAAACATCCACTTCAACAAATATTTAACAATTTCCAGAAAAGAGAAAAGCATCAGTTCATTAACATTTTCCCCTTTTTAAAAAGAATTAAATTTTTTACTTATGAAAAAAATCCAATAATTATTGTTTTTCTCCAACAGTCAACCATGACTTCTACATATAATAAACGAGCCCTAGCATCTTCCATCCTCCAAGAGAAAAACAAGACATAAATCTCCATAATAAACACACAACTATATTTCATAATTAATAAGCTTAAAAATCCAAACATTATTATAATTAACATATATATATAATTAAGTAGGTACTAATGTAAATAATTAGTAATAGTGAATTAGATTGTACCCACCTGAACATTTCTCTCTCCCAACACTTACGCAGAGTAGTTTTTCTTTGAATTCACTGTCCAAAACCCTCTTTCCACCAGAGCTGAAACGACAACATTTGCTTTTGCCTCATCAGCCAGACTAATTCCTTTGCTTTCTTATACAAATTTAGTTATGGGCAACCTCAAAAGCACTAATCTATTCATGGGTTAGAGAGAGAGAGAGAGAGAGAGAAGGAGAGAGAAAGAGAGAGAGGAGGAAAGAGATTTGATATATATTACATACATACATGCATATGTGTGTGTGTGTGTATATATATATTCAACGATATGTAGAAAAGGGGGTCTGAAACAGAAATGACTCCAAACCCATATACGGAACAAAGTAGAGCCATTCCAAACAAGTAAAAAAAGAAGTATTAGGGCAATATAGGGTTGGTTAGCATTTTCAGTCGGGAGGGTTATAGGGTGAGCCCAACAATGGAGTTTTAATGCTTCACTACTGCTAGCTAGAGCTACAATTTTCTCTTTTTTTTTTTAAATCTTTTTTTAAGGTTTTTTTTTTTTCCTTTTTATTATTGTTTTTTGAAACTTTCTTTCCTTTCTTTCTTGTGGGCATCATTGGATGTGGTCCCAAAAAACCAAGGGTCCTAACTGCAAAAGGTAGCTTTGATGAACTAGTGCAGTAGCTGTTTTCAAAATCCTATTTGCTTCTGAGTAAAAGTAGGAGACAGCCTGTTTGAAGGAACTGTGTTTGATTAAATGGAAAAAAAATGTGGTGTGTTTTTCTCTCTCTCTCTCTTTTATTTTTGATTGAAACACACATATGTATATTTGATACCTCTATATATATATATATATATAAATGTATATATATAGAGCTTTGTAATAGTCTGATGAATCGTCTCTTCAATGGGTCAGCGTTATATTCTCTTTGGTAGCAGAGACATAGTGAATAATGATTTTAGTCAGTCTTTTTTATTTTTCTTTCATTCCACCAAAGGATGTTCGGTCGAAAAGCAAATTTTGCAATGTAGAAAAGAAAAAGAGAGGGAAAAAAGAGAGAGAGAGAGAGAAAGAAATGTAAGAATGGAAGTAACTAAGAAGTGAAAAGAAAGAGAGAGAGAGAGAGAGAAAGAAAGAAACAAAAGAAAAAGAAAACCCACATGCCGTTTTTAAAGCAAACTGACTAGTAACAACTTTTATTGTTTGTTCCTAAAGTTTGTCCAGTTTTTTCATGTACGTGAAATATCTCTCTGCACAACGTCGTGGGAGAGAGAGCTAGCTTGCTTTTCTTTTTGAATGTATCATCTTTTTTTGGAGAGGTAGCAAAATTTAATAAGACAAGTCTTCTCTCTATTCTTATAATATATATATATATATATAATCCCCAACTTTAGTGTACTGGTTTTCTTATCTATTTCCCTGTAGTCAGATTCTATATAACACCATTACTTCGGACTTTTTAGTCTGTAATGCTTTGCACTTTAGTAAATTATTAACCTCAAAAAATTAAAAAAAAAAAAAGAACTAAAAAAATAAGCCAAAGTATTAACTAGCTACAGCATCATCAAGCATAGCTTGATTAATAAAGCAAAAGTCCCGTCTCTTTTCCTATGTATTAATGTGCCTATCATGTTGTAAACCTCTTTAACATGTAGAAGCTACATATATATATGTGTGTGTGTGTGTGTATAGATATATGTATATGTATATATAGATATGGTAGGCCAATATGTAGGAATTGAGTTGAAGAATCTTACCCAAATGCAAAACTTGGCTAAAATCTCCCACAATATGAGGAGAAGAAAATGACCAATGAACTTGGTTTCCACAAGTTTAAAATAACAGGATTTTTTTAAAGAAAAGCTTCTCTCTCTTTTCTCTTTAAAGTTTAAAGCTCCATATTGTCTGCAATGAGATCGTTTATAAAGTTTTTGGATAAAAGAAAGTCGGTGCCACACCAAACTATTAGGTCATTAGGGGATATGATTGTCTAGCTTGTAGGATATGACTGTATTTAGATTGAGACACTTGTATCCAAGTACACCGATCCCGCCGATGGGTAAAATTACCCAATTATTGTAGGTGTTCAAATTATTTACGTACCTTTTACAGTCATTTAAGATCTATTCATCCACGTCTATTAAATTTTTTATATTTTATTTTGATTAATGATATCTTCATTTTTATCTAAACACAAAAAGAATTTTTTGATAGAATATGAAAAACTTATTATCTATAAAATTTTATTTTAAATCATCATATTTTTTATCATATTCTGTTGATCTAATGTTCGGAAATATACATGCTCACTGAGTATATTTCCTTTGGATATAATAGCCCAGTAGATGCCATATATGGTTTTGTTGGTAAAACCTTATTGGCAAGTTGGGTGTGTTTGGATAGGGTGCAATCAATTTTGGTGGGAGCTTTTTGGCCTCCACTTGTGTCTCGTCTTTTATTTCAATTTCACAATCGTATGGCGAGTCCCATTATGTCGAGTCTCACGTCGGTGGGGAGTGAGGATCTTGAGTGATTTATATATGCTATAAGTTCTCTTCCAATCAATAATTATTTGAAAATTATAATTTAATGGGATACACTTATCAGTCCATATGGTTTTTCTTTCTGAAGACGATATGCACAATCGTGTGATGAGTAGGCCTATTAGTTTAAATGCTCTTCACCCTTTTTAGATGTGCTTGTTTTTCTTTGACTCCAATAATTGTACCTCGATTATATGATTATTTTCACTCAAACAATTTGAACATGAATATGAGCATCCCCCACCTTGGCTGGGCCTTTGCCGCAATCACCACGATTCTCCTATCAGCCAATGACAGTTTTTACCAGGTCGTAGATTCAGGTGAAAACGAGGAGGTAAATAATGATATCTGAGGAAAAGTTAAAAAGGTAGAAACTTTTTTTGGGAGTTTTAAGACTATAAGGTCTCCTTCTTATTACGGTAACGGAGCCATATGAGGTTTCCAGTTTTGTCATTGTCCCCAATTCTCAAGGCGGTAATTAGTAAAGAAAAAACACACTAATTCTGTAAAAACTACAGGCCAAAATTTCTTGTAGATGCATGTGCGTCAGCTTGCCTTTGCCATTACATTACATATATGAATCTTTACAAGCAAGAGCTCTCGCAGGAAGTACATGTAAATTGCACCAGGAAAAACGCAACGAATAGAAGTGAAGCATGTCTTTTCGATGTTTTTGTTGGTTCTCATTCCATAATATATGATTGAAGAGCCTTAACCTGATGCAGTTTCCTCAGAAAACGGAACACCTATCCAACATTCAGCGTCTGTCTTGCTGCTCACCCTGAGCTGGAAGTTTTGTCAGCTGTGGGCTGTATTCACCGAAAACCAGAAGAGGCACGGGGTTTCCCCTTCCCGGAGTTGAGGTGCTGAATGACAAATATGACTCCCATTACGAGAATAAGGCAACCAACTAGCGTGCTGAAGAAGAGGGCACCTGGTTGCCTGGTCTGGACAAAACCATAAACCCCAGTGGACGTCACGAGAATAAGGTCGGTCAGGCCATCGTTTGAGAAGTCCTCGCAGATCAGGGCATGTGTAGGTGTCGCCGGAAGGTCTACGGATGCTAAAATACTCCCTCCAGGAGAAATCACAACAGCCTCTTGCTCTCCAGCTGCAAGGATCACTTCTCTATTATCATGAAGTCGCAAGGCGAATGCCTTCAGTGTAGGGACCACGGTTCCAGCATCCATCATTCCAGAAGGAGATGGAAGATTTGACCATGTAGCTCCCGTGGAGAGGTGCCACTGCCAAACAGCACCATGTCCATGCAATCCAGGGGAGTATGATGTTACCTGAAAAAAGAAACGACACTAATAAATAGACCATCCAAAAAAAAGAACATTGTACACTGAATGCCGAAAATAGGAATCTCGTAAGCCCATGAAAGATATGCACACCTCCCCTCGATTTGTCAAGAATACAACGTCACCATGGCTTCCCTTGCGATGCCTATGGCCATCATTTCTTGGGATGAGAATCGGGGTTGCCACCTCCAAGGAAGCCATATCTTGAGCTCGACCAAAGTGTCTAGCAAATTCTGGATTCTGGAATAAGTTAAATGGGGAATGATGACAGATAGAGGCATTGAATAACTGTTCTCTCACTGGTACACCAGAGGTTGCAACAGCCCAACAAGGTCGAAGCACTTCCATAGATCCACTAACAACAGTCTGCTCAGCGCCATTTCCGCCCACAGCCTAAGGAAGGAAAGCGTTCAAACATCTGTCATTTGGAAATCAAGCAATTGTACTTTCATTCGAAGGATTGTGTTATCATTACCAAATTTTCATGGCAGCATCAGAGAGAGAAATGTAAAATCAAATGAGTAGCTTTGCTAAGATAACATTAAAACGCAACAAAACTTATCCATGCTCTACGTTCTCAAGCATCCATAACTGAAAAACAATAGCTGCGTCAGGGTTTTGTGTGGCTCTTGTATTTAGTAACCAATTGTAACATGCCATGCAATTTTTCCTTGCGCCCAAATCAACCATGTAATTATTAAACAAACCAGCAATTTATAACAGTGGGTAAATACATCAACACACCTCTGAAAATTGATAAGGGAACGATTATCATCCATTTCCCAGAAAATAAAAAATAAAAAATAAAAACTGATGCAGAAATGCATTATTCAATTGGGTTGTAAGACTTCTAGAAGTCAATTAAGATACAAGAGCAAGAGGAGAACGGACCTGGACATGGTCTAGGACTCCATCACCATTAATATCAGCATGAAGACCGCCTTCTTGAAGATGCAGCTGGCAAGATCAATGAATTTTTTGTTAGTCAATGAAACAGATTATCTAAAAATACAAATACAAATACAAAAGAGACATTTGGAGATTTGAAATAGCCGAGTCTATGACAAATATTAAGAGAATTTGGGTAGCAGTATATTTGATAAGAGTAACAGACTAGGTTACAACTTACATTACAAATAGTTCGACCAGTTGCCAAATGAACAGCTTCTATTCCTTCTTTCTGATGAGCCACAATGACATTAGGGAGCCACCAAAGCTGAGTGTAGTTTGTTATGGTAGGAATATACTGTACTGGCTGCGACAACAAAAGATACAAGATTAGGAATGGAAGTAAATGATGCAGAATAAAAAACATGGCCTCTTCACAAATCTTGCCTTCTTAGGTTTCGCTGACCCAGCACGCTCTGTTACTTTGCCAATCAAGTTTGGAATTTTCTTTGTTGAGTCCTTCCCTGGAGGATGGTTTTCCTCAGGCTTGTTAATAGGTAGTGCAATAGATTTTCCAGGTGTTTTCTTCAATGTCTTCCTTTTGTGCCGCCTGAAGTGTGCTAATTTCAGCACGGTATCTTCTCTCCTATCCTGATAATTAATTACGAAATGTCACAATTACTCACCAACAATGGGAAAAAGAATATAAAGAAAAAGAAAATAATACTTTAACTTACCCAATGATGTGGCATAACTCCAAGAATTGATTCTCTAAATTCCCTACACTCAAACTACAATACAACAAATTTCAGGGAGCTGATCTCAGAAAAATAAGCCTAATTTTTAAGAAAAGTAATTTTGATCAAAGCAAAATAAGTGCTAAAATTTCAAAGAATAGAATAAGAACATGTCTAAACTAGAACTTAAATTTAAAAACTACAATTTGGCATATGTATACATGTCAGAGAGATTCTGTAATAAGAGCTTATTCATGCCAACTTTAAGATAAGCAATCCTCAAACTCGAATTTTAACATGGAGCCACACTGATAAATCATGCCAAGGATGTATAAGCACAGGTATTATGCATCACATATTGTATAACAGCAGCACTGGGATTATATTTATTTACGTAATAGCTTCATGGCGTACCTCTCCTGGATGACGGCTATTAAGAGACTGAGCATCAAGCTTGTAGTTATGCTGTGGAATCATCTGAGACGCATCTGAAGAGTGTCCTTCAACATGCTAGACAAAAGGAATCATGGGATTAGTAATTTGAAAAGTATTACACCATTTAGGTTGCAATCTAAAAAAGCACTTCTCAATTAGATGATAACATGAAGAATTTATCAAAAAAAAACATGAAGCGTTCAAGAAAGGTCCACCTCTCTCCAGCAAATATGACATATTGAGGTTCACTAAATTCTGTGATGTTCACAACAAAAATGAATTCCTACAACAGAGAACTTAAATGCTAAAGGCTCAAAGCAATATGAATCAGTTAAATCTTAATGTAGCAGACGAGCTAATGAAAGAACAGAGGCGACAACTGTGATCGTCCTCTAGTGTATTCACTTGTGAAAGAAGCTCAAGCTCTCAAGCAACAATCTGAAAATTACAAGCCAAGACGCTCTTTGAGAACTCTCAGGGTATTCAACCCTAAAACCTAACAACCGAACGTTTAAGAAGCTAAAAACGACAAGTCGCAGACAAGCTCAGACCTTCAGAGCAAAATACAAAACAAACGAAAAAACAAAAGTCAAATGACTAAAAACAACTGAACACAATCCAAACGACAACATAACCAATAATTATTGAAAGAAACGAAAAACTAGAAACAAAGCCATCAAATCAACGAGACGTACAGTCAAAAAGAACAAAAATCATTGAGTTTCAAGCTGGGGCTTTCAAGAATTTCGCAGCTAATAGACACATGAATGCACTAAAGCTTGAAAATAGAATACTACAAAGGACTAAGGAGTCTACCTGTCAGAAATGCAATTCCTCAAGGAAGAGCAATCGACAGGAGGTCATGACAATGTTACTTGTAACATTCAGCAAGAACCATAGTAGAAAGTACACAAAACTCAAGTAAATTAGATCCTCAGACATTTGGGTTTGGGTCTCAGTTCTCTCAACCGATTGGTCCTCATCATGAATTTTTTCTCTTTCAGTAATTCAAAAAGAAAAAAACTCACCTCATTCTTTCCATGCCATCTGACAATACCAGAGCCACCGGCAAATGCATAAAACTTAAAATGGCGTGAATCTACAGTTCCTGGATTTTCAGACGCCTACATAAGTGTTAAAAGTAAAGGATTAATAATAACATAGATAAGTGGGGGAAGAAATGAATAAGGAAAGGCATCGAGACGCTCTTACTAGTCTCTTATTACTAACTTGCCATACATTGAGTGGGAAAACCTCCACGTAAGTTAAAAACCATGCACAGATCTTAATTCACAGTACAGAGGCCAAATGCAACCATAATGTTATTGGAGTCTCCATTTAATATTGCAGAGCTAAGCATCCAAAAAAGAACATATATGTCACAAAAAACATGGATGCCTTTGCACTTTTGTTCAATTTTATCTTCTGCTCATTAAACACAACATATTTTACTGAAAGTTTGATGGTGTATATTTGACACTTTGCTTTGGCATGGTTGCTGCAGAGTAGATTCAAGAATTCTGCATCAAGGTGGAACTAAAAATTCATCTTGCTGCTATCAAAACTCAAAACAGTTTTTGCAATATTACTAATGGAAAGGAAAACTTTTTTCACCGATTTCAATAATGACCTAGTGAGTATCACCTTAGTAATTGTCAATTTAATAAGAGAATAAATCCAGTTGCAGGATGTGCAAACGACGTAACCTTCCACAAAATCGAAATAAAATACAACAGCAAAAAAACGAAAACAAGCAAACGTCAGTCATGCATAAGCACGGAAAAAAAAAAAAAAAAAAGGGGCCGTACCTCCTTTTCTGTGTCACTTCTTCCACGGTGCTCGGTTCTTTTATCCGCTTCAATCTCTTCAAAAGGGTCCAAAAGAATCTAAAACGGTGATAAGTTACATTACCCTTCCAGCGAATGAGAACGAGAATATAGAAATTGGTAATGTTGTTTGCTTTAAACATGACATCGATTTGATAACTCGAGAAGTAAATAATTACATAGAAAATGATAAAGGACATACATGAGGCTGAACTTCCATTCTTCCACCAACAATCACCAGTCCAGAATCGCCATGCTTGAGGGTATAATTGCTAATTGAGATTGCAATCTCCCTATGGTGAGCATTATGCGGAAAATCCTCCTGTTAAGCAAATTAACAATTATCTAAGTGCAGTTAACAGGAAAATAATCCGGTAAACAATAACGAAGACGGAATCAACAACAAAGAGACGAGCTCTGAAACCTGCAAATTGTTCTCCCACAGCTTCTTGAGGTTAGAGTCGAAACACATGACGGACCAACCCGACGTAACGACGACGAGAACCTGCTTCGGAGCTTTCCCCGGTCTAGGACGCTCGATGACGCCGGCGGCCATGGCGACGGCGCGTCTCCCACTCGAGACGCGGACTTTGTCAGGCAAAAGGCTCACTTTCGTGAGCACGCGCGCGTTGCTGAATCCTTCGTCCACCCGACGACTGTGCGGCTCCAGAACCTAAGGCTCACGCGCCGTCACGATTTTCCAAAACACGAAACCCTAGGAAAGCATTACAGAGACCGAAAAACGAAAAAAAAAAAAAAAAAAAAACCTGGATAGTGGCGTCGTGAGTGGCGACGAAGACTTCGCTCTTGCCGTCGCCGTTGAGATCTGCTACGATCGGCGGCGGGAGACGCTCGCCTTCGAACTTGATCGGGTACTCGTCGGAGAGATGCATCCACGCCTCTCGGAAGGAGAAATCGCCCTCATGCTGAGATCAAAGGGAAGAGAAATGGAATCGAAATCACAGAAAAATGGTGAAATGAAGATCAAAATCGGGAAATTGAGAGAAGGAGATTGAGAAGAACCTGCAGAGAGAAGAAGATGGCGAAAGCGGAGAGCATGAGAATGGCCAAATCTCGCTTCCTCATAGTGAGGGAGTTTCTGCGAATTGAAGACTGAACTCTGATCTTCTTCTTCCTCCGGAAGGTGAAGGTGAAGATGAAATTGACGGTGAATTGAAGACTGGAATTTCTTCTAGAAGATTCGGAGGAGCTTTAATCGGAGATGGTAGGAGCAGAGAAGAACATGGCGGAGTTGAAAGTTGACTCTGGACCCTCCTCAATACCAAGCCAG
Source organism: Ficus microcarpa (assembly GCA_025413485.1). Taxonomy (NCBI): domain Eukaryota; kingdom Viridiplantae; phylum Streptophyta; class Magnoliopsida; order Rosales; family Moraceae; genus Ficus; species Ficus microcarpa. Next base: position 13,596,622 of record CM046379.1, on the reverse strand, counting down.
CCGGAGAGATTTTTGATTTCGCTAACTAACCGTCTGAGCCCATGTCGTTTTTTGTTTGGATGTCGGTTTCCCATTAATTTATTTTAAGCTAATGTCGTTGTTTTTTTTTTTTTTTTTTATAAAAGACATGTCGTTTTTGTTTGGACGTCGGTTTCTACATGATTTTTGTTCTACACTCTGGTTCTATTCTAAAAAGGGTTAATTTAAATTGGGGTTAATTTCAATTTTAGCCCTTGAATGTTTGGATGTCGGTTTCTTGTTAATTTAGTGTTTGAGCTAATGTCGTTTTTGTTATTGTTTTTGTTTTTCTTGTTTTGATTAAGACATGTCGTTTTTTTTTTTTTTTGGACGTCGGTTTCTACATGATTGTTGTTCCAAGACTAGTTCTCTTCCAAAGAGCGTTAATTTCAATTTTAGCTCTTGGATTTTATTATTGATTTCTTATGATAGAAAATAAGTTACAAAAGTGACATCATGAAAAATAGATGGATGCTATTTTGACTAAATAAATAAAATATTAGAAGGTTGATTGCATGAGCGAATTGAATCAGTTTCACATTATTTAACTAATTTTAACATTAAAAAAATCAATATTTTAAATTAGTTTTGTAACATGAATATGATTTAATTCACCCGATTAACTAACCAGCCAACATTCATCTTACTAAATTATCTCACTTACTCATTACATGAGTCTTAAATATTTCATTCCATCGTTTTCTTTAACTTATGTTTCTATCACAAACGAATCAATAATAAAATATTTCATAACCTTTAAAAAAAATTTGACAAGTTCAAGTGTCAATAATATCACATTATAAGTTAGAAAAATTGGATAAATATTAAATACTTAGTTAAGTAAATAACTGAAATTTTTTTAATTTAAAAAAATAATTGTCAATCAGTGGTTGATTGTGACCAACTAATATTGATCATAATTAATTTGTGAAAATACATATTATATTGACCAATAACTAATTTACTATGATCAATCAATTAATTATTGATATTTTTTTTCTTTTAAAAAAGGGATATTTTTTCTAATATAACGTAGTTTTGGGTCATTTACTGGAAAAAATTTTTTTAAATAAAATATATTTACATTTCTCTTTTAAGTTTTAGGAACAAAATAAAACAACTTATACTTTTCAATCTAAAATTGAAATTTAATCCAGTCAAAATTTCAAATAATGACATGTCGTTCTTCAATGACAACATCACATGACGTGTGTGTAATTTTTATGCGACATGAAGTTTGAAGTGTTTTTATTTTTTAATTTTTAATTTTTATTATTTCATAATAAGTTTGAAGTTATATGGCTGCTCGCCAGCGGGGAAGATTTTGCTCGCTAATGTGTTTGACCTCATGTCGGTTTCCCTTCCGATAAAATTATGTCACTTTTCTTGAACGGCATGTGCAAGTGAAGTGTAGGTTTTATTTGATATTTGAATTTAACTCTAATTTAATTTTTTTTTTTTATCTTAAGTTTTATTTTTTCTTAAAAATTTAACAAAATTCATAACTAATTTTGAAAAGTCAATTAATTTCAACTTAAAAATTTTATCTACAAACCAAAACGGATACGAACCAAAACGGATGCATAGTTCGTGATGTTTTTTCTTAAAAATGTAAACGAAATATCGTTTTATCAAATCATAAACGACTAGTCGTTGGAAATTTAGTCGATGTCTCTCCCAGTTGGTGTTACTTCCTTTCAGCCTAGCATCTTCTAAGAAAAAAACGTGTCATTCATTAAATTCCTAGTGCAAACTTAGGAAAAAAATATATATAAAATATATACACATATATATTTATATACACACACTTCTAGATTAAAAAAAAAAAAAAAAAAGGAGCTTCTACCAATGAAAAATAAAAAACGCCAAAAAAGTTTGATTAAATTCATTTTTACTGTTGTCACTCGTTCTGACCAGTAACTACTAAAAGAAATCTGAATGAATTTTGCAGGTATATTATTTTATTCGAATCTTGAAGTTCTAAAAATACGACTATAGGAATCATAAAACCCATAAACTTTATCATCAATTTAAGATCTAATTTTTTAAGAGTAAATTTCAAGTACGGTAATCTATTAACTTGTCCAAACAAAACGTCAATAAGGTTTCTAGCACCAAAAAAAAAAAAAAAACACTTCAATAAGGTAAAATACGAGGGAAAAGTTGATAAACCAGTACTAAAATGGAATATCAAAAAAAAAAAAAAAAGCCCGTTAAATTTCCTATTGTGCTGTTAGTTGTCAATTTGCGATTAAAAAAAAAAAAACACATTTTTTTAACATGTATGATGATCCCTCTGATATCCAAGACTCAAACTTTACAGAGAATATTCAGAGCATCACCAATCAGCCAACTTCCCGGTAAGCCGGACTACAGTCAGAAGGAAAAAAAAAAAAAAACAGAGGATGCTCTACAAATCAAAATGTGGTTGATCAATGCAGATATTTTCTTGACAACAATGCAAAAAGTAGCAGAAAACTCACTCAAAGAGCAATTTCGCAAAGATCGTCAACGTAGTTTTGCTGCATCAAACATGGGAAATATTTTGCCTCTCTAGTCTCTACATAGGTGGCAAGTTGAGCGTACTTCGCTTTTGATTCCTCCAACTGCTTCTTTAAACCTGCAATCTACTCAATTTAACATTTGTCAATAAATGCACAAAATGGCTTAAAAAGGCGCAATTTTGGTTGCCCTTTTTTCAAACTCGCAAACCGACAATTCACTTGAAAATATTTCTTAATCATACCTACCTTCTGCCTTAACTGAGTCTGTTTTACCAAATGTTCATCGCACCTGAGGAAAATTGTTTTTTGGTAAAATAAGAGCCAGTCAATATGATGCTTCTGTGGTAAAGAGATAAAGAAAGTTGACGGAGAAAAGGGAAGTAATGAGCTGTGGGAATAAAGAAATTTATTGGTATTTTAAAACATAATTTTTTAATATGAGAAATTATGAGAGGAATGTGAACTGAAGTAAAAGCCAAAATCAGGTCTTACATGCCACCGAAAATCAGAGCTTGATCGGTGTAAAACATGATTTTGCAACATAAAACTGAAGTGCTTGATTGAAATACAAAATCAAAAATAAAAAATCAAATATATACCTCCTGAAAAGTTGTATGTTTTCTTCACAAATCTGATCAACAGATAAGGGCTCTGCGTCATCCATAGTAGCCACTAAGCAACTGCTTCATAGGACCCCTATAAAGGCAAGCAAATTAAGCATCACAGAGCGAAAAAGAAATAACAAGATTCTATCCAACATTTGCCCAAAGTCCATTCATTAGCATTTTCTGATCCTAAAATTCATGTTGAAATATCAATCAAGAGATCCCAAAAAGCAATAACAAAGGAAATCTGCATCACTTACGACAGGAAAATCTCTACGAAAGTCGCCACTTCCATGTGGTTCACCATTACTTTGATCCAGATGCATGTGTCCAGGGGCAGTCCCTGAAAGACTGGCAATATGTTGATTGGCAGGCAAGTGCTTCCTAGTGTTAGCAGCATGTTGAACAGAATGAACAGAATGATCCTTTTGCTTGTTTTTTGCACCAGTGCCGGGAGTCTGATATCCCATCAAGTGACAGTTTTTATTCCTGTCTTGTCCGAAACAAATTCCATAAACTAGAATAGTTAATAATTTATTGTTTTATTTTTCCAAAAATATCATGAAAAAATAACCATGAAACTAGGGTCACTCAGTAGTGAGATCCAGAAAATGAAAATTGAGAACTCCAAAAAAGAGAACAAGTGAGTGGATGCCGGATGTCGAACTAAAATCAATCCCCTCTGAGTGTTAACATAAGTATATTCGAGGCACAAGTGACTTACCAGTACTCCAATACCATTTGTTTCAGCCTAGTTTCAAGCCGGATGGACAGTGGCGATCTCTCAAAATCTTGCTTGTCATGTGCTGGCTCTATAAAATTTGCTTCAAGAACTCCTACAACATGACAAATAATATAAATAACCAAATACTTAGCAAAAGTATGATAGCAATACAAAATAAAATAAAAAAAGAAAAGGGGAGTAATAATACCAACGACGCCATTCCCTCTTGAAGAACCTTCAGAAGTGACTTTCCAGAATGGCTGCAAGTGTGACCAGACGCATAGCATAAGTAAGACATCTTACATAAGTAGTTTCCGGTACAACATGCAGAGAATCATCGTCACAAAACAAAACCAACATAAATCATATAAACCTTCATTTGCGTGCTCAATGTATTTCGTTAATTATTATTCCTCTTCTCGTGTTTGATTGGATTGAATTTCTATGACTTAAAGCATTTAGTGACGTTTATGGTCCAAGATAATAAACTTACAGTGAAAGCAATATCACACAATTCAAACATCAAAGAGCACAGAAAGTTTAGCATAATCAGAACATACCTTAATGAGGCGATTCTTATGGTAGACGTTGAATCCACAAACTAGTACAAAATCAGGTGCTTCTTTTATAAACCCAATTTTTGTTTCCACCGTAATCTAAAGAGGATATTGTGAATTAGTCAAAAATTGAAAAGCTTCTGAAATTATTCAGCTCCCTCTTTTAACTGTTATTTTGATGCTTGAGATTACAAGATCTTATTAAAAGTTAAAACTCAAGTACAATTGACTAAATTTATGCAATAAAATTAGACTGCTAATGTGATTGGCTTTAGGTTTAAAACCCAATATATGTAAGATCATCAAAGAAATTCAAAAGAGAAAAAAAAGTTAGAAGAGTATATGCATCTCGTATCGTACTAAACTTCTTTCATCTTTCAGCCCAATAAATGTAAAGTAGAATAATTGCAGGGATTAACCAAAAAAAAAAAAAAAAAAAAAAAACACGAGGAACAAGAGAACTACAACATTACCTCTTTTGATGTTGTGGCTAGCTGGGGCTTGTACTTTACAATCATTGCATATTGCAACTCATCTGCTATATTATATTGCTCCACTGGTTTTCCCCTTAGTATTATACTAAAGTTTTTAAACCTTTCGAGGTACAACATGGAGGCATATGCCTAAGCAACCGATTAAAAAAAAAAAAAAAACATTGAACTCAAATCTTGTCAAACAAAAGATGCTGAACAATAGAGATTAAAAGGAGGGGAAAAAAAAATGGTTGGAAAGTTACCCTTAATGAATACCGAAGGCGGTACGAGATATGGGACTCTATTTGAACTTGTTTTTTGTTTTTAGTTGAACTTCCATGATTAGTTTCATCTCTTAACCGGATATCCTAATCAAGGATCAAAAAGAGCCACAAATGCAATCAAAATCAGACCTCTCGTCAATTGTAATTTACAATTCTATTTTTAGCTCAAGAAAGAAATGAAAGTTCCCTATAACTTAGAGCTAAATTGTGGATCTATTTGACGTCCTCACCCTTGGTTTAGAAATCTATCACAACTTTTTGCTATCTATATAGTATTTATACTAAGAATAGACCATATAGAAAATGCAGTTTGCAAGGTTTATGCGCTTCATACCAGAATATACCATAAAGGAGTAATGGTAATGCTCATTTCTCTTTTCATTTTTTTTTCCAATTGTTTGAAAGTTTTTGAGAAATCTAAGTTCCACAAGTAGAACGTCAATGGAACAATACTATGCAGATCAAACATATATTTGCCCAAACCAACCGTCACTTAACTATTTTATTGTTAATATAAAGGGTTTGAGTCCATGAGATTGAACGGATGATGGAAAAATAATTCCTGGATAATTAGTAGTGACATAATGCTTACTTAAGCAGAGTTAGATAATCTAAACCAAAAAAGTTTAGGTTTATTCTTCATTCGTATAAATAGTCCATCTGATAAGGGGCCGTTCAATGATATTGTAAAATTCACAATCAACGTAAATGACAACTTCACTCAAAACTTAAAATCCTGGTAGCAATATAGCACTCCAGCAATGTAGCTAACACTATCCATATGAAAATTTTACACAAGGTTCAAATACCAATAAGTAAATGTATCTCACCTCATCATCATCATCAAAACTCAATTCATATACGCCTTCATCATTCAACCATAGATTGTATATTATAACCTTTGTTCCATGGGCTCCAATATCATCAAACTGACAAACATAACAAACTATTCAAGAATGACATCTAGTGGTAAATTGTAATATCTCTACTTGTACTTTTTAGTATGTTCAGTAACACGTGAAACAAAGTAATGGCAGAAATTGATAAGAAACATAGCTCTGGAAACTGTTACTAAAAACCTACATGTTATCCTAAAATCCTGTACAAACATAATCAAATGAACCTGTAGCATCAACTCCTCTTTTGATGTGAAAGGAGACCACTCGAGAATTGTAGTCAAGTTAGAAGACCAATCATCATGCGAACCATAAATTATTGGTTCGGCCCAGTTAGAAGTAATGTCAAAATCAATCTGCATGAAAAGCAATCCAAGTATGAATTCTGAGAATATACAGACACTGGCAAAGTCACAAGGAAAATTATAAAGATTACCATCGGAACAACAACATCATCTAGCCCAGTTTTCCGTAAGTATGTGTAAGATAAAAGACCAACACTCTGAGTAGCGTGGCTAAAATACAAATTCAAGGAAAGCACGTCACTCAACATCGAAATTCTAATGCTCAATTCCACAAGAAGAAAAATGAAACGATGAAAATAATTAAAAAAAGAAAATATACCCTTTATGATTTGCACGACTGAGAACAATAACATCAGCTCCTAGCCGCATTGTACTTGTTTTAAACCCATTACCATCTGGAACATGCATCCACGAGGTGACAAGTTATACAAAAATGTAGAAAGTAAAATTAAAACAACTCCAATGCAAGAACTTAAAAACAAATCGATTTACTATCACATTATGAGACAAGCTATTTATAACAATTACATTGCCCGATAGTCGTGTTTGTCTTCTTTGTCGAATATCCTAAGCTCATACATTTCCGAATGCATTCCGGGTCCATTCCACCACCATCATCTGCAAGAAAAGCATCAGAATTTCAATCTCTCTTTCACAGAAATGAGAAGAGAAAGAAAATTCACAACCGGGAAAATTACACACTGAGCTGAACCACCTTGGAAGAGTAAAGCCGGAGAATTATCTTTCATAACATCAATTTTATCAACCTTCACAAAAGTGGCACCATTGTGTACCTAAAAGAAAGTCCCCCCACCACCCAAAAAAAAAAAAAAAAAAAACAGGTTTTGTGAGTTTAGTGAATCATACAATTTCGGGAAGTCGAATACATTGCTTATTGTAAATTCTACAGACATTACCTCATCAACAGCATTATCCAAGAGTTCAGCTATGGCTGCAAATAAAATTATAACAATTAAACTAATTAAAAGAAGAAAAATTAAGGAAAATAAAACTGAAAAGTGAAAACTTTGTGAAGCTACCTCCAAAAGCCCACTTATGCGACGTTGCATTCGAATGAAGAAACTTGGGATGAACACGAGCATGTTCCAATTGATCTGACAACAACCAAAAAAAAAAAAAAGAGGCAAATTCAGACTTGTCAAAAACGAAAAAATAAATCGAAAAAAAAAAGGATTAAAATCAAGACCTTCGGAAATAAGGGCGGGCTTGACGGAGGGATCGACGGCGTAATCGCCGGCCTTCCAGAAGCTTCGAGAGTCAGAGGCTTGGTGTTGTTGGTCGCCGGAGACGGGGGTTGTGGCGGAGCTCAGCTGGTCCGCGTGCTCCTCCCTGAGAGGTCCTCCGGTCCCCGAGGCTGCTCTGTCGGAGGAAGCCTCGCTGTTAACTCCGGCGCCGTCGTCTGCGTCGCTGTCGGTGAGGTCGACCACCGCGACGGGCGGTTGTGTCTTTGGTCGAGGCGGCATTTCAAGTTTTCAACGACACGACGGTTTGAAACTCGAAAGTCGTACGAGGTTTTAAAGCCTTGTTTGCCTTTCTGTCGTTTTATTGATTTATAAACTATACACTGACCAGTTTAGCCTCATTTGGTTCTTTGATGGGTTTGTTTTGAGATGATGTCGTTTTCTCTGTCATTTCAATCTTTTCAGTTGTCGTTCTCATGAGCCATGATGACCATTTTAACCTTTATAATTCTTTGACAGGTTTGTTTTGAGATGATGTCGTTTTCTCTATCACTTCATTTTTTAAGTTGTCGTTCTCATAACGTTCTCGTTTATTTTTATTCCCTCGACTTGAAAATCGTTAAGTGAACTTTAAAAACTCCCGTTTTATCTTTTAGAATTTTGTATTTGTCCCACTTGTTCTTATTTATAAGAATTTCCTTTAACAACGTATTAAAAAAAAAAAAAAAAAGATTCAAGAATGTATAAACAAGCATGGCCAAATAAGCGCTCTCTTACTCATTTTGATTGCCATAATTATATATATAAATTTTAAATCAAATAAAATTTTATTGTTTGGATCTCGTTGATGATGTATCCTGATATAAAAGTAGATCAAATCAATTGATAACATGTCCAGAATTTTTTTAATTTTTAAGAGAACTTGTCAATTGCTCCACATCAGTTTACTTCAATAATGTAGCAAGATGATTCCAGCTTTGTTGTTTACCTTACCATGGAATAAAACCAAATCAATAATGTTTCAGTGTTTTGTCCTTTTATGGTCCTCCAATGACTCAGTGACAACTAAGAAGAACTCATAGGTCATTGCTGACCTATGCTTACTAATATTTTTCCGGATTTTCTGTTTTATTATGTGTCACATGTTTTTTTATACTTATCGATTTCTGTTAAAATATCATAATTTTCTTAATTTCATATGATTTTAATGTGATATGACAGTGAAAATGATATATTAGACTGCACATGAGATATTTGCGGCTTATAGCAGACAATCTGACAAAATCAAACTTAAATAATAGAAGCTCTATTTGACATCTTGCTCTTGAAGTGCCAACTTCATTTTTTTTGGCTACAACAATACAATATAAGCGTCTTTGAAAGTTTACATATATATGTGTATATATATATTTATTGTCTTTTGATAAATCCCAAGAGGCACCTGAACTTTGCTTCCTCTTTTCATGGTCATCAAGTCTGATTCCATGGCCGAAGAAGGCGGTTCAAGTACTTCAGCCATGAAGATGAGGTGGTGTTCAGTGCCTGAGCGAGCCAAGGTCCACATGGCCTTAATTCTCTTCCAATTTGGCCACGCCGGTAACCATGTCTTGCTCAAAGCTGCTCTAGATATGGGGATCAGCAAGCTCGTTTTTCCGTTCTACAGGAATGTCATCGCACTCTTTGTGCTGATCCCTTCTGCATATTTTTTCGAGAAGTATGAGGTTTTGCTCTCTTCACATCCAACAAGTACTTACTCCTATTTCTTTTGTGGTCGATAAGGATTTGTCACTTTGTCAAGTTCTGTGATAGGTTTATATTATCCTACTTTTCTTTATATGACATGGTTGTGATGTGATTCTGATGGTTAGAAACGGTGTTCTAGTGGTAGATTATTTCATTTTCATATCTACCTCGGAACTATTCGCGTTCACATGTTCCAACTTAATCTTTAACTACACTAAGTGTATTTTTCCAATATATGCAGGAAGATAGGCCTCCTTTGACCTTGTCTTTTCTAATACAATTCTTTCTCCATGGACTTGTTGGGTATATTTGCTTTTTTCTTTTTTCTTTTTTCTTTTTTTTAATAACAATTTGGATTTAAAATTTCTTTCTACTTGTTCATTCATTTATTTTTTTTTTTTTGTTTGTTTTTTTTTTTTTTTTTTTTTGCTGCAGGATTACATTGAATCAAGGATTATACCTACTAGGTTTGGAAAACACATCTCCCACCTTTTCTACCACCATGGACAATGCTATTCCTGCTATAACTTTTCTCATGGCAACCATTTTCAGGCAAGGAACTTGTATAACTCCTCATAGATCAAGCCAGAGTTTTCAATGGTTTGTAACATTTTGAAATTTCGGGGCTAAAATGAGACAAGGGGTACAATTTGGGGGTAAAAATTGAAATTAACTTTCTTTTTTTTTTATTTGGCTTGTAGACTAGAACAGGTGCACTTGAAGAGGAGAGATGGTATGGCTAAGGTCCTTGGAACTCTGGCTTCGGTTGGTGGTGCTTCATTGATTACTCTTTATAAAGGACCGACTATATATAAGCCAACAACAACTCTACAAAAGTCTCACATTTTGGCCGCACTAGGAGATCGTTCCAAGGAGAAGAACTGGACATTTGGTTGCATATGTCTCATCTTCAGATGCCTGTGCTGGTCTAGCTGGTTCATTTTACAAGCACCGCTCCTGAAGAAGTACCCGGCTCGGCTTTCTGTCACCTCTTTCACTTGCTTCTTCAGTATTCTGCAGTTTTTCGCTATTGCAGCATTGGTTGAACAGGATTCCAAGGCCTGGCGAGTTCAGTCTGGTGGTGAACTCTTCATTCTTTTCTACTCGGTTAGTTGCTTGGTTAAATTTTTCATAGGAAAATAAATATTTCCATTACTTATCAATATAATGAGATAGGTTTTTGACTTGGGGTTTAATTTTTTGGTTGGTCCCCGAGCCATCCCAAGAGAGAGGTGTAGTACACTTGTTAATGTCTAACTGGTAAAAACAAAAATGAAAACTTACTCAAACTTCGTTTATCATTTGCATTCTGAAAAATCAATAGCCATATGACTGCAGGGACTAATAGCTTCAGGAATGGCGTTTGCGATACAGATTTGGGTGATTGACAGGAGTGGACCCGTGTTTGTTTCCTTGTATCTGCCATTACAGATCTTGCTTGTGGCCATATTGTCCTCCACTTTCTTAGGGGAAGAATTTTACCTCGGAGGGTACGTCTAACGGTTCTAATTTACCACTCGATCGTGTTCTATTTTTCCTCTTAGTCGCCTTTTAAGTAAACGTTTTTATGTGCTCGGATTGCAGGATTATTGGGGCGGTGTTGATCATTGCGGGACTATACTCAGTAATTTGGGGTAAAAATGAAGAAAGCAAGTTTGCAAGAGAAAATACGGAAAGGGAAAAAAATTCGGGCAATTCTTCTTTGGTCCAACCATTGCTTCCTACATCTAGTAAGTAATCAACATTCTCATAAATAAACTTAATAATTAAAATCTGTACTTTGTTTGCTTATGTTGTGCTTGGTTTGCAGATGAAGTGCAAAAGGAGATTTCATAGGAGCTCAAGATTATACTTAGAAGTTAGGCAAGACCGAGCATGCACTTCCATTGAGAAACGCAAAAGCGTGCCATTTCTTTCGAAGTTAGTGGATCGCGGTTTTGTAGCCTTTAGAGTGAGCAAATGAATCGAACTTTCAACACATGCAAGAATTCAACATTTTTAAGTTTTTCAAGTCTAGTTTACAAGTGATATATTTAAATCTTTTTTAATTTGATTTAGCTGATTAAGGGATTTTAGGCCAGAGATAAACGTAACGGAACACTAATTGCAAGACGAAAATGGCTAGTAAAGATACAAACTCTTATAGTGGCTTATGTAAATTGATGAGAAACCAAAACTAATCCTAAAGTTCTTCAGCGAAAAAAAAAAAAGTTTCCAAGGTTGTAGATACAAATTATTAGATGGAAAAGGAAGAAATCCCAAGAAAGACTGAAAGTTGAAACCTAAACGTTAGTACAAGCCCCGGATTTCTCCTCGTGTGGAAAGTTGTGCCTATTGTACAACCAAATGGAATCAGCAGAAACTGACTCTCTATCTTGGTTACGGTGCCAAGTATAGTAGGCATGTGTCCTATTTCTGATATCAAGAATGGCGTGACCAAAGCTTGCTTCTCTGTAGGCCGAGTACAAAGGCTGTGGCTCCGTAAAACTGCATTTAATCAACGAAGTTTTACAGAATGAGAAAGCAGATATAGAAAGTAAATTGGTCAAGAATCATACTAGGATTCTATATATTATCTCAACTTTTTAACGTCAACTATCACGGCAGGCGAGTCGTCATTTTCTCTTAGTAGATGACAACTTTTTAAGACCAAATTGTCGTTCACTTGCCGTGTCAGTTCGTATTGAAAAGGTTGAGATAAGAGTCTGAATTCATAGTATTATTCAGTTAGTAAGACAAGGGTTTTTGTGAGTCTTACTTATTTGCGAGGCCTTCGATATTACCACCATCGCCAATAGTGATGTAGATTGGGGCAGAGGGGTCCTTAACCGGGACACTCAATCCGTTGGTGATGTTGTACCTCACGTTTGATATTCTCTCCTATAGTAATATTATTATGATTTATGGTTAGAAATTGGTAAATCACTGATGTGAAAGATCACTAGATGTTGAGTAAAGAGTGAGTTTATACCGAACGCTCGTAAGAATGAACGTGACCGGCGAACACGATGTCAACTTTGCTCTGGACAAACCACGGCTCAAACATAACTCTCATGCTTTCACCTTCCATGTAGTGGTAACGTTGCTGTTATACCAAGGAGAGTGGAGTAGAACTATCAGCCAAGGAGTTTCGGATCTGTTAACCCTTTGAAGCTCCTGTCGAAGCCAATTGTACTGTGGAGTATACTTGCCTTCGTGCACAAGAAAAGGACAAAATATAAGTCCTCAAAACTATGGACTGCGCTCAAACACCGAAGCCGTATAGAAATCACGTTTTGCTTACCATATGCCGAGTATGAAGACAGGACGATTATGTGAGCCGATGCGCGCTTAATGGCATACCAAAGCGGGGAAGTACTTTCCGACGCCTTGTGAGGCACATGGTACCTATGCAAGTATGGCTTAAAAGGCTCGTTTTCCTCCTGAAATTCGTAATTTTTATTAGAGTTTTATGCCATTAAAGCATGGATTTTGTGAAGCTCAATAGCCGTAATTAAACTTAATAGACCTAAAAAGTGAACCTCTATATATCTTGTGTGCGCTTGCTTTTTTTTTTTTTTTTTTTTTTTCATTTCTTTATTTTGTTGCTCCGGTGAGTAAAAGATTAGAGTGTAGCTTAATAGACTTACAATCTCGGGGGCTAAATCAAGTTCATGATTGCCTGCAGTCCAAATCCAAGGCTGATAAGCTGTGCTCTTCTCAACAAAGCGGCCCCATGCGTCCCACTTCCGGTTGTCATGGAACGGATGGCTGTCTGCGTAAGAAAGATCGCCAACAAACAGCATGGCTTGCCCTTTTGGGTTGGAAACATAGTGTTCAAACGTTTGTTTGGAGTCATATGTTTGTCCTAGATCACCTGCAGAGTAAAACAAACTTACCTTGTTACTTAAATTCAATGTAGCACTATGAGGAACAAAATTCTTAGATATGGCAAATCATGTAAACCAAATTTTGTGGGCCATGAAACTCAATTTGTTTGCACCTTTGTCATACTTTTGGTAACTCAAAAAATATCGACAAAATTAGATATAAATTAAAAAATAAAATACGTCACAGATTGAAATTCGGGGAGAAAGTGTGACGACCCTTTTATAATTGAGAGTCATGACTTGAGTGTTATAGATTCTGACCTAGGATGCCGAATGTGTAAGCAACATCGGGTCCCACTTCAGGAGGAGTTCTGAAGGAGAATTGACGAATTGCATTGCCATGACCAAGCTCATAAAAGTATAGGGTATCATACTGAAACAAAAAAATATATACATTATAATTATTCTTAAAAACAAAAAATTTAAAAACCCTAATGGACCAATTGGTTCAGTCAGATATCTGACCTTGAGTCTATTGATGGTGGCGTGGTTGATAAACCCGGAAGTGTAATTGTAGTATCTGTAAGTTGTGGTTATGGCATGAGCCACGTGCTTGTGCTTGTGTTTGTGCTATTGCTCGTGTCCATGGCCATGGCCATGCTTATCGCTGCCATCAGCTTCCCAATACTCACTGTGTTTGGGTACTTCTTTATTGGTGTCACCCATGAAATTATCACACCTCTACCCGCATAATCTCCTTGTGTGATATGTACCTACGCACACACACACACAAACCCTTTAAGCAAAATTATACATTACCAAAAAAAAAAGAAAGAAAATCAAGAAAATTTGTGTGTGTGTGTATCTATATGTGTACTTGTTCTGGTGCATTGAAACCCTTGGGAGGAGGAAAAGTATCAAGAGGCATGTCAATGGAGGGTCTAGAGTTTCTGATGTAATGGCTGGTGAGTCCTCCATTAGAGACCCCAACAATGCTGAGGAGAAGAAATAATGAGGCCAATGGAGCCTTGTTGAGGCCATATCTCCTCTATTCTTCATCGAGAGCTTTTTGGTTTTTTGGTTTTCTTGATGGCTAAATGAAATTTGGCTTAAATAATGAGCCAAGTTCAAGGTTTCGTAAGAAGATTTAGTGTAGGAATCCAAGGGCGGTCTATGAGTCATTCCGTATTTTTATTTTGATTTCTTTTTTTTGAATTGGTGATGTGGCAAAACTTAATGGATGATTTATGTTGATATTAATAAAAAAAAAAAAAAAGCAGATATATAAAAAAAGGGAAGAAGAATAAGAAAGTGTATGTCTAGTAATATCAAATATCCGAGAGAGTGATATACTATATAATGTGTTTTAACTACAATAATCGACTATGTATGACAAACATTATAATGCCCCTAACCCCTAAAAAATATTATGATATTTACAATAGTATATTCCATTTACAAAAGTTTTGTGGTAATATAATACTAGTCAGTCCATCGAGGTCGCTAGGCCGTTATACATTTTCAAAAATTATGTTAATAATATGATAAACTATCGAGATTATTACATAATCCTTTTTTTTTTTTTTGAAAGTACATGATTCTTACACTATATCTAAGTTACTATATTACAGTTTTAAAAATAATTAAGTGTTATTATGTTAAATAATCGAAAGAGTCCAACCCGTCTACAAAAATATATGTGTGACAGAGTCTTTACCTCGGAGACAATTAAAAAAAAAAAAATTTTAAAAGTTAAAAGAGTCCTTATCCTAGTTAAAATTGTTTGCGACTTATGAAAGAAATTATTTTGAAAGTGGCGGATTATTAAAAAGTAGGAAAAAAAAAGATTTTCTCTTTGGTTTTTTCCCTTTGATTTCGGGGATGTATGTTAAAGAAATTAGTTGCAATCTTCAGTTTTTTTTCCCTTTGAAAGGCCATTTAAATTTCAATTGGTTTATTATTATTTTTTATAAAATTTGGGAGTGGTGGGAGATTTCAAACTCAATGCCGACTAAGGGTAAAGCCATCGAAGCAATATTGCACGAGACCAATTCAAAGCCTTAAAAAAAAAGGAGGAAAAAAAAAAAAACTTTTGAAACGGAGGGATTCAAACTTTATGAAATGTGATCATAACCCAAATCTCTGTTAAAAAAAGATTTAATGATAATTATTACAATAATTACTTGACATGGAGTTATAATAAAAAATAGCCTTTTTCTTAATTGAACAAAACAAGTGTTATTTATTCATTTAAAAAAAAAAAAAACAAGTGTTATTTAGTAGTCGTAGGCGTAATCCAGCGATAATACTATATCTCACTTCACTAAAAGGTGTAAAGTTTGAATCTCCCTATTTGCAAGTTAAAAAAAAAAAAGCGTAATTTATGAAATTATTTTTTTTGAATATCATAACAAATTGGCGCAAAAATATTTATGCCAAGAAGTGCAATTCTACTGATGTCAAAGAGAAAAATTTCAAAACAAATGGGCGCAAAAATATTGCAATTCTACTGAAATTCAAAGAGAAAAAAATTTCAAAACAAAAAAAAAAAAAAAAGGAAACGAGATTAATTAGGAAATAAACTCCCAAACAAATTCTGATATTTGGAAGACTAAAAAAAAACAAAAACAAAAACAAAAAAAAAAAAGGAAACTCAAGGGAAACGAACTCCTAAAATCCTAGTAGGAGTGTACGACCACTTGTCTGTATATATACATTGATGCACAAGTCCAACTCAAGCATCTCACACTTTTTACCATATCAAACTGACGATAATTTTTCATCTGATTCACCACGACGACACAATTTACAGAAGTCTACCAATGTTATCCTCTCTCATCAACCGGGCAACTTCACCTTGAAAAGGGTGACAAGATCATAATGCCGCCGTCGGCCTTGCTCCGTCTCTCCTTGACAGAGGTTGAATACCCGATGTCGTTTCGACTCGTAAATCCACACGCACAGAAAGTCACTCACTGCGGAGTCATGGAATTTACAGCCAAGGAAGGCGCGGTTTTGTTGCCCAATTGGGTCATGCAAAACATGAACCTTCTAGAAGGAGACCCGGTCTTCATAAAAAACGCGTCTCTCAAGAAGGGACGTTCGTGAAATTGAGACCCCACGAGAAGGCTTTTGTGGAGCTCTCCAATCCCAAGGCGGTGTTGGAGAGAACTCTTAGAGGGTTCACTTGTTTGACGGTTGGTGATACAATTGTTATTCACTATAATGATAAGAAGTTTTGTATTGATGTTTTGGAGACAAGGCCGGATAATAAGGCTGTGAGTATTATTGAAACTGATTGTGAGGTGGATTTCGCTCCTCCGTTGGATTATAAGGAGCCCGAGAAGGCGGCGACAAGGACGGTGGCGAAGGCGGAAGATAGAGCCAAGAAGATGAAGATGCAAGAAGGCGATGGAGAAAAGGAAGAAGTGAAGTTTAGAGTGCTTTCAAAAGCCTCCCATGAGTCTCAAAAAGAGGAGAGTAAGCAAGAAAATGGTTTTAAGCCATTCACGGGAAAGAGTTATAAGTTGAGTGGTTAGGACTAGATTACCTTCTCAAATCCTGTGTGACATGTTTGACAGGATAAAATTATAAAGTCCGGATTGGATTGAATAGGATTAGAGAGAGTCATTATTCTTTTGAATTTTTAAAATTTTCATCTGGACCTAGAAATATATAAGTTTTTCATTACTTTTCTTTAAGTATGTTGTTCTTGAAACCTTCTTAATTATAATAACATGTCGATAATACTTCTTCCTCAATTTTTTTTTAACTTGGAATTGGAGATTTAAATTCTTTATTTTACGATGAAGTCATGTGTGAAATTATAAATCTGTAAATACAACCACTTCTTATTTGATTTTAAGTTGAATTATTCATTTTGTTCATGTGTGAAATTCTATCTTCATGATCTGACGAGTTTCCTAATATAGAATTCATAGAATAAAAATTTAATTCTACAAAAAATAAAAAAATAAAAAAACTAAATTTCACGAAGTAAATTTCAGAATTCTATTAAAGTCAAGATTATCATCTCAAGTCCAGTATGACAAAATGAGGATTGGATTGAATAGGATTTGAGAGTTATAATTAATTTGTGTTTAGTAAAGTACTATCTGATTGAACATTTGGAACTAGAAATATTTGTTCCTTCATTTTTCTTCAAATTTTTTGTTGCTGAAAGCTTCTCATAAAAACTTGACTATAATACTTCTTATTCAATTTTGAGTTGCATCATATACTTGATTAATTTTTTTCACCACTTTGAGATCGTGCGTTATATTCTATCCTCATGCCTGGAATCAATTTTGACACGTTTATTGTTAAAGAATTTAAAGAATAGGAATTTAATTTCACAAAAAAGAACAAATAAATAAATTATGCCGAATTAAATTTCAAAAAAAAAAATTAAGGTGCAAATTTTAAAATTTCATAGTGTTTACTAATCTATCAAAGAATTAAACTATGTAACAAATTAATTTTTTATTGTAAAATTAAATTCATATTTTTAATGTTTAATTTGTTAACGAATTACCCTAATTTAAAAAGTAGTTAAATTAAAATAATGACATGTTTTTATTTTTATTTTTTGAAGGAAATGATGATATATTTGAAAAGAGTTAGTTAGTTCCTATTTTTCTAAGCGTGAGAATTTAAGGGTGCTAGAATTTAATTTCATAAATATTAAGTGAGAGACAAGTTCACTCTCATCAAGATTTTTTTTTAAGAACTCTTTTATCGAGGAATTTAATTCTCTATTTAGTAATTTTAAGCAGGATTCACATAACTTCTAAATACAAAAATAAATACTTATTAAAAACAAAAAACAAAAAAAAAATACAGAAATTTAAAATCGGGAATTAATTCCCTTTTTGCCAAATTGAATTACCATACTCACCCTTGATCGAATTTGTCAACATAAAGAAAAAAGGGGGAAAAAAAAAAACGACAACATCTAAACTAACCACGACATGGACGAAGGCAAACGACAATGGTCTCAATTTTGTTGTCGCGCCATCGCGTTCGCGTTGGTCGTAGGTCTCCGTCTCGTACAAAACTCTCGCAAAAAAAAAAAAAAAAAAAAACGACAACAAAACCATGTTGTAAAGATCTCCCAGTACAGAGTCGATCAAACTGCAGAAAGCCTTCTTTGACTTTGAAGTTCTTCGCAGAAGACATTTTTCGGAGGAAGGGAATTCGTCGCTCGCTTGTCCCCTAGCTCAATTTTTTCCTAGGTTTGACTTCCTAAACTTTGGTTTCTAATTTAGGGATAAATATTTTACCATTTTTGGTGTTATTAGTTTGTGAATTAGCAAAAAACATGTTATGCTCAAAACTCTTTCTTTGAAGCTTAATCGTTTAAATCTTTGCGTTTTATTACAAGATTTTTTTGGCAGAGCAAGCAAAAATATGACAAATTTTTTTGCCTGAAATGATTTTAAATGTGATATAATGCTTCAAAACTGTACAATTCCGGTTTTTTTTTTTTTTTTTTAATTTAAATTTTACCTTAGCACAGAATTCTCTTGAGAGAGGGGCGAAACAAGTTAGGACTAAAATCAGGTCTAGTGAAGTGAAAAGACAAAAATAATGAGCTTTATGTTGGGAGAGAACGATGAAATTAGCTTAAAAAATCATGCGTTTTTTTCCCCCCTAACGTAGTGCTTTTGATAATATTCATGTGCATAGATCATTGTTTATGTATTTGCAATTTTTGCAAATCTTATATATTTTCTGATAAAATGCAATGGCGGTTGGATTTACATTAGCGGATTGGAAACGGTTTATGGCATGATGAATGATTGGTAACATTTTTGAGGCTTTTTATGCAGCGGGTTTTTATCAAGAGGATTTTCATTTATCATTGGCGGAAATTCGTCTTGTTGGTCGAGGAAATTCGATAGAATTCCCCCGTTAGGAGATGGAATCACATGCAGATGGTGAGGACCAGGTGATGGCTGAAGGAAGCTCGTCTCCAAATTTGCAAATCGACCCTAAAAGGGCCCGGTTTCCTCGCTGCATCGTGTGGACTCCCCTTCCTTTGATTTCGTGGTTTGTTCCTTTCATTGGTCATCTTGGCATCTGCAGAGAGGATGGTGTAATTTTGGATTTTGCAGGGCCTAATTTCGTGTGCATTGACAATTTTTCTTTTGGAGCTGTGGCTCGGTACCTTCAAATAAGCAAAGAAAAGGTATGCTCAACCCTGTTATTTTCCCACTGGCTTCAATGTGACCAGCATTTTTTTTCCCCAAATGACAATATGACCTGTATTAGCAATTTGGTTGGGTTCAGTAGTTATTTGCACCAAACAGACAAACACGCTATTGCCTTTTATTATATGGGGAGACTCCGTTTCCTCTTGATTTGGCGCGCATAGCTGTATTTCGTGCTATTTGGGATCTTTAACAAGTTAACAGACGATATTATTTTGTCTTTTATTTAAGAATGATAGCAGCTTTGTGTGGAAAAAAAATGTTTATCTGTTGCATTTCTGGTTGACTTATGCTAATGAATAATTTGGCAAGCAGTGTAGTGCACTATCCCTTCCATCGTTTTACAAGAGTGAGGATCAGCACTGGCAAGATGAAGCTGAAAGAGAGATATCGACTTGGGATGATGCACTTCAGAAGGGCACTCGGGAATATCAACACCATGCTTACAGCCTCTTCACTTGCAACTGCCATTCTTTCGTGGCCAACAATCTGAACAGGCTGCGGTTTTCAACTGGTGGGTGGAATGTGGTGAACCTTGCAGCTCTGATCTTTATAAAGGGTAAATGGGTGGGCAAAGCATCCATCGTGCGTTCCGTTTTACCATCTCTTATAGTTTATGGCCTCGGACTCGCATTTGGGGGCTCCACCTTCCTAATGTACGTGGCAATCTTCATTTTTCTCCTTGTTGGTTGGTTTCTGGTTGGTACTTACTTTTTCAAGAATTTAATTCAGTTGTAGCTTCTGCTTTATACTTTCGTCAAGTTAACAAAATGTTTGGGTTAACATAAATGTGTCACTGAACAAAACTGGCAACAATTTCTTCTTCTCCTTTAAGTATTTTGTCGTCGCAAAAATTTTGCTTAATTTTCTTGGCTAGAAAGTACAACTCAGGTTTTTAAGTTCCATTTGAGAGTTTCCATCCGTGCCATGAAAGAGCCTTATGTCATCAGTTAAGAGGTTCTACCAATACTTGGTTGGGTGGAAAAGGGAGAGGTAAGAAATCACATGAGGATTTTCGAGAAGAAAAGGAAATATTGAGTTGCATGGTGGTGGGGAAATTTACAAATAAAGAAATCATAAATTCATGATCCTCCCTTTTTTTATAAGCAAAAGAAAAGAAAAAACATTTTGCAAAATTAATAGGATGGTTAACTAATGATGTAATCATACGTTAGCTTCTTATTTGTAGAAGGTTTAAGAATGTATTTGTTATATCGACTAGATTAGAATTTTTTTTTTTTTTCCTTTTTCTATCAAACAATATTATATTATGAAAAAAGAAGAAGATGAAGAAGAAGAAATCTCTTATGATTTTAATTTTCCTCACTTTGATATTTTTCTTTTTTCTTCTTTTTTATCATTCATGGCCTTTTGTAATGGATTCAACTCTTATATATTTCTTTAATAATATCACGTTCATTAAAAAATATATTTTTAATGATAATATCATATTATATTAATTAAAAAATCAGTTTAATTTAATAGTGTCATTGTAATATTAAAAGGACATAAAAGAAGATACAAAGAAGGAATTTATCATATTTTTCCTCTTATGTGTTTTGATGGTAGCAGGTACAGCCCAATAATAACTGCACCACAAGATAAGAAATCCTAATTCTCCATCTCCAACTTCAAAAAAGTAAAAGTAAAAAAAGAAAAAAAAGAAAAAAAAAGGGAATATATATAAATAAATAAATAAAAGAAAGAAGGAAAAAAAGGCATGCGTGTTGTTCAAGCCAAAAAAAAAAAAAAAAAAAAAAAAAAGGCACAATCAGGTTGAGTTATCGTTTTCTCCGAGCTTTAATCTGATTCATGGGCTTCCTGAGGTCCCCATGGCCCAAAGCAGAAACGAGAGATGACACGTGGCCAACAGATGAGATATTTACAAAGAGCCGAAGGGCGAAAAATCGTCAACCACCAAGATCCCTTCGATTGTTACAACGTGGGGCCCGTGATTAGAACACTAATTACAACCATCAAAGATGCCTGAGATTTGAGAGACTTGGTTCTGTTTGGTTCTTTTGCAAAATTTAAAAAAAAAAAGTATATATATATTTACATTTTAGAAAAAGTACTTATTTGTAAGTTATAGTGCATGGTTGATCCTCCAACAACCGAACACAAATCCTAAGAAAATATGCATATATTGGTACACCGGGGTGGAATTGAGTTTTTTTGAGATTGATTTGAGTTGAATTGTTATATGTTTAGTGTACAAGTTTGACCGATTTGAGTTAAAAAAAAATATAGAGTCCGTTTGGTGAATGAGTTTGAGTTAGAAATTTTAAGTTTTAATAGTAATTTTTGTTGACTTTTCAGAAAAGACAAAAAACTTTTTTAGAAAAAACAAAAAATCTTTTCAGAAAAAGATAAAAATTAAGATAAAAAAATACATTTTAGTTCGAACCGAACTTGTGAACCAAACATCCCCATAAAAAATTAAAATATATTTGAAAAAAATATCAATATGAAATTTATTATATTCGTCTAGAAATTCTATATAATTAAAAAAAATTATATCGTTTGAATTTGTATATAGAAAATTATTGACTTAAAGTTTGAGTTGCAATATTGTAATAGTAAACTTTAAATATTTGAAATTGAAAAAAAAAAAAATTTGCATTTGAATACAACTGGTGCACTAAAACTTAGGCGGTGTTTGTGTTTAAGTTTATTTTAACTAATTGTATTTTTTCATCATAGTTTTTTTTTTTTTTTTTGAAAAGTTTTTTATCTTTTCTGAAAAAGTTTTTTGTTTTTTCTGAAAAATTACTATTAAAACTTAAAAATCTTAAACTAAACTCATTCACCAAACACCCATTTATTTTATTTATTTATTTATTATTATTATTTTTTTATCCATCAGAATCTCATCCTTTTCAACTAGAACACCCAGAAACGCCCAATCGGACGGTCAAAACGCAGGGTGTAGTAACATATCCCGAGGTCGCCCGCACTTCATCTTTAATGAACCTTTTACGTTGTATATATGGGAATCTCCAAAGTACGAACAGTTTTCTGCTCTCGGATGTCAAACTCGTAATTTTCGTCGTGAGCCGAGGTTCATTTGCTAAGCATATTATCTCCAACAGATAAATTCCTCTTAAAAAAAAAAAAAAAAAAAGGAGAAAAAAGAAAGAACAGAGGCAGGGGAGGTTTTTCTTTGTTGTGGCGAGAAATTCTTTCTTTTGAGATCGAGAAAATGGCAGCAGCAGCAGCAGAAGGACAAGTGGTTAGTTGCCACACTATTGAGGCGTGGAACGAACAGCTTCAGAAAGGGAATGAATCCAAGAAGCTGGTAATTTACTCATTTTTTACTCTTTATCTCAAATTATCAATCGTCTTTTTTTTTTTTTTTTTTTTTTCATTTTATGGTTGATGATTATCTAATTTGGTGCGTTAAATTAAATATCGATTTTGGTTCATTGGATTATTATTATTATTTTAATATTTTTGTTTTCCATAAGATTTCTGGCAAAAAAAAAAAAAAAGAAAAAAGAACTCCTGAAAATTAGATCTGAATTTCGAGAACTGATTTTTACTACGAGCATCATTGTTATCCTTGTTATAGGAAATGGGTTTCTATTAGGTAAATTAAAGAAATATTATTGGTTCTTACTTCTTAGGTTCTTTTCTTGGTATTGAGAATTGAGAACTCCTTGTTTGTGAATGAAATAGAAAAATCTTGAGTCCTAGGTTGATATGCGAAGAGGGTCCGGGGCGTGTTCACCCCCCGAGTGTTGTAACGTGTTCACGGGTCTTTGAGTTTCAACAATGATCATTCCGCAACCTTTGATGCAGGTAGTGGTTGATTTCACCGCCTCATGGTGCGCACCGTGTCGTTTCATTTCGCCGTTCCTGGCGGACATGGCGAGGAGACTGCCTGAGGTCACATTCCTGAAGGTGGATGTTGATGAACTGAAGGTAACAAATTTGATCGTTTGAGAACTTCTAGAATCGTCGGTTAAACAAACTTCAATTACTTTAAAAGCTTTATGTTGAACTTGTTGTGTGTGTGTGTGTGTGTGTGTAGTCTGTTGCTCGAGACTGGGCAGTGGAGGCAATGCCGACATTCATGTTTCTGAAAGAAGGGAGTATTGTGGACAAGGTGGTCGGAGCAAGGAGAGAACAACTCCAGCAGACTGTTGATAAGCACAAGACTAGTTCTGCTTCTGCCTGATGAATGATTAAAGATGGATAATGATCACGAAACACTATATATATATATATATATATATGAATTTGGCTCTTGGAGACCTTAGATCTCATTATATGATGCGCTCTATTTTGTATAGAACTTTTACTTGGTTCCAAATGTTATGCTTATTTCTTCATGTGATCTTTACTGGAATACATGATATTAATATGGTATTGGTATGAATACATGATTCCTTATATATATATATGTATGTATATATGTATATATATGTATATATGTATGTAAGGTTTTTTTTTTTTTTTTTTTTTTTTGTGATGAAAAGGCATATGATATGTTTGTTGCATTTGGAGAGCATAGTGAAAAGATGAGCATCATTTTCGCCCCCATTTAGATCATAGGTTCAAACCTATAGTTCAAATGATAAATTTAAATTTTTCGTAAGGGAACACCATAGAAAAAGAAAAAGTTTGGAAAGTAGATTTAAAACAAGATGCCAAACACGAGCTTTAATATTCCGTTTCGATTTGAATGGTTCAAATTTGGCATGTCTTGGCACAATTGGACGTTTCAGAATTAGCCAGTTTGATTGATATAAAAGCAAATGTGGAAAGGGCTTAATCTGCAAGTGCTTGATCAACAAAATGTCCTTGGTTATATATGGGGATTCTTAATCTACCAACCATGAATGAATACAAAAGAGGTAGAAATACGCCAAAAAAAAAAAAAAAGGGCACAGAACACAGGATGTAAAAAGCACAAGAATTAGAAGGCACTTTACTGCACAATTAAAAAACAATGGCCATACTAGGATCCGCTCCCAACATGAACCCAACTGGGGGGTTTTTGATTTTCTTTCTTTTTCCCCCCACAAATGAAACAGAAGAATTAAAAAACACTCAATAGACAACAGTACACCCTCCTGATTTCCCAGCGCCCTTATCCCGTTAAAAGACCGGGGGACCGGGGCCTGCACTGAATGAACTTTTACCTAAGGACACCTCAATTGGAGGACCCCAGGAATTTACAAACTTAAAACAACCTACAAATCACTATTACATTTTTCCTAATGAGACCCACTAATGCAAACATAAATTAGTAACTAATTGCCCTTTTGGCAGTAAAAACAGTAAAGACGCTCGATTTGAAAAGGCATTCCACCTAACTAAAGACTTGCTTTTTTATTTTTTATTTTTCTTCTTTTTCTTCTCTCTGTAGTATTGCTTTTATTCTTCTTTGCTAGCTTTTTTCTGGTAGTGTTGTTGTCAAAGGTCATTTGGTGCAACATTGATGAACAGCTGTTTCTTTCTTTTGTACCTAATTGCCACCTCCAACTGTTGTAGGGCCACAGATGGCTTCGACCGATAGCCGCTTCAGCACATTTGGACACGGGTCTCCGAAGTTGCTATTGGCTATGGTGACTGCACATCTTTGCTTCCCTATACACTTCTGTGAAAACAAGCAATGAAAAAGATTCAATAGAGTTCAGAGACAAGGGAGTAAATAAAGACCAAGTATGTTTCGGAACAAAATTTTAGTATTCACTACCTTCTCTATGACGGAATATGAGGCAGCTGAATGACAAGTTCCTTGCTGGTAGCTTCCACAAGTTCCCAAAGGAGTACCAAAGCTTGCAAATTTGATGGAAGATATTGCCTGGCCATTACTACATCGGAGATGAACCTTGGGACTGTGGAATTCTTCTGATTTCCCGTAGCTTTCGATGTGCCAATTCTTTAACGTTGGGTGGTACTCAGTGACTTCAGCACAAACACTGGAAACGGATCTCCTAACCAGAGAAATTCTTGAAGGATCTCCTCCAAGTTCCTCAAAAAGCACCAACAGGTTCTGAGTTGGCCTCAACCAAGACCGAGGAACATGGTACCTGAGAAAAACATGTTAGCGCTTTAGTCAGCTACTCTACATGTTTTCAACTATGCTTGCATGCTATGACAACTTTTATGAAGTCCATCGTACCATCGTTGAGTGGGTTGTCCGCAACCGAGTTGACACTTTGTGGGTTTAAAGCCTCCAGCATAATTGCATTCGTCACAATTACCATTAGCGAAAGCAGTCCAGTATCTCCCAATACTCTGCCCATTAATCCATATTTGTCCTTTCCCCATGCCCTCCATGTCCAGGGCCAGTGGCTCCTCTCCTTCCGGTGCATCAAAGGATGTCTGCAAATATGAAAGAATTCAGAATTCAGTGACTCATCTCCCATGCAATGTTCACTACACAAGAAAATTGCGGTTTTGGGCTTTGCATACCTTGTGCCAAGTCAACGGCTGCGGTCTTTGTGCAACTAATGATGCGCTTGTCCATGGAACAGATGAATATCGATTTGGGGAGACAAGATCCTTGGACTCTCCTTTCAGCCCAACCTGTTAAAGAGGTTGCACCATGAGGCAATAAAACTTTGAATCAACTTTTAAGTTAACGTGATTATCAATGTGAATTCAGGTACCTGATAGGTCCACTTCTGCCAGGACAAGTCCCATTTTCCCTGGTCGAGTCCATGTAGTGCGACTGGACCAAGAATCCCGGTGCTCCATGTCTCATAGTGTCCTCCCACGTTCTTCAACAAAAAAAAAAAAAAAAAAACAGTAAGTCTAGGTCAGTAATAAATAAATGAATAAATTCTAGCAAAAAAACAATTAGAGCTTTTAAATTATTATGGGGCTCAGAATTGGAAGAATGACCACGGTTTTCTTTTACTTTCCATGATTTTTGCCTAAATATTTTAGTCTAACTACAAAAGACTGGTGGAGAAACAATCCAAGTCGGAGAACACGAAATTCTATTGGAAGTATAGAATTAAGTACAGAAAATTAATGAGGATAAGGAAAGGTAACTAACTGGTAATCCAACCGCAACACTCAGTAGTGCAATTCTGTTTGTTCCAGCACGTAGATTAACCTTTCCGGTATATGTGAATCTCCTGCTCGACCTTGTTCCAAAGGCAGAACCTGGTATACAATATATTTTTAAGTATTTACTGTAATTAGATAAGACGAAATCCATGAAAGTGAATCAATATTTGTACCTGAAAGCTCTCCATTGATGAAGACGTGCACAGCGTGGCCTGTTGATTGAACAATGAGAGTAGGAAGTTCTCCTTTGTGCAAGAAGGATTCGGATGCACTGATATCGACACTGCATTCACATTGAGAAACAAGGAGATTTCTGTTAAATCTACTATAACCTCTATGCAAATATCCAGTCTAGTTCGGCTAACATCTAATTGTTTCTTCTTTTTCCTTTTTAACCTTCCTCAAAGGCTCTCTGAAAAAGCTGTCAATATTTTCATTTTCTCTCAAGCATTAGGAAAACTTAGAGAAGCAGAAAAATGAGGAAAATTAAGAAACCGTCAAAATAAAGAGTTGATAAATGTTGGCATTCGAGTCTCACCTAGTTATGTACCACAAGTAATCACTGGTGTCCCTTGTGACATTTATCTGTTCCAAGAGACCAGGAGCTGTGAATGATGAGCTGTCATCGATAGAAGAAAGATCCTCATTGAAACTGTCCCATGAATATAATTGTGTATTTGTTGGCAACATTTCCATCTTTGATGTTTGAACTCCCACCTAAGGAGAAGCAATGACCCAAATTGTTATACCAGAAAGTCATAAGCTCCTTAATATATAGAAAATGTGAAAGAGGGAATGAACTAAATCTCTCAGAAATTGAGCTCTGGTGCTATTTAATATTGAATCTGTTAGATTCTGAAAATGTATACCTTTGCAGTGTTAAAAACTACATTTCGACAGTCGGGGAGAATGCTGATAGACCAAGGAGGCAAGGTGTAATGCATGTTATTGAACAACACCCTTGCTGCGGATTTTGTATCGTAGTTTGAGAGAAAAGCTGCACAATCTCCAGATTCTAAAGTGTACACATGAGCCTAGAATTGCAAAAAAAAAGTTGCCCAGAGTAAGTAAACAATATTAAATATCCAATAGCACAAAAAGCTTGGAGTTGAGAGATTAGGTGCTAAATTACCTGTTGAAAACTCCCCAGAGAAGTAACGATAGGATCAACTGAAACTAGAGCACGCTCGCTCATCTTAATTGCTCTATGAAGCTCCTTAAGATGACCATACTTTGGTTGCCTAATCAAACCTGCCAAATTTTGCAGCACATCGGTTGGCTATGTCATCACAATAAGAAATCACTTTCGGAAACTAAATTTGTATTTTAATTTAGTTTAATTCTCACCATATTCATCTAGTGGAGCATCATAGTCATAGCTAGTTGTGATGAAAGGCCCACCGGCTGTACGTCCGAAATTTGTACCCCCGTGATACTGTTTGACATAGAGAAAAGAAATGAATCACATTCCTTTTCAGTTGCATACTTTAGTTTCCATTATAGTATTCCTTAGAAACATGTCGAGAAAAACCAACCATATAGTAGTTAACAAAAGATCCTCCTCTCTGTATGAATCGAGCGACCGCAAATGCCAAATCTTGAACTGGTCGGTGATGAATTGGACCACCGAACTCTGTAAACCTTCAAATTTTCACAGACACAAAAGAAAAAAAAAGGAAAACGGTTGATCTGTTACCGAATGCTCTTTGCTCGCAAATTTAACAGTACAAAGAAAGATTAACGACACAACATACCATCCACTCCAAGCCTCTGTCCATATTGTAGGTTTGTAGGGCTTGTTGGGAGAGAAGGTATCACAGTAGAAACCATTGCATGTATTTATCTGTCACAAGTCCCACCCACAAACAGATTTTTCACCAATCTAGACGGAACGCTACTTAAAACGGAGAATAAAAACACACACATACGCGCACGCAAAGAAAAAATTTTAACAAACATAGTTTTAAACCATCAAATAGTGTAACAATCGGATGTTTTCTACAGGTGGATAAATTTTTCGTATCCTACCAAAGAATTCTCCTGAAAGATAATGTGTTATCAAAAACATTAACAAAACGAAAAATGTATCTCTTGGGAAGCCTAGATTTACAGATGGATGGAAAGGTTACCACTGGATCTGGGGCATCTTCTTCCTTGCACATAACCCAAGGCACGCCGGTTTTCAAGCCGACAGCCATATTTGCAGCCCAAGTCATGTAATTATGAGCAGGGGCCCCAAATAACTTGCTTTGTACACCAAATTCATTTTCAATCTGGACCCAAAGTAAAAAACATACATATTTTAATATGGTATTTTGCATGTGGTTTGAATTTAACATTACCCATTGAACAAAAAAAAAAAAACAAAAAGCTTTGTTTTAGCTTAAAGATCCGAACATGATTACCTGAGAAAGTATAATGGGCCCACCCTGGGACTCGAATAAGTTATCCTTCTTCATCATTCCCACAATCTTTTCAGTGAACCCTTGCATTGCCCTCTGCAACAACATAACAAGAATTTCTCGAGTTCATCTTTTAATATGGTGGGGGGAAAAAAAAAACTTCTGAAGGTGGGATTGCAATGTAGAAGCAGAGTATTAATAAAATATATACACACACATATATATGTATACAAACCTTGAAAGGCTCATTGTCTGTTCGGAAGCTGATCCCAGGAACATACTTGAGCCACACAGGAAACCCTCTGCATACACAAAGAATAAGAAAAATTCAGCTTTGAAAAATTGTGGACTCTACGAATTAAATAATGAAATAAAAATATATAAATCTAGTCAAAGAAAAATCCTTAAACTAAACGAAAAACGTAACAACCAAGTTCGAACAAAAAAGAAAACTCAATCCAAATTAGAAAAGAAGTGAAAATAAATCTAGAGAGAGAAAGAGGAGAAGAGAGAGAGAGTACCCAAAATTCCACTCAGCACAAACGTAAGGTCCAATGCGAAGGTGAGCGTAGAGCCCTGCTTTCTGTATCAACTTTATGAACCTCACCAGATCATATCTGCCTTCAAAATTATACTAAAAACCCACCAAAAAACAAAAAGAGAAAGTTCCAAAGTGAATTTAAACAGAAATTAAAAAAAAAAAAAAAAAGGAGCAAAAATATAGTAAGAACTAAAAAAAGAAGAAGAAGAAGTACATTGCCAGGAGAAGGCTCGTGCACATTCCAGAAAACGTAGGTTTCAACCACATCCAATCCTCCATCTTTGGCCTTCTGTATCAGATCTTCCCACATCTAAACAAAACCAAAAAAAAAAAATTTATAATTTCTTCACTAAAATCAGTAGGGAAAAAAACCCAGAAAAAAAAAAAAGGAACTTTGAAAGAGAGAAGAAAGTAAGAACCTCAGGAGTGCTTCTGGGGTAATGTATGGAACCAGAGAAGAGAATTCTTCTCTGCCCATTTATCACAATGGCCTTTCTATCATACGTAACACTACACCGGATCAGTTCACAACCCACAATACAAACCAAGCAAATGAACAGCCACAGCTTCGGATTGCTCTCCATTCTCTCTCTCTCTCTCTCTCTAAGCAGGGAATGAATGGAGTTGGTGAAATACAGAAGAAGGGAGAGAGAGAAGAAATATGTGTTTAGACTTTAGAGAGAGAAACAGCAAAGAGGGTCCATTTCCTAAGTGGCTCTGGGCAGAGGGTCAATATATATATATATATATATGTGTAGAAGTGTGTGTGTGTGTGTGTGTGTGTTACAGTTGTGGATGCGTGGCTGCGTGACAGGAAAGAATGGATGGGACTAAAAAAACCTGTCAAAAGAGTGGAAAAGGGAAAGAGGACAGTAAAATTAAGGAGCTTTATTTGGACAGTTGTTTATTGGTTAGCCTTAAAAAAGGGGAAAAAAAAAAAAAAAAAAAGGTTCAAAGACAGTATTTATGGGGGAGACTAATGTAGAGAGTATTTAACATGTCTAACAGAATCTTGTAAAGTGTACTTTTTGATTTAGGGTTTAGGTTATTTCCTTGTTATTCTCAGAATTCCCTTTTGCTTTTACTCCCTAATTTTTGTTTTAGTGCCTAAAGCCCAATGGCTTCTGTAAGAGCTTTCGCTCCAACGATTCTTTCGCTCCAACGATATTTCGTGTATAATGCTTACAAAAAATATATATATTTTTTGGGTAAGATTAAAATGGTTGGATGTATCATCTAGTGGAGATTAAACCAACCCATTTAACAAAATTGTTTAATTTCAGTCACTTTCAATCCAAACACGTAGCTATCTTAGGACTAAAATAGGAACTCAACAGATTGTTTTATGCCGACTTTAGTTCTAGTGCATTCTGTGACATTTAGTGGTAGTAAACTAGTAATCACGTCATCAGCCATTTCTAGCAATAGGAATTCGTCCCTCAAATATGGGGGCTAACGATAAGGATTATTATGCTTAAATTTATGGTTTAAGATTCAAATGTTGGCTTATTATTCATTGTTATCAGTCCAATACTCGATTTAGCATATTTGATATGACATCCCCGTATATCCTAACTGCTAGCACGTTTAATGGGGATAAGGTGAAGCGCTCCTCGTTGGATGGTACAGCCTACCATTACAACCTTAAGTGAACATTAATATCAGTATCTGCACTACACTACAAAGTTCCTCAATATTTGGTGCCTTTGTCTTGGAGCTGGCTTTTGCACAAACAAAGGCGATGAGGCATGACACACCGTACCACTTCCATGTGAACCCCCCCCAAAATCCCTCCTCTTTCTTTTGAAGGAAAAATCCAATTTCTTTCGGCTATACTTTTGGGTCATGTGAACATGAAAATATGGACACTCCTTCCTAATTCCTACCCATCACCTCATTTATCATCTCCTTTCCTTTGTCACCATCTTCACACAACAACCCTTCCACCTTTTTTGTCCCTCTCTCTCTCTCTCTCTCTCTCTCTCTCTCTCTCTCTCTCTCTCCAAGTAGATCTGTTTTCTTGCCTTATAAGATCTCAAAGACCAGCTGTCAGTCGAAGCTACATCACAATATACCACTACTTTTGGCTCTTTACAATCCAAAAACCATGTTGAACACTGTGATTTCTGAGTCGGGCTTTTCTATGTGCCCTCCTAATATAGAAAAATCACTAATCCCACTGAAAAATTGTGCTCTCCAAGACTGAGTTTTGTTCTTCTAGGGCCTGTGAATGGGTATTTAATACTGAAATTATTCTGTTTAGAAGCAGAAAATATATAATATTCTTGCTTTTTACACACCTTCTGCTGAGCTTCTTCTCAAATCACATATTCTGTTTACAAATTATTTGACAAAAACGAGGCATATCTTATACATTTAATGCAGGTTTACAACATATATGGTTTGATTAATTAAAATAAACACTTTTAATATGATTACATATATAGTCTATCGGTAATTCTATACCTGACTCTAATATAAGGTATAAAGTTCGAATCTCTCACCTTAAAAAAAAAAAAAAAAAAAACACACACACACACTCTTTAACTATCTATTAAAAGAAAAATTATTTAGTTAATCGAGCATACCACGTCACTGAGCATATGTGATGCACCCAACTAATAAAAATTTAACTTTTTTTTTTCAAGGAGTAAAAATTTAACTTTTGGTAAGTCTTTTGTTTTATATTTCTCTTTCATAATGAGTATTATATTAATTGTATATCCATGTTAGTCTTTTGTTTTATGTTTCTACTATTAGAATGCTTCATTTTATCATAGCTAGCGTAACATTCTAGCAAGTTAAACGATAATCTTTGCATGTGACGGATATATTTGAAGGATATCCGTGAGTTTTCATTATAATGTTGCATTTTCTCATAGCTGGAGTAAAATTCTAGCAAGTTAAGCTATAATCTTGCATGTAACGGATATATTTGAAGAATTCCCGCGCAAAATCGTAAATGTTTTCTTGCAGTTTAAGCAACATGGATCCGCAAGTGGGAAAAAATTTAAGTATGAATTCCATGCATGCTTGGAGAACCAAAAAAAACAAAAACAAAAAAACATGATAGAAGCTACTTTTAAATATTGATAGGAATTATAGTTTTTAGTTATTAAATTAACTTTTTAATAGTCTAATCGATTAAAATGAGTTGTTTTTATATTACATGTCGTAAATTTGAATATAAATACTTATATGTTGTTTATCTTTAAAAAGTTAATTGGATAATTGAAATTATAATTTGTTACTAAAGATTAAGAAACATATTTAAAACTCCCCAAAAAAATTTTATATGTAGTACTTGATGAGTCTTACATTTGTCCAAGTATCGATTTTTTTTCTTACTATATATACTTTGTTTTACCTGCATCGTACTATGTATCATTTGATAATTAACCTAATAAAACTTATCCTATTTTTGGTTCAAACCTAATTTTAAACGGCGGAATTTCAAGGATATTAAGTATGAATTAGTATTCCCTTGTTGCCAGGCAGTCATCATTTTTTTTTATTTTTATTTTTTTTGGTGCTTAGACCTGCAAAAACAGCAGAGGGACATTGGAAGCCTAACTTTGACTATAAAGTTCCAGGCATGATTTTGACTACTTTTTTAACCAATCAAAGCATGCCACTTTAGCAAACTTGCTCTATCCATGACTTTTAAAGAATTTCTTAATTATCTTTTCAGCAGATGCTTTGCATTATATAAATGAGTTAAGAGTTTAATAATCACAAACTCCAATGTATATAGACTTTAATTATTCCAATTAGTTATAGAATTAGCAGTCCACAAAAAGTCAACTATGGCCTTTAATTCGTTATGAGATGGGATGTAGTCTTTTTATCAGTCATATGCACCCACATGCCAATGTTTTTTATTAGCCCAAGTGACACCATCTAATCCTTTCTAATCAATTTTGCTTAATAGATTTCCTACGGAAAAAAAAATATATATATACATATATATACACACACACACAAACTTAAGAAAATGACTGCGAGATACTAGCTCAGCAAATGGAAATAAAGGGGTTTAAATAGGACTTCTCATGTCTTAAAAATATATATTTTTTAACAAATGGAGGTAAAAAACGAGAGGTTTAGATAAAACTTCTCGAATTTAAAATCTGATTGTGTTTTTATTTAACTTAAATAAACGAGAGATATAAATCATATATATATATATATATTGAAGGATGGAGGAAAGAAAAAAAGAAGTTTCTCTAGTCTTTGTTTCCGTACTTTAACTTTGGTCCTTTTTTTCTTTTTCTTTTTTTTTTTTTCTTTGGGGGTCGTTGATGGTTGATCAGCAAGCATTCCACGGCGTGAAGAGTGGAATGGAATGGGGGAGTTGGGTGGCCGAAGACAGTGGGGCCAAAAGTCCCACTCTCCGGCAAATCTGATTTCTCAACTTTGGCGCACATTACGCACTTGTTTATTCTAGTTAGGTTTCCCACTTTTGCTTCACACCATCCATTTTCTTATTTTTTAACCCCTAAAATATGGCACCCATTTTTTCTCATTTCATTAATAGTTTAATAATGGGTTGTGACATTTTAGTCGTTTTCATACAAATTATATCCTTATTTGTACTGTGCTCCCAAGTTTTATGCCTATTTTCATTTTGTTTCTCGATTTTTAAAAACTTTTACGGCGCTATTTCATACGTTACATTAGTCTTTATCAATCACTCTATTAGAAAATCGCATTAAAACCAAAAACACAAACATAGAGTAGAACGACGTTGCAAGTAATTTATTAGGGCGTAATTTACAAATAGTGTTTGAGTTAGTTACATTGTCACTTTTTAGTGACACGTTATTTAGTATTTAAATTTGATAAAAATTTTTTTTTTTTTTTTTTTTTTTTTTTTTTATTTTAAATTTGATAAAAATTTTGGTGCTCATTATATATCTCTTATTATTAATTTCCTTTAGTAATGTAAGATTCTCCAATATTATTACTGGCGGGCTTAATCTTGTCGTAATTCCACGTCCATTGCACTTGAGTCTTCGTTTCAAATCTCCTTGGCTTCTAGATTCAAGAAAAAAATAAAATTTAATTGTCACATCAGTACTCTATATATAATCAGAATTCATAAAAAAAAAAAAAAAAAACTTATTCTGTTTACTGAACAGTTTGAGTTAAATTTTTTATGTTTAAATTGGTTGATTTTTTTAAAATTATTATAATTTTTTGGCTTTTTAGAAAAAAAAAAAAAAAAATTGAGTTTTTTTTTTTTTAAATATTTAGTTTAATATTTTTTTGATTTTAGAAAACAAAAAAAAAAACAAAAACTAAAAGAAAAAAAAAATTTGAGTTTAAGATATTTTTACCAAACGGAGCATTAGTGCCGTAAAAACAAACTTTCATCAGTTTGAACTGCCAATTCTACTAGTTATTGTGGGACAATAAGGGAGAGCAATTTGTTCTTTTGCACTCTTAGCAAATAAATAAATAATTAATTAATTAATTATAATAATAAATTTGTTCTTTTGCATTACAAAAAGAATTATATATGTATGGTTTAGTGGGACTTAGGACTTGGTCCTACTTACAAGTTACACCATACCTAAAATCTTTGTCCGTATTAAATCAAAGCACCCAAAGTTAGTTTTTATTTATTTATTTAAGGAATTAAAAGCATACAAACATCAAAGTGCATCAATTGTGGTCGCAAAGGTTAGGCACATTCTTTTATGTTAAAACCAAAAATGAAAACGCACCATACCATACCACCACCCCTTAATCACTGCTGGGTTTCAGCATCATGATCACCTTCTTTATATAACTGACCTGTCGTCTCATAAACTATAGTGTTCCTTGAGCTTTCAAAGCACTCCTAGATTACGTATTCCTTCCTTTTTTTTTTCTTTTTTTTTTTTTTTTTTTTTTTTTTTTTTTTTTTTTTTTTTTTTTTTTTTTTTTACTTTTCCTTTTCTTGGGATTAGTTTGCAAAGAAGATGTATAGCTTTAAATGTTTTAGGTATTTGTTTCGAAGCCAGAATTAATTGCAATAGTGGTCTCATCGCCTTTACTTGTCATGTGTATATATATACACATATATACAAATATGACATACCTTTATTTCCGTGCCATTAATGATCACATGTTGACGAAATGAAATATAGCTATAACAAGTGAAACGTGTGAGTCTCACATCACATCACTAGCATGTTACATAAGTTCTAAGAACAATGAGGTTTTTTTTTTTTTTTTTTTCGTTTGATACAATACGGGATCGAATCCACGATACTACTGGCAATCCCCTCATCCAAATTTTCAATGTTATTAGATTAACATATAAATATGCTATTTACTTTTTTAACTTTCAGAAAAATGTTATTTATCTCCTTCTCTTTTAGATTAAACAGCTAAGCAACGAACAATAAGTTGTTATCCCAAATCATTTCAATCTCGTTGGATTTTGTTTTCCCAAACAATGAGCTATTTATTCTTTTAACTTCCGCAAAAATGTTATTTATCTTTTTCTCTTTTAGATTAAATGGTTTAGGCAACAAACAATGAGTTGTTTTCCCAAACCATTTCGATCTCATTGGATTTTGTTTTCCCAAACAATGAGTTATTCACTTTTTTAACTTCCACGAATATGTTATTTATTTTTTCCTCTTTTCGATTAAACGGTTTAGGCATCAAACAATGAGTTGTTTTCTCAAACCATTTCGATCTCATTGGATTTTGTTTTAGATAATGGTAGCAAGACATAATCATATTTTTCGAATTCATTTCAGTAATAAATAATTAAGTCAAAACATCCACATATTTCAAATCACTTCATAAAATAAAGTCAAATTTATAATTATCACTAAATTTTATTTAAAAAAAAAGAAGGATTTTGCATAAATGAGATGGCCAAAAATTAAATACAACTTGTGCTTGGTTTGTTCTTTGTTGTCGCCTTTCCTACCAAAAAATAAAAAATAACAAAAAAAACTACTAATAAGATATTTATAAAGGAGGTCTATTGGCACCCTTTATTCTACTTTTCCCACCTTATTTTTAAGCCACCCATCGATTAAAGTTTAAATTATAATTATTACTTTCTACACATCTATTTTTCCAAAAAAGTACTTATAACTATATTATAGATAATCCTTTTTCCACCCACCAATCAACAAATAACCTTTCCTTTTTTTTTTTTTTTTCAATTTTATTGTTTTCCACGTTATTAGGTTTTCATTTTAATTATCAACGTCATAAGATTATTCATATTTTGTTTTTACTTGTTTTGAGAATTAATAGAATATATGTATATATACATAATTTTCTGTTTTATATTGTATATAATTTCTTTTTTTATGTGATTTAACTTTTTTTTTTTTCCTTAAAGTCATTTTTTTATATAAAAAATTATCGTTTCAAATCAAACTTTGATTTTACATCTTCTCCTTTGTTTTCTCTGTTCTGAGTTGTTTTAAATCAATTTTTTTTCAACATATTGCTATTCCAAAAAAAAAAAATTCTGCAACGATAATTTATGTCAAACTTCCTTGTATTTTACATCACCATCTTTATTAACAAAAAATGATAATCATGTATTTAAAAAAATCAATTTTTATAAAATTCCTTTACATCAAAAAATAATATATATATTTCTATATAAATTTGCTTTAAAATATTAATATGTATTTTTAAAAGGATATATTTTATTTTTTAATTGCTAGAGTGGGATGTGCGTATAATATCTCTAAATATACTTTTATCTTTAAAAATTAATAAGTTTACTCATAGACAATTTAATAATAATAAAATACATTAAAACGGAGTGGGAATAATAAATGGAGAGGCGTAAATAGACTCTCTTGTGGCGACATAGAATTGAGACAAAATGACGGCAAGTCGGGAAGTGGAAGAAATAGATCAAGAAACATACACGAGTTCGTGCTATTGGTATTGCGATTGCGACCGCGACCGCGGGTGACTTTTCACGTGACAGACAGTGGACCCCACGGGAAAACTGGTGCGGGACCCGCCACAGAATGCGTCGGTGCACTCGCGACCCTGAGCTGTCGCTGTCGCTGTCGCCGTCACCGACACGCCACTTCATCAGACCCCGTTGCCGTTTGTTCGCCGTCACATTTTCCTGGCGCGAAAGCTCTCTACTCTCCAGATCTTTCTGCCGTTAACGTCGGTGGTGGTTGATTCCGTTAAGCAAAGTTCGTAATCTGACACTTGGTCTAGAATATTCTCACTACAGGTTTGTATAGCGCACGCGCCGGGCAAGAATCTGAACTGCCCGCAAAATAGATGTAGTTTAACGTTTTCGTCGCATGTTTTCTGTTTTATGATTAGTTTGATTTGATTGATTTGTCTGTCTCAAGAA
Organism: Ficus microcarpa; assembly: GCA_025413485.1. Classification (NCBI taxonomy): domain Eukaryota; kingdom Viridiplantae; phylum Streptophyta; class Magnoliopsida; order Rosales; family Moraceae; genus Ficus; species Ficus microcarpa. Next base: position 13,558,971 of record CM046379.1, on the reverse strand, counting down.
GATCGTTAGTTCCTTACCAAAAAAAAAAACAAAAAAAAGAAGACCGTTATTTTGACGCGAGCTGTTTACGCGTAGCTTTCTCAACGTCTAAAATTGTAACGGGCAACGTGACACAGTGGACAAGATTCATGTTGGATCCTATGCAAATTTGCGGCCACGTGGTTCGATTCTGCTTCTTTGACTAATTTATCCTCCATTTATTTATTTTAAGTAATTGTGTTATAATTGTTTTGTTCATAAATTAATTTGTATATATATTTTCAGCAAAATAGTAATTTATATAACCGTGATCGTGATAATTAAAATTGCCGGCCATGAAAATAACCCATGCAAGTATAAACTCTTGAAAAATAAAAATATATAAACATAAGTGAATGAATTATAGAAGAATGAGATAAAGGATTATCCTGATTTCATCCACAAACTATAAATAGAAAGAAGATTTATTAGTGAGAAGTATTATAAATGGACTTTTATATGGATACAAGTTTATAAGTAAAAAAAAAAAAAAGGGTGCGTAACCCGAATATATCGAATTTTTTATAATCAATAAATCTTATTTTCTTAAATGAAAATTAATACAAATAAATCTAAATCTCTTATATTATAATCAATCAACCTATAAATTAAAAAGAATCATAAAGAATAATTTCAATCAATATTTGACAATCATATCAAATCTCAATATCAAATCTCAACATAAATTACTTTGTTAAATTCTATGTCCAATCTAGTTAAGAAAATTGTCGTGTAAGTTTCTTTTTTGAGAATCCTATCGCAAGTCACAAATAAAATACTATGGTTAGGATTTTATTTTGAACCATTAAATTAATATAAAAATTATATTTTTTTTTTCTTTTTAATTTTCATTTTATTAAAATCAGATTTAATATTGAAAAATTATACACTACCCACAAAGACGATATGATGTGTAGATTTTTACAGTATATATAGGAATGAGATTTCTTTAGGATGATGTTGTAGATTAGTTTTGTGATGTGAATTTCTTTACGCGATCAAAACAATAATAATATAGTTGGGAAACGACATGAATTCATGTATTAACACACACAAATATTTTTGAAATTGGGGATGAGGATCCGAACTCGATATCTTTTAGTGGAGTCAAATATGAAAAATCAGACATTTACTATTTATAATAATAGATTTCATATTCTAAAAAAAGATAAAATTACCACTAACTATGCTAATAACTATGTGTAAAAACAAATTGATCAGCAATTATTTGGCATTACAAAAAAAAAAAAAAAAAACTTGTAATTTCTATGAAAGTACACCATTTTGAGAAACGACATGAATTCACGTACAAACACATATATTCGGTTATTCTTTGACATTAGGGGAAAAAAAAATTTGTAAGTTTTTTGGAACTTCATATCTTGCAGAAAAGGTGCAACAAAAATACGCGGTGTTCATTGAGGAAAGAAGTTTGACAAATCCATTTTATAAAAACTTTCTGAAGTCACAGTTTCATCATCATGACATTGCAATATTGGACAGTGCAAAGATCTGGCTACATATATATTTATATATATATATAATATAAAATAGACATCTCGATCGGCAACTAACGCTGGCCTAAAAAATGTCTACATCAAAATCCTGTCTATTATCATAGTTTTAGTTCTTGTGAAAAAAATTTACCTTATAATTTGTATGATTTCTTAGTCAGTACTTAGCGGTACTTTACGCATTTATATAATGTCCCTATTAGTACCTGTCTTGTTCCACGATACAAAAACAAGCCAACCTTTTTTTTTTTTTTTGGCATTTTTTTTTTTTGTCTTTTTAGCTTTTGAGTTTTTGACAAGCAACGACAAAGACTTAAGGTCCGTTTGGAGAATGAGTTGAGTTTGAGTTGAATGTTTAAATTTGAGTTGAGTTGACTTTTTAAAAAGTAGTTATAAATTTTATTGATCGTTCAGAAAAAGATAAAAAATTGATATGAAAAAATACAGTTTAGTTGGAGTTAAACTTTGTTACCAAACAAAACATTAATTTATTGAGGGATTTGCAACAATAAGTTGATGCCTTTCTTTCTTCTTTTTTTATGATGTTCTTAGATTTGATACTCTATAGTTCAGTTAAAGATTATGTCTGATTAATAGATTAAGTAATGTTGGACCTATCATGACATATATAAACATGACCTGATTTTTGAGTAGAATTGAGTTTAATCTATTTTCGTTATATTGATAGTTGCTATAATGAAGATCATGAAAGTGTGATGGTACCAATTATCTTTTTTTTTTTTAAGGAAAAAGAAAAATCAAGGATCAAAAGTAACAAAAAGGGAACAAACTAGGTAACTTCCTTCAAAACAATAATGAACAAGCACATGATCGGTGAACATATCAATTAATTAAAGATTTTTTTTACCATGATAACATTAACTGTTGAACCAAAATTCGGCCGTTACACAATCTCAGAATTTGCCCTCAAAAAAATGAAATAAAAAATTAAAATGAAAATTGTAACAATTTATCGTTAGAATTTTTGCACGCCCTTCGAGAATAGAACTATTCCTTCAACTGCAAGAAAATTTTACCTTTTCTTTTTTTTTTTTTTTTTTGGCTGCGAAAAAGCAGGAAAAGTTTACTTGACTAGCTCAGTGCTCTACTTTCTGATCCCATCATTGTTTCTATATATGATGGGGCTGGACGTTGGCTTTCCATGATCTCAACTCTCACCCGTCTAGAAAACCCTAACTCTTTGTTTTTCCTTCAATTAAAGACAACAACCCCAAAAAGCAAATAATTGGATTCCTATCTTTTCTTCGTTCCTTGTCTCCAGAGCCATCATCAAACAATGTGGAAAAACACTTTTTCACTTCTCACTAGTAAACTTCGTTATCATTATCACCCTCCAATTAGCTTCACCTTAGTAAGTTCGGAATAAATTAATAATATCATGTGGAATCGTAATTCTCTAATTAATAAGGTATTGTTTCAAACAATCAGATTTGTATCAGATTCTGTCAGTTTTGTATATTTTCTCATTCCGATCGGATCTTTATAACATCTAATGTTCAAAAATATTCGTCCTTAAGAATCAAAATATTTAATGTTCTGCATATACTTACTGATTTAGTCTAGCATCGAATCCAACTTACGTCAATGTTGATGTTTAGAGTTTAATTCTACACCACTAAGTTAAAATTTAAAAAAAAAAAAAAAAAAAGGTTAGTGAAAGTACTCTCGATAAGACCTCACCCGAGTAATGTTGATTGGTAACATTTACCTCTTAAATTAACTGTACTCCAAAATATCTTTTTGGTTTTACTTGCAAAAGAAATAAAAGAGTACATGAAAATATCAATGAAGATTTCCTTGCTAATATTTAATGGCCACAGCAAACTCCGCAATTTAAAATTGGGGCCCACTTGCTCTATATGCATGAAATAACAGATCATTGATATAATTAATCCGTTGTAGGTTTGTCATTCAAAAGGTTAGCATTGACAGTGAAGGGAACAGAACTTGTACATAAAATCCCACATGCACATGAAAGAATACAAAACGTGAAGTGTGTCCCAAAACTAAAGCAACAAGTAATTATTTAGGGCTCTACATGTTCTGAAAAGTAGATTATAAATATATATAATTAGCAACGTAATGATACTATATATATGAAGATGGACCGTTATCCGACAATCTTATATAAAATGCTGATTTAATTATTTCTTATGAGATAATATTAATATTGTAACAACTAAGTGATTCAAATATCATTTTTCAGTGATACATAGTATCATGTAAGAAGATTCTAAAATGAAATGTATATGTAAATAAATAAATTATTATAAGTTTTTAACTAAAAAGTTACAATTGTCAAATGTAACTGCCTATCCAATAGAAGATCTTTCCACTATGTATATATATGTACATATGTATATGTGTTGTGTAATACCTGAAGTTACCTGAAGTAGACACACCAATTATCAACCTTCCATGCTGTAATCATATCATATAGTTTTCTTTCTTAATCTTAATAATGTGAATAACGGTCTTCCATACATAACGTCTTCGAACACAACCGTTAATAATGATATGCAATAGTGTATTCCATATTATGATCAACAGACAGAATTATAAGAATATTTTCCAACTTTTGGAAAAAAAAAAAAAAAATCATTGCCTAAAGTCATGCATTGTTAATAAAAGTCCTTTATATATGGGGGAAAAAGATTGCGTATTGAAGTGGCAACAAATTGACCTTGTCACATGGCCTCAAATTAATATCTAAACAAGCTACAGCTAGGCATGCATAAAGGAAGGTGGTGCAACTATAAGACATAAATTCCTTCCTTTTGAAGCATAATTAAGGACGCAGGCTCTTGCTGAAATTTTGCTGATTAAGTTAGTGACGAGGTAAAATAATGTTAAGGGTACCAACTCTAATATTTACGTTTGAGTATCAATTTAAATGGTACGTATGTGAATTATCATTCTTTTATTTATAAGTATCTATTAATAATAAGATGACAACTTATCATCTGTGAGTTCGTCTTCAAAAATTAGAATTAGAATTGGTATTTCTAACACTACTATGAAGTTTTCTGTTCTTTCTTTCTTATACGAACTTAAGAACTAAAGAATTCTAAGAGAAAGACACAAAGCTAAAGCTAATAAGTGAGTTGAGTGGAGCAGATTTCCTAATTTGCTGGTTGGTTATTAGGCCAAATTGTATTAGTAGAAGCATGCATATTGAACTGATTTCACATTCTTAAGAGATCCCAACTAACACTTGAAATATGTTTTGTTGCCTCACAATTTAATCAGGACAATTTTGAGGAACGTCCCGAAAAAAGCCACACCTTTTTAATTGTTGATCAAGAGCTTCCCATTTTTGCCTTATAAATGAATAATTCAATACAAAAGGATAACCCACCAGATAACCTTTCGTAATCTATCAGATGTCCTCAGATCTAATAGTGAAGCCAGGAAGACTTTATTATTATCAATTTTATCACTATAGAAAAACTCGATTTGATCGGTGTTGTTCGAATTAAAAGGAGTCTGACTTTTGAGTTTATTGCTTCTGAGGAATTATCTCGTGCCTAATTGATGTCTAGGTTCACCCAAGATTCATTTTAGGTACATTTTTGGACTTTATATGTCAGGTTTTGAAGATGTTTAACTGAACATTTTCATGGTTGAATTTGATAACGTTTTTAGCTAACATTTTTTTTTTCAATTAAAATTTTGAATGTAACGGTCTTTCGTCACGGAACACGTATAGAGTCCTTTGTCATCAGAGATTCTTAAACTGACAATATGAATTTTGGCAAGAATTCAAATTGAAGATTTTAAGAACTAGAAATTTGAATCTCAAGTATGAACTTTGTAGATTTGATCTAAAACCAAGCTGAATTAATATATCCGAATTCTGAATTATGCTACATGACATTGATCAATTAATTAGCATGTCAATCATCCAAGCTGTGTTAAGAACTGTGTATATATTTATCTCTTAGATGGAAGTAGTGTCTGTTTAACCATTAAACCGCCATTAGTTTACAGCCAAGCTTAAACTTTTGCTTTTGGCAAGCAACAAGGCAAAATATCAAATGCAACGAAAGTCTAAGTAGCGGTCGCTAGTTTGGTAACTCCATCCGAAACAATGATGAGCCAACACAACATGATAAATTGGTGCCAAACTTGACCCAATAAATAAATAAAGTAAAGTAAAGAAAAGAGAGATGTGTTGAATTCGGTAGGCTTTTGCTTGCCATTATATTACAACTATTCCCTCAACTAGTTTGAGGTTTATTTGACTTGTTTTGGTGACAAAAATTAAAGGTTCATGATACTCAAAACGAGGGGCTATATTTTGGCATTCCGTTATACTTGATATGTGGGTCTATATATATGTGTGTTTTAAAAAATTCAGAGAGGACGTTATTCTAACTTGATCATAAATGGTTCTGTCACGGATTTAAAAGGTTAGCGAAATGAAAGGGAACAAAAAGAACTACAGCATGTTAATGCAACATGTGTGGAGTATGTCGAGAAGTGTGTTCCAAAACTAAAACATTGTTTTCTGTATCATGTGGCTTCATTATGGCCAGCTCAACATCACTGGACCTTAAGAAAATTTTTCTAAGAGTGCCTTTTAATGGTCTTTTTTAACTGTCATTTGACATTTCAACTTGACTCTAATTAAATTGTATCTTTTCATTTCAATTTTTTTTCCCTCCTGAAAAGTCAATAAAAATTATATAATTAATTTTTGAAAAAAAAACTAACTCCAACTTAAAATTTTCATTTCCAACCTGCCAACCAATTAACGCAAGCTTCATCTTGTATTTGAATTTATCAATCTGATTAAAATTGGCTAGCTAGGAGACATTATAACGTACAATTGCTTTAATTAGGGTCCGTTTCTCTTGGGCTGCCTTTTTAGGCGTTGGCTCTTCACTGCCAAAAGAAAGAAAGAGATCATGTAGTTCGATATTAAGTTCCGTTTCGTGAACATCTTAAATCAAAATTTTATCTCAGTTTTATCTTTTTTAAAAGTCACAAAATATAATTAGTTTTAAAAATTAATAAATCAAATTCAAAAATTCAATCAACCGTTTCACCATATGAAGACTTAATTGTTTTAAATAAATAGCTTTTCTTGCTTTGCTGAACTCTCTCTTAGGAGGAAGTTTGGTTAATAGTAACAGAAATTAGGTGAGATAGTAGTTTTTGACAATTATTTTTTTTAACTTGTTTTTGAAAATTATTTGTAACGAATGGTTATTTTTCTAAAAAAAATTTCTGTTTTATTAAAATGCTAATAAGTTATTACGCTGGTCAATCTGATTAACCAATAAAGAATTAACAGATATTAATTAAAAAAATATTTATACCTATAATCTTTTAAGGGAAACAGTCAATCTTTTGTTAACTTAATAAAACTTCGAAGTGCCATTCTGGTTCTTGAGCAAGTTCGGCAGCAAATTAGTCATTTTTTGTAATAGTCAATTTTTTTTTTTTTTTAGTCATTTTATCTTTTTTTTTTTCATGCCTCTCTTTTTTTTATTTTTAGGTAGTTTGTTTGTTTGTTTGTTTTTTTTTTTAAATTTTGTGGTTTAGTTTTTAACTTATTATTTTAATTTTTCCCTATGTAATAAATTTTCTCAAATATGTCCAATATGTGCAAATCACATGCTTTAGACAACTGTTTTAAACGAAATTGTTTTGTATTTAACTTTTGGTCCTTCAATTTTCTTTTTGTTTGTTTGTTTTCGGCCCCCCCTTTTTTTTTTGTAATTTAGTCCTTTTTTGTATTGATCAATTTTTTTATTTTAATCATTTTATCTTTTTTGTATTTTTTCCATGCCCATCTTTTTTTTTTTTTTTTAATTTTGTGGATCTATTTTTTTAACTTATAATTTTAATTTTCTATTATATTGATAAATTTTTTCAAATAAGTTTAACATATGCGTAGTATTTGCTTTAGACTCGTATAATACAAAGTGTCTTGGCACTTTTTTTTTCAATATTTTTAAGACTTTTCTTGCCCTTTCTTTTTAGCAATTACCATGAATTAGGTGGCTGTCTCCACTGCAAATTGGTGACAACTTGCAATAATATAAAAGAAAATTAAATAAAAATGACATGTGTCCACTTGATGTCTGCTCTTTCTTTTCTTCTTCTTCATTTTTTTTTTCCCTTCTTCTTTTACAAAAGATAATTGTCCTTCTATTATTGCCTTCTTCACAGGGGCAAGTACTGCTACGAATTTCATAGAGCACTCTAACTCTTCGCTCATTCTTTGTTAAGCCGCTCTCTTTTTTCATTTTTCTTTTTCAATTTTACCCTTTTTGGATTTTACTTTTTATTTCATATTTTTGAAATTGATTTTACTTTTAGTTTTATCTTTATGTTTTGGGCTTTTATAGTGTTTGTCTTGCATAGCCAACAGACATTTACAACGTATACAATGAGTGCTTAATATAAATGAAGTACAAAAAAACCATTTACCGGATTTTTTTTCTTTTTATAATAAAAAATATCATTGGTTAAATTTAAGTGTAAGATGGCAACTGAATTATGTATTCTCAAAACAAAAGAACACTGCATATATATTATAAGTTTCATGTTCTTTTTTTTTTTTTTCCATAGAATCTTCATGCTATAGTTGCACTGATTGTGAACCGTTAGAAGTGCAAATCAATTGTAGTTTCTTGTTAATATTCATCATACCTTTCGTCTGATATGGTGTAGGAAGCACGTGCCTTGCACGTGCCATCCTTTCCTAGTCTATTATATAAGTGCCCAAGCACTTTTGTTGTCAATCTTTTTATGCCAGTTTTGTCATTCATTTTTCTTTTAAATCACCATCAACTGCATTGTTTTGCCCCCTTTTGTCAATATTTTGATGGACAATAATGTCCATTTGCTTTTGGTCCCTCGTACACTTGGTTAATAAGAAGGGCTTAAAGTTGGAAATGACTAGATTGAAAAAGCCTTGCAAAAGTAAATATCAACACGTGTTAACCAGAAAAAAAAAAAAAAAAAAAAACCGACGACAACAACAGCACGTGTCATCCTTTCGGTTGGAAAAGTGTGAATTATCTCTCCCTCACAGCTACAATTCTCTCCTTCTCTTTCTGAAGATAACTCTCTCTACTCCGTTCCTTTCAATGTCACACTATCTTCTTTGCTCAGTTAATAGATCCGTTTGTTACTGATTTCATTTAATGATTTTTTTTGGTAAAAATTTTAATTTCATGATTTAATAGACTTGTTTTGTCGATATAGCAAAACAATGTATCTTATCAACTAAATATTATTTATTACGATATCCAAATATTATATTAAAATTTTTCGTTAACAGATAATACTCGTTCATGAGATTATTGGCGACTATGTATATTAGTATTTTAGGAGCTCTTTTAAAAGCGTTTAGAGGATGTGCTAATGTTTATCATCTTCTTCTTAGACTTTTGATTATCAAAAAAATAAAATAAAATAATAAACATCCTTTATATTTAAGGAAATTTAACATTTGTAATTGTATAACATCATTGTAGTATTTTATTTTAAATTCAAATAAGTAGTACTCGACCCTCATGTTTATTAAATTATTATTTTTTTTCTGGGTAATACAATATATTGTGTTGTTTTGCACCTTAAGGAATATTGGATTTGATAAGAATTGAATCTAAGCTCTTAATTTATATAGAGAATTATAATGATATCACACTTCTAATTAGTGATGGCAGTATGAAGTTTAAAACTTACAAAGAAAATGGAGCGTAGATTCAATTGAACAAGGGATTCAAAAAATCATTTGCGAAACTCTTAACATTGTGTTAAAGAAAAAGGAAATCGTATTAAATACAATAAGAAAAATAAAGAATAATTCAATGGAACCTATATTGTATCGCACAAAATGGATTTTTAACTCAAAATTGCCATCCCCGGTTTCTTCTTTATCAAATCACCTACCAATTAGAGTAATGAACATGATGTTACGGGAAACAAATATCCACCAATAGACAAGAGGATATTAGAGATTTTAATTACAGGATATATCTGATCCCAGCAAAGTAAATGGCACGTAACACTGAAAGCTCATCCATTAGTTTTGACAATAGATGCCTGCCAATTCAATTGACCTGTGACAGAAGCCAATTTTAAGGTATGTTAAAGTCAGTCGTTTATTCCATTGGCATGTCAGATACTGATCCCAAAGCTGCTCATCATTTTTCTTCGGCAGATCAAATGGAAGAAAATGTGTGGGAAGATGTCATTTCTAAGAAGGGAGATAAGAAGAAGAAACAATCCGCTTCTATTTTGGTAACTTCGCCCAAAGCTTGGCCTGCTAAAATGGCCTCAAATAAATTGAAAGTTCCTTTATTGGAGCTGTCGGCCTGGGAATCGCTAACAGTGATACCCAAAGAGCTTTAAAAGATTTTTGCATTCGCCACCGGCCGGAATTTGTTTGTCTTGCTGAACCTATGCGTGCCTTTGATGTAATCCCTGCTCGTTTTTGGAGTTCTCTGGATTTGCGTCGTATTTGCTCCAATGCTACGGATATCCCTAACTTGTGGATTTTTTTTCCTTCTGCCGTGGATAATGTTGGTGTTGTTTTATCACGTATTTGGCATATTACTCTCACTTCTACTTTTGATGGAATTCTTCAACGGATTTCTTTTGTCTATGGTAGTGATTCCACTTATATTGTATCACTTCTTCATTCTAAATCTTGTAAAGTCCCTTGTCGTTGGAGACCAGCATGACTTTGTTATTTAAGTTATCTTTCTTAGATGGAGTTTGTAGTCTTACATATCTATCGAGAAGGCAATAGAGCTACAAATTATTTGGCGTCTCGTGCTCCAAGTATCGTTTCTCCTACTTGGTGGTGGTTGGTCTCTGATTTTATCTCCTCTTTTGTTGCAGATGATATTAGTAGTAGTAGATCACATTATATGTTCTCTTGAAGTTATTTCTTTTTCCCTATAGGGTTATTACATAGTAAGCGTAAACATTCTTTTTCTCTTATTAGGTTTTTTTTACTAATAAAGTTTTTAATGAGATCTATTATAGATTCTGATTTTTCAAAGGTGTAGTTTTGGCTATATCTTATGACGTCAGAATCTGCTTAATTCTGTTTCCCACATGCATTTACCTTTTAGTTGTTTTTTCTTTTGTGGATAGTTTGTACTATATCGGATTAATTATTTTTATTTTTTTTTTTTAAGAAAATGTTGGAGATAGATAAATAATAAGGGTGTTAAGAAGATACCAACTTAATTGGAATGTCCTAATATATCTATTAATTTCTATCTCTAAAAACCTTAAGGAAGAAAAAAAAAAAAAAAAAAAAAGTCCGTTGTTTATTCTCATTTTTGTAGTAGTGGTAAGTTTTCTTTTTAATGTCGGTATTCCTCAACTTTAACAAGGAGAAATGTACCTAATTGGATTTCTTCTTACAATTTGATGCACTCAACTTTGAAATTCTAGTCCAATACAAAATTGCTTACAAAAAAAAAAAATCCAAAATGAATTCATTCGTGACTTCATGTCTCTGATTTCCTTACTGCCAAAAGAAAGAAAGATATTATGTAGTTAGATATTCATCTTAATTGTTCCAAATAAAAAATTTTCCTTGCCTTGCAGAGCTCTCTTTTAGAAGGTTTTTTTTTTTTTTAACTCTTTTAGGAGGATTTGTTTAATAAGAACAGAAATTACGTGGATTAATCAATAAATAAATTATTAATATTAATTAAACACATATTTATATTGATAATCTTTAAGAAAACAGTCAATATCTTGTTAATTTAATAAAAGTTGAGATATTCATCTTCTCAAATACATATATTCATTGGAAAAAAAGAAAAAAAAAACATAAGAAAAGATTAAGGTGGTGTTTGATTTGTTCTATGTCATATACAAGAATGTCATAAATTTGATACCTACTAAAATATTAAAGTTGATAGTTTTACCATTTTATTATACTAAAATTATCAATTTTAATATTAGGATGAGAAAATTATAAGGAATTACTCAAAACATGACTCTCTATCTAATTTTTTTATTTGTTTTCAAGTTATTTTTCTAATTTTCGTTTTTATTTTTAAAACTATTCAATACAAAAAATCACTCTTTGAAAAAAAATAATCAAATATAATTTCAAAACAATTCAACATTATATAAAAAAAAAAATCTGTACATTATTTTCAAGATATTTTCATTTTATTTTTATATAAAAAATAAAATCATTTTAAAACAAAAAAAGGATAAATACATAATTTTAAACACTTATTAAAGAAATAACTAGATTTTTAATTTAACAAAATTATCACTAATAAATAATTACTAGAATCATAATTAATGAATAATTAACTAAATTGTCTAATTAATCATTTTGGGGAATTCTATAAGTATTTAATATTTTAATTTTACAAAACTTCACTCGTTTATTTTAAAAAAAAAAAAAAAAAAAAAAAAAACGTTTACTTACGAATTCTTACAAACACAACGCCCAACTTTACATCTTTCCCGGTTTTTCTCTCTCTCTCTACAGGAAACGCAACCGAAGCATCCCTCTCCTTGGCTTCACCATCGAGCTCTGCGCCAATTTCTACAGCGATACTTTTTTGGAGCAACGACAAACAAACTTTCAGGTTGGATTCTCTCTCTTTAATTGAATGACATTTTTCGGAAATTTCCCATTTCAATTGGTGTTTCCTTCTTGATTTCAATTCTAAGTGTGATGAAATCTCTGTTCTCATTCTGATTTTCAACCCCCCAAAATAAAAGTTCATTTTTTATGAGATTTATCGGAAAATTAAAAATTAGTTTGCGAAGATTAAAGATTGAAACCGGGGCCTAATTAATGGGATTTGCTTGTGAGAAAACCCCTAAGCCAATATGATTAATTTCAATATTTTTGAAACTTTAATGGATAATTATTTTTACCCTTTAAGCCGGCTCTGATGGGCAAGATAAAAGCTTTGATTTTTATTTATTTTGTAGTCTGGAATTGGTTCAGGTCGAATTAGGGATTTGGTGAGGAGGGTACGATTATGTTGATGTCTAAACTTTCAAGAGTTGGACTTGTGTTGATTAAAGAGCTCTCTAGAGGTAATTCCCTCAACCCCACTTCTCAGTTTTCCCTTCTGTCATTGCCTGACGCAACAAAACAATTATTCAATTAAAAAAAATATATAATATATAATATTTTATATCTTGTGTGTTATTCATATACGTTGTCAAACATTACATATATAAAAATAGGGGGTGTGACATCTGACATGATATTGATTTGATGTAATAATAACTTTAAAAATGTAGAACATTGCTCCGCCATAAATAAACTCCTTGTTTTTTACCGTCATTTTTACATAAAACAAATATCATGTTACACCTTTTTCTTTTACTTGTTACTTTAGGACGGTATATATAAAAAATACACACACACACACACAAATATAGAGAGAGAGAATTAAGATGTGTTTTGTTCTTTTTGTCTTAGAAACTTTATATTCTTCTTATGCCAGGACAATCTAGAGCCATAACTGGAGCTGGATATTCACAGAGGCCTTGAGGCAATACTTGCAAACTCTGGTAGTAGTTTTTTTTTTTTTTTTTTTTCTTGATCATGAAGTGCGTGTATGACTATTTAAGCTGTCATGATCTGATTACTGATAACGCTCTTACACAATAAGCTCTGTGCTCTTTCATATGGATTGTGGCGGCCTTGATTCCTTATCTTGGACTCTTAGCCTAGTTTCTTTTCCGTGTGTTCAAATCTAATTTTCCTGTGGCTGGAATAAATGTAGGCTTTTGTAGAAATTGAGGAAGAAAACTTAGGACATGATGTAAATTGCATTTTGGGAAGCAGTTTGAAATAGTGTCATAAAGGTTTGATGATCTTTACTCATGCGCGTAAAGCATTTCATGATTGGAAAGAAAAATGAAAAGAATACTTGCCAAATTGTTTGGAAAAAACTAGAATGTAATCAATTTTTGGGAGGTTTAGCAGTTACCAATTATTTCTATTCCCATGTTTATTCCGTTTTTGCTTTCATGTTTTATTTGCATTTGAAGCAGTCAGAGACTAAGGTGTCAAGGGGAGCAATCTTTCAGAACTATCGCCACTTTTCTTCAGCAACAACTAAGGATTCTTCAGAAGAAGGGAGTGAAGAGGTACAAAAGTAAGTTCCTTTGATTTTAATGCCTTTCGTTCTGATGGATTGGTCAATTATTGTGAAACAAATTGCAGAACAGAAGTTTATAAAAGGCATTATTAGTTAACGTTAAAAGTTGAGAAGTTCTTTTCCCTTCTAATTGGCAAATTTTATTGCAGTTTAGTGTATCGTGTTGCATTGTTGTTCTCCTTTTAATTTCTGCCACAAGGTTGTTATGGTTTCACTGTGAGATGGTCAAACTTTGTTCTCTTAATTAGCTTCAAAGAATTTGGGCCTGGATGTTTTTGATGATGTATGTTATTGTCTGAATTTGTTGTTTTTTCTAATAGTTTATTTTCTCTCGCACTCACTTCAGGATCTCTGTGACATTTGTTGATAAAGATGGAGAGGAGACGCACATAAAGGTTGCAATTGGAACGTCTATGTTAGAAGCTGCACATGAAAATGATATTGAGCTTGAAGGCGAGGATTTTATTACGCCTCTTTAGTCTAGTGTAGTGCATTATTTTTTCCCACCTTATTTCATATATCAACAGAAGTTATCGTTAGTAAATGTTTTAACGAATCCAAATCTTGATGCATGGATATACACCATTAAGCTATAGGGCGCTCTTGGGCATCCCTTGCATTCTACCATAGAATTTGTCTTTTTTTTTTTTTTCTCTCTCTCTCTTTCCTTGTCTTACCATTGTTCATCGGTCTCCTATCTTTCGGTGCCAACTTGTTTCCTTGAAAAGTGTCATAGCTTTAAGAACAACTATCTATTTCAATTAGATCTTAGTTCTTGTATTCTAATTGCAAAATCTAATCCTCTGCTTTAATGTTATATCAGGGGCATGTGAAGCCTCACTTGCCTGTTCAACGTGTCATGTGATCGTGAAGGTAAGTTGATGCGGAGCATACACATAAAGAATTGTCATCAGGAGCTTTTTCAGCGTGAATTTTTACAATTGTGGAGATGAATAGTAAGGAGCTAATGCTAGAATGTTTATGTAGGATGTCGAGTACTATAATAAACTAGAAGAACCAGCTGATGAGGAGAATGACATGTTGGACCTTGCCTTCGGGCTTACAGAGACGTAAGTTCATGAACTTGCATGCTAAGTTCTATCTGTCCTGTTTTCTGTTTCATTTCGGCAAAAATTGACCTTTGAAATTCGTTTGTTTAACAGGTCTCGTCTGGGTTGTCAAGTTATTGCAAAACCAGAACTAGACGGAATGCGATTGGCTATTCCTTCTGCTACTCGGAACTTTGCTGTTGATGGGTATGTCCCAAAACCACACTAGACTAGACAAAAGCAACACTGAAGAGAGACGACTATAGTTTAATCGGATGTAATTATCCTCATTTTTGTAGCTCCAGTATTTTTATTGGATTACCAGGCCTTTGCGGGCATAGCATTTTTGTTTCTGGTCTTTCCCGTCTTGGGATTTAAAAATTTTGGTTCTAATTACCGAGTTTACTCTCTATGAAGCTAGTTTAATAGTCATTACGAGAGAGTAAGGAGAATTCACCTTACCTTTCAAGGTTTGTGTAATTAAACCAAGGTTTTATCCCCTTTTTAATCCTTCTGTTTGCAGATACACATGATCCAATTCTAGCCAAATCCTTGAATCTGAAAGGCGAGGGTTCTTGATATTGGGTTTTACCTGAAAGGAATTTGACAAGGATACGAGATTATGATAGTTTTATCCTATTTAATAAAGGCACTCTTTTTTTTTTTTTTAATTTTTTTTTGTTTGAGGTAAAATGGATCGTGAATTTTAGTGAATAGCATTTTTCCAATTTCAGAAATATCTTTTTGACAATTCAATACAGCAATTAAAAATTATTATGTTGTCATGTTCGACGAGACAGCTACGAAAGAATGAAGACTTCATAAGCTTTCATTTCCTGGATTTTCGACTTGTGTGTATCACCAATATTAAGAGACACGTGTTAAGTTGGGGTAGCAACTAGCAACTCATTCTTCATTGTTTTTGTTCTCTTTTATATCCTTTTCAATATCAAGATACACATGTTATATCAATTAAAATATCATGTTATATTACTTAAATTGCTGTCAATTTTTCAAAATTGCCATATCAGTTAAAACATTATAGTTGACGTGTTGAAAAATACAGAAAGGGAGAACATCCCTTTGCTTGGGCCTTTGCTTGCACGATTGCCACCTCTACACGGCTGGTCCTGTTGGGAAGTGGCTCATTTGTCTCATTTTCTGTCATTTCAATGATATTATTATACGTCTTTAATTATTATGACCTTTTAATTAATGTAGTATGATATTATAATTATGAAAATATATTTAATTCATGTGTTGTGATATTATTAAATCAAAATAAATTAGATTTAAATAAGAGAACACATGAATGAGTTGAATCCATATCATCGAGGTCAGAAGATTAAATGGGCCTTAACCCAGTAACATCTATTTGAGCTTAGCCCATGTCTGAGAGGTTAGCCAGGCCCGGACCGGCCAATAATCCCAAGCCGGTGTGTTTCTCTCTCTTCTTACCTCCCATATCCACGTAATTTGCAGGGCGGGGACTGATAATTCCCACTAGGGGTCTTATATTCAAATTCCACCCATTTACTCATTATGAGGTAAAATAAAAAAACAAATAAAATTTTATTGAAGTTCTCTTTATTTATATTTAACACTATACAACACTAATGTAACTAATTATTAAATTGAAATCATAAAACCGAATTCAAACTTTCATTCAGTTTGTTTTGTTTTTTTATTTTTCCTTTTCTTTGTAAAGGTATTAAAAAGTATTAAACGGTTACTATATGTATATACTCAAATATATACACCCTTTGTCGGGTTATTTTTAACCATCCTGTCTATCACCACTCTCATTTATAATGAGTTTGGTGCACCAATTAAAAATAAACATTTTAAATTAGAATTAATGACTTAATTAGTTATAATTTATATTGATCTTACAAAAATAAATAAATAAAATAGGACAAAGATTAAGATAGAAATTAATTGCCTTGCCAATGTCCAAAAATGAATATTTCAAATCCGTCCTAGTAAGGCGGGTAGCCGTGGGTAAAAAGCTTCAACACTATGCAACTGAATTTCAAATCTCAACAGTCAGTTTCCGTAGGAAAACCAAACCCTTTTCTTTGATCCACCGGAAAATCACATGCTTCGAGCACTTCCGAAATCTATTTCCCGGCTCATCTCCGGCAAAATTTATTCGGTTCGGAAGCTCCATGGAAAAACCAAACGTCGTGGCATTTGGAATAGCGACAACGACGATGGCGGCGGCGGCGAAAAGGGTCGGAAAAGAGAGAAGAATCAAGATGCCCAGTTGTTTCTATGCAAGAGCAAGGGACAGCATCTCCTTATGAACCAAAGGATTCTAGATTCCATTGTTCGGAAATCCGCTATAAAACCCACTGACACAGTCCTAGAGATCGGACCCGGTACTGGGAACCTCACCTTGAAGCTTCTGGAAGCTTCCACTAGAGTCGTCGCCGTCGAAATCGATGCTCGGATGGTTGAGGTTCTTCTCAAACGGACCTCGGAATGCGGGTTTCGAGATCGGTTGAGTGTAAGTTCGTTGATCACTACATGTTCGATGAAATGCCTAAACGATATCTTTGAGCCTTTGTAGTTTCTAGATATTACTATTTGTTTGATGAAATGGCTGAACCAAATCATTGAGCCTTTTTAATTGTTGGAAGCATTTCCCTCATGGGTTTCGCAGGTTATACGTAGGGATGCTCTGAAGACTGAGTTTCCTCGATTCGATCTTGTTGTCGCCAACATTCCATACAATATATCTTCTCCTCTCATTGCTAAATTGGTGTACGGAGCGCATCATTATCGGAGTGCCACGCTTCTCCTTCAAAAGGAGTTTGCGAAGAGATTGTTGGCCAAGCCCGGTGACTCGGAGTTCAACCGCTTGGCTGTGAATGTGAAGCTTGTGGCGGATGTCGAGCATGTCATGGACGTAAGCAAGAGGGAATTTCTTCCTTGTCCAAAGGTCGACTCTTCTGTCGTCCTAATCCGTCCAAAAGCTCAAATTCCCAACGTCAACCTCAACGAGTGGTTGGCATTCACTAGAACTTGTTTCGGTAAGAAGAACAAGACGCTTGGAGCGACGTTTAAGCAGAAGAAGAAGGTGATGGAGCTATTTAGTTTGTCGGAAACAACGGCCTCAAATGGTGAAAATACTCTCGATCTCCACAGCTATGATGTGCTAACCTTGAGGAAGAGGAACACGACGAGGACAGTGGTGGTGAAGAGGAATGTTGTTCATCTTCTGGCTCCGAAATGAGGGCGAGCCTTTTCAAGGAGAAGATCATGGGAGTTCTAAAATCAAGTGGTTTTGAAGATAAGAGGCCTTCAAAGCTGTCACACGAGGAGTTACTGCGTCTATTAGAGTGGTTTAATCAAGCCGGTATTTATTTTCATGATAGGTCAAATGATAGGGCTATAGAGAAGAAGGAAGCATTTAATTCGTCTTAATAGTTTGTAGCTATGTTAAATTTTCACCTTGTCAACCAATTTTTCCATAGATATTCGGTTTTCATATTGTTCATCCCAACGTGGGCACTGCTTGTCACTCCTGAAGACCTGAACAATTTTAAGTCAGTGCAAAATGCAAAGTTTTCAATTGCTGATTCGGAAGGGAGACAAAAAAGAAAACGGATTATTATTCTTATAAACTCTCTTACCTTAGTTGATACTTGATAGAATGATGCATGCAATCGTTAGTCAATAAACATGGATCAGAACTATCAAATCTTCGTCAATTATTAACTGATATGGATATGAATTATCTTCTTCTATCGATTTTTCTTCAACTTATAAACTACATATTAAATACAAATTACGCTAATGATTTGTTTACTTTTAATAAGTAGATAATTTACTTAGTAAATTTACTACTTACTGCCATTTACTTCAAATATTTTGAATATATTGTTTTTTTTTTTTTAACTTTCGTAAAAATGCCAATTACAAATTAAAAAAATAAAATTATTTTCTACAATTTTGGAAAACAAAAGAAAAGGGGAGAGAGAGAGAGGTCTACTGACTGACACGATCTTTTGGGGCTCAATTACCCTGTTATTTTGAACGGCCCAATTAAAAGCCCAACTTCTGAAACGAACCCAAAAGCCCATCAACGGGAAACACACGCCGTTCTCAGCCTCTCTCTCCATTGTTGAGGTTTTTCCAGTTTCCTTCTTCTCCTTCTGAGTAGAGCTTCGTTTTCTTGCCCATTCGAATCTGAAATTCGACTCTGCATTTCTCAAGACACACCGAAATGGTATTCGGAGCCCTAAGATCTATCATTCGACCTCTCTCGAGAGCCCTGGTACCTCGAACCTCCACTTCCACAACGACGTCTTTCGCCTTCGCCGCCGCCGCCGCTTCGGTACCAGTGAAATCGGAGCTCCGATCAGTTTTCGGCGGCTCGTTCGGCGTCCAAACTCCATGGTTTGCGGTTCCGAGGGATTTCAGCAGCTTGACCGATACTCGCTTCCCGAAGCGACGGCCCAGTGATAAGCCCCGCCGAAAGAGGCCAGCTTAAGACCCCCAGGTTCCTCATTACGAAAATGAAGTTAATTTCTTTGCTTTTTTGAGAATTCTAGTGTTTGGATTAGATGAACGATTGAAAATTTTTATGTGTTGGCTAACAATTAGTGGAAAATATGTAGCTTGGTCTTTTGTCAAATTGAAATTGAATCTGGTGTATTTCGCTTTTTGGAATATGAAATTGGGTTTTGGGATAGGAATGCGATGCAAAGTTTGTTCTTTTCTCTTCATTTTGGACTATGAAACTGAAATATGGTTTTGGGAAATGACTTGGGGCCAAAGTTAGTATATTTTGGTTTCATTTTGGAGTATAAAATTTTGAATGAGATTGGAATGATTTAGATGAAAGGAGTATATTTTGGTTTCATTTAGATGAAAGATTGAAAATTTTCATGTGTTGGCT
The DNA here is from genome assembly GCA_025413485.1 of Ficus microcarpa. Lineage (NCBI taxonomy): Eukaryota > Viridiplantae > Streptophyta > Magnoliopsida > Rosales > Moraceae > Ficus > Ficus microcarpa. The sequence continues at coordinate 13,539,335 of CM046379.1, read as the reverse complement.
AACAGTTAGTGGAGATATAGCTAGGTCTTTTGTCAAATTGAAATTGAATTTGGTGTATTTCGCTTTTTGGAATATGAAATTGGGTTTTGGGATGGAAATGAGATGCAGAGTTTGTTCTTTTCTCTTCATTTTGGAGTATGAAACTGATATTTGGGTTTTTGGGAAATGACTTGGGGCCAAAGTTAGTATATTTTGGTTTCATTTTGGAGCATAAAATTTGGAATGAGATTGGAATGATTTTTTTTTTTTTTGGGGGGGTTAATTTTTTGATGTAGGGCCATATAAATTGGTTCCATATGTTCCTGGTGAACCAATCGCTGCTAAACCCAATGAAGGAAGCGTGAAAAGACGGAACGAGAAGAAGCGTATTAAGCAGCGCCGGGCATTCATTTTGGTGGGTGTTTCATTGATCTTTTTTTCTTGTTTTGTGATGTCGTATGTATTTTTTTTCCCCCTGTAGTGCGAACTTATTTGTTTTAGACTCTTTGACAAATCGTAGTCATCTTTGGTTCATAGTTGCTGGTGCTTGGGATTATGAATGCTGTGATTTTAAATCTTTAAGTGGCGTTTGATCAGCTTAGTAGGGAGCAAGTGGTTGACTAGAGATAGCTTGTTTTCTATTTTAATATGCCAAACTTTATAAACAACGCGTAAAAAGCATACCTCATTGCAAAGTCTAAAGAAGACAAGAATGAGAAATTCAGTTATCTTATGATTGGAGTATGCATAATAATTACTATGATTTGTCCTTAATCATAAGGCAACTAGGACTGTAATGATTTATGAGAGAGTGACTAGTGTGAGGCGTTAGAAATTGCTGGAAAAGTATTTTAGTTGAATGAAGGTAGGTTTAAGAGATGATCAATTATAGCACTTCCTTTCCTTAACCTCACTTCTGCATATAGGTGTGGGATTAGGCCAAAGTTCATGTAGTACCTTCAATTTCTGAAAAATTTGCTTGATGGTAAAGCATTTTGTTGGTTCTCTTTTCTATGCAAGACAGTTAATCTAATCTAATGTAAAAAAGAGTGAGGAAATAGTAATGAAAGCGAAAGTTCCAGATAAGAATTGGTGCGGATGATAGTGACTTAACTCCAAGAGAGAGTTCTAATGATTTAGATGTAACTCAAAAATACAGGCATTTATGGGTTCAATGTGAAAATTGTTATGGATTAACCTTGTGCTTCCCTTTTTGCTTTCTCGAAACTACCTGCATATATATGCCCGTTAAAAATGATCTTGAAGGTCTAATTGTGATGGTGAGTGAAAGTTTTATATTCCATCAAAATTATTGAAAATCCTGCGACAAACGGGTGTCTCTGATTTTCCCGGTGGGTTGTCTTTCTTGCTCCAAAAATAAAGTCGCAGTAGCATAAATTTTTAATATTTTCAATATACCGTGGTTCTAATATTGTTATTCCTTTAGCTACTCATCAAAACATAGCTAACAGATAGGAATCTGTAATTTGCTTTAGGCACCCTAAGATTTTGCTATGCAAAAATGCTTCATTGTCTAGAGGTCTACTTGCACACATCTCAATTCTGCCAGGAAGACAGGACATGCTTTGAGATCTGGCATTGTTTGCTTCCCATTTGGTATAATGATCTACCTTTAATGCAGACTTGGTTTTGAGCTTTGTGCAGGCAGAAAAAAAGAAACGGCAAGCTCAGGTGCAAGAGGCTAACAGAAAGAAGAACATCAAGAGGATAGAGCGAAAAATGGCTGCAGTAGCAAGGGAAAGAGAGTGGGCTCAAAGACTGGCAGAGTTGCAGCGGCTCGAGGAAGAGAAGAAAAAATCCATAGCTTGATGTTATTCTTGAAGAACCTTATTAGGCAGCTTATACTACTTTTAGCTTTTACCCAAATATCAGCTGAAGGGTGAGATGGGAATTTTGTTCATGGATGGACATGGTTTTGGAACAATTTATTTTGAGATGATTTTAGTGCCTCCTTGCAAATGCAGGCTCCTAAGAAAAAGGGGAGAATAATCTTCCTATTTCTTCCTTCTTCTTAGGTGTTTTTTTTTTTTTTTTTTTTTTGTAAATTTAATTTCATCTTGTTCTTGAAGGTGTGACCATGTCACAGTAACATTTCTAGAACCTTTGCAATTTTTTTTCCCTTCAAGTGCTTGGTTTTTGACTGCCTAATGGTAAAGGAGCTCATCTTTTTTCTATGATTTAACAGAAGTAGCTCATGCCACATAAGTTCACTTTGTTAAGCACTCTTGGGAGTTCAATCTTCAATTGTACTTTTCTTTCTTTGTTCACCGCATTGTAAGTGGCATGACAGGTGGCTTTGGGTTTATAAATTTGAACCGAAAATTATAATTCAAATTCAAATTTTCATGAGCGAAACGTTGTAACAAACACTTTTTGAATCGTGATACAACTCCATGAAACAAACAGCACCTCTAGTTTTGTGGACAGTCTATAGGCCAGTCCAAGTTGTGTCTCAAGTTTATAGCCTCTTAGATTCAAAAGTTAGCGTACCAGAACCACACTAGTTAATCCATTGAGTGGACTTGGGAACAGACTAGGGGAACTTTCTTGTCGCCTTAGAAAAGCATTCAAACATTTCCGCGTCCGAACTTTACCTTCTAATGCAAGTTTGGTACACCACGACAACTGACATTTGAATTATATTTTCTTTCTGATCAAGTAGCTAGCAAATTCCCTTTGCCATATTTTGACCACATTTAACATTTAGAAACATACATCACCGATATGATCTCTTTACGTTCTTCCCCAACTTTTTTTTTTTGGGTTTGGGGGGGGGGGGGGGGGGCGCTGTTTAGGACACTATATGCAGAACAACCAAACGAAGCATTCTATGTACAAGTCTAAATTACGATGTGCAATATTTTAGACTTATGTGGAGGGCTTGGACAAGTAACCGTGACCATATTTGGCACCATTATACAAAAAATGGCTCCACCACCACCACAACCGACGGCAGCAGCAGCAAATGGATATTCATATTATTGAGGCTGCAGAGGGCAGTAGAGCCTGGAGCCCTTTTCGCACTGTGGGCACCGCTCAATTTGAGTATGCGACAAAAGCAAGCACAATGACCCTCTTTTTGAGAACACAACCGCCACTAAAAAGGGGATTCACCAGATAACCAAAAAGCAAAAGATTTAATTTATAATGGGGACTTGTAAGATATGGGAGTTGGACTCGGATTCTATCAACCCCACTTCCGAAAATTTTTGCAAAAACACTCTCCTGCCATGGTCGAAGATAGTGACACCAGAACTAACACAATGATATGTTTCTATATTTTTTCTAATATTATATCAATACATAACATATATAAATATATTATATATGTGTGTATACAGTTCAAGGGCGGCTCTAAATAATATTAAAATTATAAGGATAATCATGATGGGTTAACCGAAAGACTTTTCAAGTGCTTATTGATGTGACTGAAATGGGCAGCTTCCTCTTCATCTTGACAGTTGGAAAGTGAACAATCTCATCCTTCTCTGCTATCCATCTGTGGATATTGCACAACAAAAATATTGGATGATTAAGCAATGTGCATATATATATATATATATATATATATTAGTAATCAAGAGTATTTTCTTTCACTATACAAAGACATATTCCATCCAAATTTGTCCTTTTTTAAAACGTAGGATGTGTGTCTAGTTCTAATGACGTTATGAAACGCACGGGACTGACAAGGATAAACTGATTATATAATTATTGATATTTAGCTTATTGTTAGTACCTATATTTAGTGACGAGATGATGAAGGAAAATTGCTAATTCGAGTCGAGAAAGCTCTAAACCAGGGCACAGTCGTTGGCCACCACCAAAGGGTGTAAAGATATTGCTGTTGACAGTAGTAGCTGCTGTCTTCTGCAATAAATAAATAAATAAATAAGAAGAAATGAAAGTGAATGTAAATTCCAAGGAATAAGTAAATCCCCTTTTGTATAGAAAGATATTATGCTTTACCTCCCATCTCCATGGGTCAAACTGACAGGGGTTTTGGTAGTTCTCTTCAGCCATGTGAACGGATATAAATGACGCCAGCACACACCAATCTTTTGGTATCAGATAGCCTGCAATAAAAGATGAAAAAATACATCGTCCGATCACATTATTAGAGTATTTTAACGGCTAAAAACTGTGTTTTACTGATAGAATATTTTTCTCATACTCTATTACATAATTCTTTAAAAAAAGAGAGGGGGGGGGGGGGTGCACTAACCTTCGATTTCTATATCTTTAAGAGCTCTTCTCCAAACCCCATTGATGATATTTGCGATTCTTAGAGTCTCACTTATCACCTAGTAAAAGGAAATAGAAAAATAACAACATGGGCATCATTTGTTTTCCTTTATCCATTTATACCAAGTGTTATTTTGGTATTTGATAAGAACCAAGGAAATAGCAAGAATTTTATCATATCGAGAAAATTACTCCATATTTTACAATCCAAAATTTTGGAACTCACATTCTGTGTAAATGACAAGGACATGTAGTCAGTCCATGTACAATTAGTGGAGGAATCAATACTCTTCTGCTTCTTCAATTCCATGTTTTCCTCCTGCACATAATCACATTGAATCATTACTCACCATTTCATTCTTTTACTTTCACTAAAGATCCAATTCAAGTCAGAAGAAAATTAACGAACCAAGGCTGTAATTGAAACTTTCCTCGATCAGTACGGATACGCCACGTTAAATCTCATTAAATTCATCTCAAAATGAACAAATATACAAAACTAATAAACATAATGCATATCTAACAGTTCAAAACAAACCCAGATCATAGAATTCTCCGGCGTAATTTCCCTCTTGCCATTAAAGCACTAGCATTACAGTGTACTCAACGATAAATGTGCGTCCCTATCTAGTCAGTCTCATCATTTCTTATCAACATTCAAAGAAGGGAAAATTCTTTTACAAGGCTAGTTGGTTTAGTAGTACTGTTTTGAGCTTCCTTGATTAGGACCACACTATGCCGTAATTGCATTCGCTTTCTTCTATGCTATTCCTGTACTGATTTGCATTTAGTATTTACAGGGATGATTATGAACTTCCCCACCTTTATGAATAGTTTTTTTTTCTTTTCACCTTTGAGGTGTGTGGGATGGTGACCCATTCCCTATTCAATCCATGCTCCTTTTTGGATTTGTGCCATGCATCTTCAGTTTCTCATTTATAACATTAAAAAATAAAAAAATAAAAGCAAACCTAAATATAAATGACATGTGGACTTCTAGGGTATTTGTCCCTTCTTTATACGAATCAACAAACTATCCCTTAAACTTTTAATTTCAATAAAATTATCTCTTGAGCTTTATTAAGTCCTCCTATAGTGTCCTCAAATTGATAATGATTATCAAAATTTAGATGGAAACATCCTCATACACATCGCACGAGCTTCAGAAACTAGAATTTCAGATAAATTTTAACAATGTCAATCTGAGACACTTCACGGTATTATTTTGTTAAATACAGGGTAATTTGTCAAATTAAAAATTTAGAGGATAATTTGTCAATTCACCAAAAATTTAGGACATAAAAGTTTGTTATTTAGATGGATGGAGTAACTTTGCCACAACAATTTTGAGGCTCTATGATTCCACATCAATAGTTACCTTAGTAAGGTAATTTCCTTCTTGTCAAGTAGCTTACTACCAACTAAATGAAGCCCATTTCCCTCCGTTTAATTCGGGCTTGTTTGCTTCCTAAGCAAAGGAAAACCCTTCCCCACAAAAGCATTCATTTGTATGCTTCCCAAAATTCATTATCTCAACTTGTCTTTTTTCTCTTCTCCCTTTTAGAGCATTGCTAAAATGCTACCACTAAACACTATTTTCACCAACCCCAATACATAAATGTACTACATTGCCAAAAACTATTTTGTAGCACCCTTTTTTTTTAAATGAAAATAGGGTCTCGTAATAGGTAAAACTATTGCTTATTCATCGTAAGGCAATATTATAAGCATACTCATGTGTCACTATATGACCATCTCAAATCGATATACAAATAATCACTCGGACTCGAACACCATTTATTAAATTCACATGACAATTTTCAGTAGTGCTCTTTCTTAATTTTAGATTTCTATGGGGGAAAAAAAGAAAGAAAACACCTTATACTTTATATTGAGCTAGTTCCTGTTGTCAATCTGAGTCAAATTCTATTAATTTTAGATATTTTTAATGATATATTTCTGAGATGATTAAAAACACATATTATTATAAAATTTGCCTATAATATTTTTGGACAGTCAAGGACCTTATCAAAACATTATAAAGTAGAACACCTTTATTTAAAAAAAAAAAAAAAAAAAAAGGAAGAAAAGAAAAAAGAAAAAAAAGCAGAACACCTTTTTTGTAGTGAAAATTTGTTAACGTTATATACGATCAAATTTCCATCAAAAATATAAAAATGTGTCATAAAATATATATATTTTTACCACCACACTAAAGTAGAATTTTTATTTTTATTTTTCATAAATGTTTGTATATTTATGATGGAGACGGTGTGGCGGAGGTGGCAGCGTACCGACAGCGATGAAATAATAATAAAAGGTGGTCCTCACGTGGCAGCCGTCCAATCTAAATCGTACGGCTGCAAATGTCCACATACAGAAGTAACACGTCAAAACGTGTGGCCCTCCTCGAAACTTATCTCTCTCTCTCTCTCTCTCTCGGCAGACTCGTGTCAGCACACGTGTGTCTGAGCAAACCAAAAATCTAACAATCACCGCGGGACCCAGCGGCCCGGATTGAAATAGATATGAATTCCTGGACGTCAGATTAAAAATACATAAAAAGATAGAAAAGAGAAAGAAGTTAAAAATTGGGCGTACCCGTAGTTTTTGTAGAACGACGGGGTTGTCACTGAGGAATTTGACAGCGAGGGTCATGGCCATGGGCACGGTCTCCTCTCCCGGGATCATCATCTCGATGATATTCCCGGTGATGAAATCCAACGACAGTCGTCGGTTCTCGTTCGCCTCGCTGCTTTCCTGTAGTAGCACGTCCACCACATCATTCGATGCACCTTTTTCTCGTGCATTGTCACCATTATTAGTACTGCTATTGCCACAACTCTCCATTGCCGATTTTCTCTCCTCCACTATTCTTCCCACAATCTTCAATAACCTCTCCTTTGCCTGTATGTATGTGCGTGTATATATATATATATATTTATAACAATGTGAATATAACATATTCTTTTTTCTTAAAAAAAAAAAGGAATTCTGGCATAGGATATATAAACGCGATTTTGATGTAAACAAATATATAATTAATGGCACCTTGAGAGACTTGTACAGTCTTGTCCCGGGGAACTTAATCGGTAAGCAGATTAATCCTTTAATGAACTCATCAAAATCTCTTTTTAGAGAGTCCAAATCCTCACCAGGCTCAACGCTCATCAGAACTTTAACCAGCACTTCAAACGTAATCTGAAATTAAAAATCACAATGAACATAACATATATAATATACATATATATAGAGAGAGAGAGAGAGAGGAGAGAGAGGCTACTGGGCAAGGGGACCTTTTGGGCTTCGTCTTGGACGTAAACAAGTTGCATGTGATGACGATCAGGATGATGAATCCAACGAGACAAGGAGAGCTGGACAGAGTTGTCGATGTGAGAGGTGATTTGGGATTTGAAGTGAGGGGTTCTGAGGAAGCTTCCAATGAGAGCGTGCACTCGCTTGTGGAAGCTTCCATTCATCTGGAGAATGGAGTGCTGGCCGAGTAATTCTGTGATGGATTTCGGGTATGCTGGCACGAATTTGTTGCCGTGATTTTGTAGCACCACCTTGTTCACGTCCGCGTCTGTCGATACTATAATTGGAGTCCCTAGTATGTTCGTTTTGAACACCTTCCCATATCTTCATAAATTCAAGAGAGAGAGAGAGAGAGTCTCAGAAAGATGTAATAGAATTTTTTTTTTTTTTTAGCTTCACCAAATCAAATTAGTCGTGCATGAAAAATAATATAAAAAATCCTATCAAATAAAGAAAAACATAAAAAATATAGTATGATGAAAATTAAAATCTAATTTTTTTTAGTTCTCTCGTCTCTCTTAAGTAGTTATAACTTTCTAATAAATAATCTAGTTTGTGTTATACATAAATTAATTGTTTGTTTTTTATAAATTAATTAAAATTTTTAATTTCTTTTACAAAAAGATAAGTTAAAAAATTTGATTTGAAATGGAATACTAAACAAAGACTTAATAATAACTAATTAGCTTACTTATAATTTTATGACTATGATATTATTTAACAACTATTGATACAAAAGATAAATATCATTAAAAAATGATACATTAAAATCAATTAATTCATACAATAGCGCATTAAAATATTATAAAAAAATTATAAATCCGAATAAATGAATATTCTTATTTTTTTGGTATTTTTTATGATATAATCAGAACTTACAATGCCCACGTGTGCGTGTGTTTACTATATATATATATATATATATATGTATATTTCATGAATTTGAGTTGGAATAGGAACGAAGTTGGAGAGGAAAATGGAAGATAGGGATCGATTCATCGGGAGGCTGCAATGTTGGAGATAGGCTGTGGTTACTGTCTGCACACGCAATTAGAGCTTCAGACAGTCTATGCTCTAGTTAGCTCAGCCTCAGACACAGGCTTTTCTCTCTCTCTCTCTCTCTCTCTCTTACTTACTTACTTACCCAGCTCTCAACCATTGTTTTTTCCCTTCACTACTCTCGGACAGGTTTTGCTATTTTCACAATTCTGTCATGAATGCAAAATTTTTTCTTTCTGATTTTATGTCATAGTTGACTCCAACTCAAAATGAAACAAAATCTCCGAGACTATATTCATCAATTATTTCAACTTTAGCGTTTCATTGGACCGATCAAGTTTTTAAATTGTTTTAATAACACGTGGACTAGAGATTGATTGATATAAGAGATAATTTTTAAACGGATATAATCACGTATAAGTCACCCCACAAGAACATGCCATTAAAATTAGCAACAGAAATTGTAATTTATGATAAATTCTGAAATAACTCCTATTAAGAATGTAATTTAAAATTAATCATTTCCCTAATTAATCACGGTTCTTTTGTTCTCTTTTGGGCCGAGGGTACTGTAAATATATTTTATTGCGGCGTTGCATATCCAACACATGTGGATATGCATTATCTCCTATATTCTAAGAGGAAAAACAGGAAATATATATATATATATATATATGTTTTGAAATGGAAAAAAATATGAAATTTTTTAGAAACCTTTTGAACCAAAAATTAAAAAAAGAAATTTTTTTCCTGTTTTCCATTCCCACACAATATTATTCTAAATACGGCTAATTTAACCGAAAAAGTAAAAAGAAAATCCAATTAAGATTTAAGACTATTTAAAATTGTGTTTATTGACGTAATTATCATGATCCTTTTACAATTTGATCGTCTTCAAATCTAGAAAATTAAAGCATCACAATATCTGAATAAATGTAAATACAAACAAGAAAGGTGTATTAATGCATGCAATTTATATTAATCCAATATTGAAATAAATTTGTTTATTGATAGTAAATTAAGGTGTGATATTATGGAAGGTGATGACCAGTAATTAAGCACTCACATGATAATGCTTGATATATAATAATTAAACATATAAAGAAGAATATTTTAACTTTATTCTTAAAAAATTATAAAATTCTCTTTAAAAAAATCCATAAAATTATCTCCATCTCTGTCTATTTCATTCATGACAAGACAAGCCAAAAAGAAACCGCTTTGATATGGATAGGACAATCGCGATAATATGGAGGATAATATACATAATTATATCGATAATTTAAACAAATTAAGACATGTAGCTGTAGTGACAAAAACACAAATTAAATATATAAACGGTTTTTAATTTTTATATACAATTAATATAATAAAATAAACGCGAGAAACGATTTGGATAATGTTTAATAACAAACGAGAAAAAAAAAATTAAAGAGGAGAAAAAAAAAAGGTAACTTACAGAGATCTGCGTTTTTCCATGAAGGTTACAGGCTGAGATGTGTAGCCACAAGCAATGAAGTCAATGGTTTCTCCAAGAAGAGGCCAACCCAAATTCCCTTTAGGAATTCTAAGCCTAGTTTCCTTTCTATTCGTCATTTCCTTCTTGTTATTCCAAAAGCCAAGCCAAAGGGCAATAATTCCCATCAAAATACAAGAACAACCTATAACCCAATCCATATCTTTTTCACCACAAAAATTGAGTTCCTAGTACTACTACTTCTCCACCTCTTTAATATTATATATATATATATATATATATATCCCTTTTCACCTTTTTTTTTTTTATAAGTAAAAAAATATCACCTTCAGACTCTATAAAGCTTCTCACTCCATGCAAGGCCTTAATTGACTGGCCCGTGTACAGTATTGTTCTCTCTTCTCACTTAGAGGAAGGAGAGAGAGGTTGAGCTGAGGAAGAAACATCTTGTTTATCCTTATAAAGTGGGGAAGGGAAGGGAAGGGAGTGAGAGTGGAAAATAAATATTGAGTGGTGTATAAAAATAAAATAAAATAAAATAAAAAAAAAATAAGAAAAAAAAAAAAAAAAAAAAAAAAGGTGGTGGGGGAAGGGAAATATGGAAATGAGAGAGGCTTAGCTACTATTCATTAAATGAGGTGGCCATGTTTTTGGGGGGGGGGGGGGGGGGGTGTACTAATGCCACACGCTTGCTTCCTTTGTCATTGACTCCGTCTGAGATACATACGGATAAAAGAGAAAAACTAGACTCCATTCCCTATCCGACACACACAGAAAAAAGTTTTTGTCTAGACACCATTCAATTTACAGAACGTTGTGGCCTTTTGTAGTTAATTCTTTCTGCTTGCTTTGATCATCGCATTAGCCCACGTCCTCCACAATTAAGGAACCACATTTAAGGTTTTGCCGGCTCCTCAATTAATACGTGTTTTTTTTTTTTTTTAATAATATCCCCCACTTTTTATTTTATTATTATTATTTTTTTAAGGATGAGATTATGAAGTTATATGTTAATTTGTGATAATTTAATATCCAACTTCAAAATAAATATAGAGTTTGAATACTTCTATCTTTGAATTTAGGAAATAAATCAGCTATTAATTTATTATTCAATTGTGCTTGTCATCTGATATATAGATCGTTATTTTTTTTTATGTTAATTAAAGTTAAAAAACTTGTCTATTGGCGAAAACTTACGTGTCATGCGAGTTAAACATTGAAATCCTCAAGGTTGTTTTAAAACGTATAATTTTTTTTATAATTAGTGATTAAAAAAAAAACCACCTAAAACAATTTTAATGGTTTGGGGCAACAGGAGCAGAAGGGATTGCATACCCTTCAAGGACCGTCTTAAGGCAAAATTGAGGAAGATGCGGTTTTGAGGAGCCTTGGGTCAAATGCTAGATTTTCGTGACAACCTACGAAATCTTGCATGAAAAAAGCCAAACCCATCGTTTGAGATATATATCAAATGGGTGTAACTTAGATTCTAATAAAGATTTCTTTTCATTTTTCATTTTTCCTTTTTTTTTTTTTTCCTTTGTTACAGTGACCAGGTGAACAATCTGGCTGATTACTAGGTCAAAGCTTGGTGAGATTTCTCTAATCTGTTTGATACTTTACCTTTTGCCATGTGTTTCATAATTTTTATGCATATTTGGCAGTAATTTCATGATTTCGTCTTTAATTTTGAAAAATTAGAATAAAATCCTAAAATTAATAGGCAAATCAATCATTGACAAGATAAGTGATTATCCAAAATCAAAGTGATTTACTACCATTATTGTCACTTAATGATTTATCACTATTAATTGATTTGTTGAGTAAATAATTGATCGATCTCTTTCTTTCTCTATTACATTTTCAATCTTTTTGTAGTCTAATGTTTGAAACCATGGTATCAAACTACATTAAATCCAGCGGCGAAGCTAGCTTTTTGATTCAGCAAAAATATATACTAAAGTAAAATTATGAATAATTATTTTATTTTTAATATGATAAAAATTCCTTACTCAATGTTTACGACCGGAGTAGGTAACAAATCAACTTTGTTGTTCAAAATGAGCTTATAGGTAAAATAAAAAATAAAAATATGGTTAGGATTGAGTGATTAAATTGATAATTTATTTAAATTTGATAAATTGATAAAAAAAAAAGATCTTCCAAAAAATGTTTCAAACTGAATCATTTTCACTCTATATTTACTATCACGTTGGTGTTTGAGTTTATTTTGAACTCAATTATACTTTAAATTGATTTTTTGTTTTTTGTTTTTTTGTTATTTATTTATTTTTTTGAAAAAATTAACAAAAAATTATAATTAATTATAATTTAAAATTTTTATTTTATTTCAAATCCGAAGATGAAACGCATGTTGCATGATGGGATCAATGTCGATTATCTCACTCTCGTTGGAGAGTGTGCACTAACAAAGATTGCGGAAGGGAGGCCATCTTCCCACCGAAAGGGAAAGAAAGGCGAAAAAGCCCATTGGGCCACGGTAGCTAGGTCTGGATATAGAGAGAGAGAGAGAGCCGAAATTGTCAGTGCTCTTACCAAGTTCATCAGTGTATATTGATACACATATATATTATATATATATATATATATACATCTATTCTTCTCCACTTTAGAAAATGAAGCTCATGATTCTCCATTTTGGGGACACACCAAACCGCCGTCTTGTCTAACGTCAGTGATCAGTACTCTTCGTTTTAAGCCATGGTTCCAAGGCTCCACCACCATCACAACATGGTTTATCTCTCTTTCTCTCTCGCTCTCTCTCACTCTCTCTCTAAGCACGTGTTTCTACAACTTCTATGTCTGCGCCCCCATCTTTTGACGAGAAGTCCTGTTATGACACCACAATGAAAGATCTCTCTCTCTCTCTCTCTCTGCATGTGAAAGTTGTGGTGGGTGTTGTGTTGTGCAGAGACGATTTGATGTTCATTTGACTACCTTTTTCATTTTCAGTTTTCTTAACCTTCCTAAGCTCGAGACTTGAGTCGTGTAAACCATGCTTTCTATTTTACGTAAAAAAAATTATTTAATGTCATTTCGTCGATCACATCCGATTCATAGACGGAGACAAGATGGAAAAAAAAAAAAAAAAAAAAAAAAGAAGAAAGTGATTCATGAATCATACCTAATAATAGATTCGATTTCACTCCCTGTCAGTATAAATCCAACGCGACATGGTGAATTATTATCGTGTACTGAATGATGTGATAATGATATGCAATATAGTTGTGACAGATTCTTCCTGATAGAGACACATTGCCGCCTTATTTCTTTTTTACTTTTTCTCTTTTTTGTTCTTTTTTTTTTTTTTTTTTGACTTTGGATTCCTAGTTGTCATCTCTACTTGGTGCTTTGGTCAATGCACAAGCTACTCATATTTCAGGACTCTTCAATTTTTCAGAGCATGTCTGAGATTCTCTATAGGCTATAGCCAAGAAAGTTATCACTAACTTGGTTCGTTAGGAAATCTGAATAACAACTAGTTTGTTACATTGTTTAGACTATAGATTAGTGTTTTCAGTTTCAATCTTTGTTGATATTTGATTATCTTATCTTAATAATTTCCAACATGGCTCCAATTTTTCAGTCTGGTTTTTAAAATCATAGTCTAACAAGATGATTAAGTTTTGTATATCTCATAAAATTTCTTATGATGTAGGAGCATACTTGAATTTAGAAGACGGCCTATATGACTTGAGTCTAGAAGAAGTGTTTGGAACCATCTGTTGAGTGTGTCCACAGATTCATAAGGGATTCTTCAAAATAAAGGCCAAAATAGATAATACTTAAAATAGATTCCTGAGTTTGATAGTGGATAGAATTTAAAAGAATTGATCCCATCTCTCTCATTAGTTATAATGTTTGAGAGAAATAACGACGTTACTCTCTGCGTCATCTTGGTTTACCGGTCAAACGAGCATTTATTTCTAGCCTTATTGCAAATCTGCATTGCGTGATAGTTTTTAAGCAACTGAAAAGGAGCATATAAAGAGAGAGATATTGGACAAGCAAATGCCCACGTCGATGAAGCAAAGCAAACACAGCAAATTGAAGTTACTTCATTATGGTATTGTTATATGCAAAATTCAGAATAGGAAAAAAGGAAGTACAGGGTCCAAAAATTTGCGAGCACGGACCCCAAATCCGTGCCTGAACCTGTTTTTTATGACAACATGAATCTTGTTATGTTCTAACCAAGTTTTTACAATCGCCCTAAAGCTCTCAAACCCCAGCAGAAAACTGCTGCCAAGACAAGAACAAAGATGCTGCAAAATAATTTTGGTCGAATAATGTAAAACTAGAGAGGTGAATGATCTCAATTTCTGCTTCCGCAGGCAAGAGCTTCTTCATATTCAACATTGTAAAATGAGCTTAATTTGGTTATAGCAAGAGCTTCCCCAAATAACGATGCCCTTGTGGATTTCGTTATGCGAACTTCCACAAAATCGCCAACTACCGGTTTCCTTGTACCATGTGAGTCACAATCTCGTTGTAGGACTGGAACATTAACAAACGACACTCTATGGCCTCTATCACTCTTGCCGATAAGTTCTGTATCAGGAGCTCTCTTATTAGGCCCCTCAACCAACACAAGCTGAACAGTTCCTAGTTGTGAGTCAAAACACTGGCCCGTAGTCTCACGGAATGCTTCAATAAGTTCAGTGAGCCTTCTCTGCTTGACTTCCTCGGGAACATTGTCGGAGTAGTTTCTGTTTGCATGGGTTTTCTCTCTCATGCTATAAGCGAACATGTAAGCCATGTCGTAACCAATGGCTCTTATAAGACTTAGCGTGTCTTCATGTTCTTGCTCTGTTTCGCCACAAAAACCTGGAATCAAGGAACAAGGTTTAGAAATGGAAACACCAAAAACTAATATAACTTTACAGCTAACAGAAACTAACAGAGTGTAGGTTGCAGTTCTTTGCATATTGATACTTAAAACACATTTTAGGTATTCACGATAACATCACAACTTTTTACGTCAGATGGATAAAATGTGCATTTTGTTCAACATTCAAGCCCTCAAACAGGAAACAACATTTGTAAAACAACACTGCAAACTAACGAGAATCATGAAGACGCAATGGGATTGGACCTACGGTTCAGGGATCAAAGATGAAACTAACCCATCATACTAAATCACTAATATTTCCCCCTCAACATAGTTCAGCCGCAAAAGTACATCATTGAAATTTGTCAAGACTCTAAATAAAAGACCGCTTACCACAGATGAAATCACTGCTTATCCCCACATCCGGAACAATCCTCCGTATCTTCTGCACAAGATCCAAATATGCCTCTCGGGTGTATCCTCGACGCATTCTTTCAAGCACATTGCTATTCCCACTTTGTGCAGGTAAATGAATATACTTGCATATATTATGTCTGTCTCGCATCAAATATAGAAAGTCATCGGGGAAATCTTTAGGGTGAGGGGATGTGTATCTGAATCTCATCTCAGGAAATTCACTGGAAAGTCGATCCAAGAGATCAAAAAAACGTAAACCCATATTCTTCACCTTGCACATGCTGGAAAATCCTTCACTCAATCTCCAATTACTTCCTGGTTCAACTTCCGTTTCATCTCCAGATGTGTCATTATAGCTGTTCACATTCTGGCCAAGAAGTGTTACCTCTTTAACACCTTCCTTCACAAGCTCAGCTACCTCTCTCACTATTGATTCTACAGGACGTGAGCGCTCTCGACCTCTAGTGAAAGGCACAATACAAAATGAGCACATGTTATTGCAACCCCTCATCACCGAAACAAACGCAGTAACCGAGTTTTTGGAGATTCGAACAGGACTAATATCAGCATAGGTCTCCTCAAGTGAAAGCAGAGTATTTATCCCTTTCTGACCATAATCTACCTCTTCTAGCAACCTTGGCAAGTCCCTGTATGCATCAGGTCCGCAAACCACATCAACCATTTTATCCGCATCAAGTATCTTGTCCTTTAACCTCTCAGCCATACATCCCAAGACTACAACTTTTGGGGGTCGCATAGAATTTGACCTCCCAATTTTAACATTGCTCTTCCAATGCTTTTTGAGAAACCAAAAGTAATTAAGTCGCTGCCACACCCTCTGTTCAGCATTGTCCCTAATAGCACAAGTGTTGATAAAAATGATCTCTGCACTCTCCGGGACATCCACAGTTTCACTATACCCAGCATTTTTCATTATTGCCAGAGCAATTTCCATATCATTAACGTTCATCTGACATCCATAAGTCTCGTGATAAATACGGCCTCTCGAAGAAACTTCAGAAGCTGGTACATAGCTAGACATTTTAATCAAAGAGAAAGTAGGGTATGAGATAAAAGTTTTTCATAACGAGAAATTGCAGTGACAAAATACTTAAAAGATGATTGAAAAAATATATAAGTAGAGAGTTCCATGCATTTTGCAATTAGGGACAAATTTTCCTTCTCAAAGATGAATCTACAACTTTAAACGACATGTAACACAACGTTTGCCTCTCTTAGCAAACACTTTTATGATAATGTTACCAGGCGAATTAATCACGAAGCAATCCAAAATTACATAAACACGAAATTGCTACCAAACTTTACTAAAATTGACTACTTAACAGAAAATGAACCATAAAGATCGTACTTTGAAGTTTACTTGGAGAAGTAATTGTCCAAATGACACCAAAAAACAAGAAATGCCCACTGAATTCCATGAAAATTGACTAATAAAATAAACCATAAAGATTAGCGCTTTGAAGATACTCCGATTCCTAATCACAAAGCAGTTCAAATCACACCAAAAAGCAATAAATATCCATCCAATTCCACGAAATGGACTAATTAACAAGCGAATAAACCATAAATATTAGTGCTTTCAAGTTACCCTGAGCATAATCACAAAGCAGTGCAGATTACACCGAAATGCACAAAATTTCCACGAAATTCCACAGAAATTGGTTAATTAAATAGCTAATAAACCATTAATATAAGTGCTTTGAAGTTACTTTGAGAATTAATCATAGAGCAGTCCAAATTACACCCAAAAGCAGGAAATTTCCAACCGAATTCAATGAAAATTGATCGATAAATTAGCTAATTAGTTGTTCAAAGAGTGTTAATGCGAAAACTCACTCTTGCTGAGCTTCGGAAGATGTGAGAGCGGCTTGAGCGATGAAATGATGGAAGCTCGGATTGTCAGAGTTGGAGGGAAGAGAAGGGTGAGAAGCGGAGAAGCTTCTGGAGACCTTGAGAGAGGGGTATCTTCTGTGGAGCGGACGCCGCGAGCGGTGGTGGAAGCACCGGGGAAGAGAAGCGTCGGATTTTTGAGAGAGAAATCGGAGGCTGAGACTGAAGCGACACCTTCCGTGGAGCTTCAGCAGGAGAGCGCAGTGAGGCTGGTTCAGGATAGAGGAGAGCGACGAGAGAGAAGCCGCCATTGAAGAGAGATAGAGACACGGAGAGGGAGAGAGGGCATGCGTTTGTGTGTTCCGAAACTCTGGATAAGAGATTTTACGACGGTCGATGGAAGAGGAAAAGAAACCTTCGTTTCTTCGATGGATTGACGCAACGAAACGAAACGAAACGGTATAATATCGCCAAAAAAACGTACCAAATATTAGGTATAGTGTTTTATATGGTTAATATTTTATATATAACAATTATTATTAAAAATTTTTAATTTTTTTTTCTAATATTTATAATTTAAAGTACGTGTTGTTTTTAGTAGATTTGTTAATATTAGATAATTAGTATATTGTAACTTATTTTTATAGGAAAGTTTATTCACGTACTCAATGTTAGATATGTTTATGCTATCTTCTCCCCTTTTACTTTAAAATTTTTCTTGATCTTTTCATCAAATTCGTGCAACGTGATTACGTAGATAATGAAAACGGTGAGTTTTTGTTTTTGTTTTTATTTTTATCCTGTTAAACACTAGATAACCGAATTATGTTTGGTGAATACGTTACTATATTGAGTTTTGATTTATGTTTGAGAGGGTAAAAATTTTTCCGCCGGCCATTTTAAAATTTGCTCTTTTTTCTATAATTGTAATGGTTGAAGTTGTCTACAAAAATGACAGATAGTCCTATAGCTTTTGTTTGTGATCAATAGAATAATAAAAGTAAAAGTTGTATGTTTTCAGTAAGGATTTGAAATCATGTTTTAGGGGGTGTTTGGTATGTTAGTTTGAGTTGAAATATTTTAGTTGTAATAGTAAATTTTTTTGAATTTTCAGAAAAGACAAAAAACTTTTTGGGAAAAAGACAAAAACTTTTTAAGAAAAAATAAAAAAAGTTTAAAATGAGTTGGAGTTGGACCGGTTGCCAAACTCCCCCTTAAAAAAGTTTGATGGATCAAAATAATTTTAAAATTTTCAAATGAACAATAAAAATTTCATGTTTGGAGGAGCCACATGTTCTTAGAAAGTAAAAATTTTTCTGACAATCATCCAAACACTTACAAATGAACCTAAGAAGCGAGAGCCAATATATTTTATCAGTTATTAGAACCACAACCTTTGTGTCGTTTTCATTTGATGTTTGTGGCCGTAAAGAAGAAAAACGACCTCTCATTTGTGATTTAAAGTTTGGTGTCGTTGAGGACTATAAATGACACTCTTTGTTATGTGTGATGTTATAGTCGTTTAGTTATAAGACGCATAATTACTGAAAATTTTAACTTCAATAGAAAATGTTTAACGGTAATAAAAAGGACATTTCGTACGTTGGTATAATTGTCTGTGTAAAATTTCTTGTTATCACACAATTGATGTATAATTATCTCTGTAAAAATTTCAGAAATCCTACTATAAAATTATTATCAAAAAAAAAAAAAAAACCAAAACTAAAGTTCAGAAAGTGAAACAAAATTATAGGATGCGCTAATTACACTCTGCCGTTTTCATTTAAAAATTTGCTGTCATTTACAGTAGAAAAAGTTGAAAATAATGACTAGTTTGTCATTTATGATTTAAGTCGTTTTTTTTTTTTTTTTTTTTTTTTTTTTTTTTTTTTTTTTTTAAATCTAGAAACAAAATCACCTTTTACGTGCAATGTTTGTTGTCGTTTAGTTTTGTAACGACAACTAGTTTAAACTGCATCTTAAACACAAACTGTGAGTGGTTTTGTAATGTTTGCGGTTGTTAAGTAGAAAGTAGAAAACCGACATCTAATTTGTGATTTGAAGTTAAATCTAGATATGATGTTCCCTTTAAAATTAGTATTGCTTGTCGTCCAGTTGAAAAAACAAGTAGATTGTAATTTATTGGACACACAAACTTTATGTCGTTTTGACATAAAATTTTGGTCGTTTCAGATTAGTACGACATGTTGTTGGGATTTTGCCCTTTGATGTCGTTTAGCTCGGGGGAACTTAATTTGCTGCCTTCGGATATTTTATTTTGCTGGTTTTAAGCAAGAGTCTAAAGGCTATAACAGTCTTATTTTTATTTTTTATACAATCAATCAATGTCCTGTTTATTATTATTATTTTTAATAAGAATGTTAACTATTATTTCTTATCAAGCTATTATTATTATTTTTAGTAACACACATAATCATATGACGGTTCACGAACATTTAAATTTTTATCGATGTTTGGCGACATGAAGAACTATCTCTTATTTTGCTTTAGTTGCTTGTCTTAGTGTTGTTTTTAATTTTCTCGTTTCTTCTTCACACTTTTGTATTTTGTATTTCTTTCTTTCTTTTTTCTTTTTTAACAAGGCAATGAGGTGGGTACATAAATAAATAAGACCCTAGATAAATATCGATCTAATCAGAATATCTTAGTATATATATCGCTTTATATCCATTATTATCATTTATGTTAAAAAAAAAAAAAAAAAAAGACTGTTCAAGAGGAGGTGACACCGTAATTATAAATGAATTCGCATTAAATCACCCTATTAACAAAGAAAGTTACGAGCACTAATATATAAGTCCCTTGATTGTCAGACTACATAATAGCTATTCATTTATTTATTTATTTTTAATTTTAAGAATTGTATTTAAACTAACCAAGACATCCAAATATCAATATTAATGCGTACGAAGTTGTAGTGTATAAGATAAAATTCTCAATTAAAATGAGTTTTATCCGTAAATCCAGATGAAATTAAGAAATAAAAAAAGCTTACACTGATACGCGGACTAAGAAACTATATCAACATATTAATAATTAAACACGCATAAAATATTTTTGAAAAATTATTTATAATTGATAAAATATTCTGATAGATGGAGAAGAGACAAGCTAAAACTCCTGTCTCTGGTTTTGTTTTTTAATTGAAAAAACAATTGAAAACTCTTTTGAGAAATGGAATATTTACACTGGCCTTTTCTAAATGGAGAAGTTGTACAACCGTTAAGTGCATGCATGGCTATTGGCTGAACGAGTTCAGCCAGTTAATTTTTTTGACAAAAAAACCGGGTCGACCCGCCATAGTTGTCAGACCCAACACGGCTCATCGTCTCTATGAATACAGATTGTGCTGTCTGAGACGCAACCACTGTTCTTTTCTGGCGACTGAAACCGAAACGGAAGCGAAGAAACGATGACGATGGAGAAATGGCGAGCTGGTCATCGTTTCCTCAGTATTCTTCCACAAAATCCTTCTTCGATCTTTGCTCAAAGCCAATTTCCGAGAAAGCAACTAGCAATCACACTCTCGGTATGATCTCAAAATCTGATCACAATTCCTTTCTTGATGTCTGAGATTCTGAACTACTCTGCCCTCGATTTGGCGTATCGTTTTTGGTCAATCGGAACAAAATTTAGGGAAATTTCATGAATTTTTTTGTACAAAATGTTTGGTCTATTCCGGTGAAATGGAAAATGCAGGTAATGAAATCGGTGAAATTTGCGTTTTTTGAGTAGGTTTTGAGCGTAACGGGAGGCGAAATCGGAGCTTCCGTGATTGTTGGAGTTTCTTGGGAGAGAACAAAGGTCTTTTGGGAGTTTCCGTGGGAAAAGGGATTGGAAATGGAGTCGGATTCCAAGTCCGATGTTTTGGATCGGCGACCACTTTGGTTCAGAGGAATCCTTCGTTTGCGACGTTGAACTCCGATGATATAAACTATTTTAAGGGGATTTTGGGAGAGAAAAATGTGATTCAGGACGAAGATAGGCTTTTGACTGCGAATACGGATTGGATGCACAAGTATAGAGGCTCAAGTAAGCTACTGCTGCAGCCTAGGACCACTGAGGAGGTTGAATTCTTCTTTCTTGATTGGAAAATCTTGTTTCACTTCATGTTACATTGATTTTTCATTGTTATGACTTGGGTAGTTTGATTCTTATATTTGGCAATCTCTTTGGACTTTCATAGCTTCTTATTTCTATTTATGGTCCGTTTGAATTATAGGTTTGAGTCATAAATTTGAATTTTTATGAGAGAAAACATTGTGGAAAACTTGTTAAATAGTGCTCAAAAACAACCTCAGACGGTGATGCGAACGGCCGCTTAATATGACTCAAGGTCAATGCATTACTTTGAAACTGCTTTCTCGGATTTTGAAATGTTTATATGAGCTTCCAAGTTTAGAATTTCACATCACCTTGATATGCCATTTTTAGTTTTTTCTTTTTTTTCTTGGCTGATTTATATTTGGTATCCTTTGATATGTAGCCAAAACTAAGGGCGTTTGTGTGTTTTTATTATTTATTTTCTTCTCTCAGGTGTCTCAGATTCTTAAATACTGTAATTCCAGATGCTTGGCTGTAGTTCCCCAAGGTGGAAATACTGGTCTTGTTGGTGGAAGCGTTCCTGTTTTTGATGAAGTAACGTATCATTTCTAATTCAGTACTGTTTTTGATGAACGCTATTTGTATCTTGTATTTTAACTACTGTTCCTTATGTCAATCTCATTATTATCATACCACTGTAGGTTTGAATTAGTAATCTGCTCCTTGCGCAGAACTAACCAACATTAGCCATTAGCTCTTACTTTTATTTTTTGCATAATGATTTTCAGGTGATTATCAATCTTGGTTTGATGAATAACATCATAGCTTTTGACAAGGTATGTAGTTTACTCAAAGGTACTTGTGTAAAGCTTTTCCTGCTTTCCACAAGCTTCATTCGTTAAATACTTCTTTTTTCCTCTTAAAATCATGGTTATGGTTTATATCAATTATGAAAGGATTGAGGGTTATGTTTTCTCAATTTTTAGCGACATATTTTTTCCCCCCTTTAGGAACTTTAACGATAATTGTTGTTTTTAAAGATATCTGGCTTCAGTAGAGTCAAATTTGAAAATGCTGTAACAATATATTTTATCGCAAGGCTGTTAGTATTGAAAATCTATGAAGTGATTTCCTTGGGCCTTTCAGGTCAGTGGTATACTGGTATGTGAAGCAGGGTGCATACTGGAAAATTTGATTACGTTCCTGGACACCCAAGGGTGATTTTCCTTTTCATAGGACCTTTGTTTCCATTTTATCTTCCAAGTGACATTTTTAAATTTCAAGAATAATAGCCATACAATTCTGCGGCAACTCTGCAGTGGGATTAGATACTTATTCTCTGCTACATGATTTTATTTGCATGTCATTAACATTGGTTGACTTCTTTATCAATCTGTATATTTTTCTTTTTTTCAAGATTTTTTGATGATTATTCCTGGGAGCCATGCATAAGTTGTTTTCTGTTGATACTGAAGATTTTAGTTTGAATTTATGATTTGGTACATGCATTCAAATAGTTCACCAAATCTACTACATTTTATGCTCTTAAATTTAAGTACCTTATGCTTGTATTCAGATTTCTTATGCCACTGGACTTGGGTGCAAAAGGTAGCTGCCAAATTGGTGGAAATGTTTCAACTAATGCAGGTGGTTTACGCCTAGTCCGCTATGGATCACTTCATGGGACTGTACTTGGTATGGCTTGTTCTTTTTCTAAATTTAAGTCTGGCATTGGAGATATATTCTGATTGATTCTTCCCATACATTGAGTTATGATCAGGCCATGTATATGAATCAATATCTTGCAACATATATGGAGCATGCTTAAAGAATCTTATTTTTCCTTGGAGACGCCATATTATTATGGATACTTTTGGTTTCTCTTACAGGTCTTGAAGCCGTTTTAGCTAATGGTGACGTCCTTGACATGCTTGGTACTTTACGCAAGGATAATACTGGATATGACTTGAAGCATTTATTTATAGGTACTAAACCCTCTTGCTGTTTTCCAAACAACGGGAATTTTATGCATGTGATACAATCATATTATATTTGTTATATATTTAATGTAGGGAGCGAAGGGTCTTTGGGGATTGTGACTAAAGTTTCCATACTTACCCCACCAAAGCTATCTTCAGTTAATTTAGCCTTTCTGGCTTGTAACGATTATTTTAGCTGCCAGGTATGGTTTGTTTTCATGCTGAAATTTGCTCTACTTAGTACTTTCTTTTTAAATTACATCAACATCCTGATGGTATTTGAAAAACGAATTACTATGGTTGTCATAAATTACCTATTTTTTGAATGTGAACGTTGTACTGGAAAACATTAGAGATCATCCTTAATAAGATATCTAAGTCTATAACTTCGCTTGTTTTTTATGTTCTATCAAAGAAGTTGCAAATGCTGCTTCTGACCCGTCTTGCTGGAAATGTTAATCAGAAACTTCTTGTTGAAGCGAAGAGGAAGCTTGGGGAGATTCTATCTGCTTTTGAGTTTTTGGATAACATGGCGATGGATTTGGTATGCTTGCATGGTGTTTAATCGAAATATTTTCTTTATCTGCGGACACGTGTATGAAGGTTTTTTTTTTTTTTTCCTTTGGCAGATGAGATAGCTATTTTAACTTGTCATTTTCCAGTTTGAATATAAATCAAGGTGTTGCTGATTGCTTTTCCTGTAGTAGGTCCTAAACCATTTGGATGGCGTTCGGAATCCATTACCTCCCTTACTGCACAACTTTTATGTCTTGATTGAAACAACAGGCAGTCATGAATCTTATGACAGGTAACCCCTTTATATTTTTTATTTATCTACAATTTACCATCTTATTAGCTGTAGTCCTTGACATTCTTGTTTATGATTTTTTTCTTTCCTTATAAAGTTTGAAGAACTGTATATTTTCGTCTCAAATGCCTATAATAGATGGCATGTTTTTGTCACTAAGATATTTGTCCTTTTGTTTATCTCCAGAGAAAAGCTTGAAGCCTTCCTACTTCATGCAATGGAAGTTGGCTTGGTTTCTGACGGTGCTCTAGCACAAGACATTAACCAAGCATCATCTTTTTGGCATATACGTGAGGTACTATTTTCCCTTTAGCTATTTGTGGTTTTCCATTTTTGGTACTACAAATGTCGTAGTTAATGTTATTTATCAAAATGTTGTAATAAATGTTTACAATTTGAAATTTAATAATCATGATTCTTTGGCAAAAAAAGGCCTTAAATGTTACTGATCGAACAAACACTCATTTTATCAGTGCCACCAAACAAAAATAAGTAAATAAATAAATAAAATAAGCTTTCAAATTTTTATTTTACATCTAAACTTTGTGTGTGTGTGTTTTTTTTTTTTTTTTTTTGAGTTTCCCCTATGTTTCGGTTGCAGGGTTTACCAGAAGCATTGATGAAAGCAGGGGCAGTTTACAAATATGATTTATCCTTACCAATTGAAAAAATGTATGGTCTTGTTGAGGAAATGCGAACAAGACTCGGTAAGAAAACTTTATATCACTGCTTTCAAGAGTATGAAAGGTATCCGCAGGGGGTCCTTGGACCCTTGATATGGTACTACTTTTTTATGTGGTGATAGGGAGGTTAGAAACATGTTACTATTTATTCAAACGTATGTAACCAGCTTGGCTCTAGTTTAACAGGTCTGTAAGAACACATATCTTTTTTCTTTCTTTCTCATCAGGTCTTTTTCTGGCCAAAATTAATATTTTCCTTCCTTTTTTCCCTCCGGTATGCTTAAGGTGCATTAGCTAAGGTAGTTGCATACGGCCACCTTGGAGATGGTAATTTGCATCTCAATATTTCATCTCCTCAGTACGACGAAAAGGTGATTCCTGAATCCTTCTACAATGAAGCTGTCATTGTTCTTTTAAATCCACATTACCAAGTCCTAAACAAAGTATTGAATAAGGTTGCAGATACTAGCACAAATAGAACCCTTCGTCTACGAATGGACCTCTAAACATCGCGGGAGCATCAGTGCCGAGCACGGTCTGGGGTTGATGAAAGCTAACGAGATTTTCTACAGCAAGTCGACAAATGCTGTGAGTATTAAAAACGATTTTAAAACATTGGACACAAGCCAGTCTTTCCTTTTTTTATGCCGTTTATAAAACGCATCGACACATCGATCTGTTTGGACAGGTGCAACTAATGGCATGTATAAAGAAACTGCTGGACCCCAGAAGAATACTTAACCCATACAAAGTTCTTCCGCACTCTCTCAATACTTAGAATTGAATTCAAGTAAGAAACTTGGTCCACTGACACTCTCTTTCCTCATCTAAAGAAGTTCACATGCTTTCCTAAACAAGAGTTCACAATTGCTCCAGAAACAGAAGGACATAGTACCGAGGGGCCAATAATTTATCGTCAACAATTGCTTCTTTCCCTTGGGAATATAATGCAACAGCTGGAAAATAGACATATTGTAAGTTGTAAAGTGATTTTAATTACTAGTTTATTTATATATATATATATATATATATAAACTCTCTCTCTCTCTCTCTCTCTCATCATTGGTCAAGAGAACACTATGTGTATCACAATATCGCAGCATCTGGGCAAAGAAAGTTCTAGAGAATCAAAGACTATTTGGCTTAAGCTCTTAATGGGGGGCCAATATTGATTTTTAATGTTTTAATAGTGTTAAAATACAAGAAAATTCTTCTTATTTAGGTGGTGTATTTTCATTTAATCTTTTTTTTTTTTTAAACGAAGCTATATCTGCATCATTATATTGTTTTATTTCTAATTTCTAATCAACTCATTTGATAATTGACACCCTCTTGATGTCTCTAATTAGGACTGGGATACCTTTTTTAACGGACTAACTAAACCTAGTAGCCGGTTTCAAATTGTGAAGATCACGAGTTTCTTGTCGTAGTTAGATTGCCAAAGATTATTTTGTGGGTCACGTGATTATATGAGCTACCTCTATATATGTGCGTGTATTAAAAAAAAAAAGAAAAAACTTGACCTTTCCTTTTAATCCAGATTACTCACAAAGTGATGAATCCCATTTGTGAAAGTCCACATGGTGAAAAGACACGTGTTAAATCCCGCTTTCCTACTATGTTTTTCCCTCTTATGGTTATTGCATTGAAGTTTCTGAGAATTGAAAATTAATTTTTAGGGCATGTTTTTTTTCATTTTCTTTGTACTTTTTTC
The DNA here is from genome assembly GCA_025413485.1 of Ficus microcarpa. Classification (NCBI taxonomy): domain Eukaryota; kingdom Viridiplantae; phylum Streptophyta; class Magnoliopsida; order Rosales; family Moraceae; genus Ficus; species Ficus microcarpa. The sequence continues at coordinate 13,512,930 of CM046379.1, read as the reverse complement.
ATGATTTTTTTTTTCTGTTTTTTTTTTTTCTGTTTTTTGTCTTTTTGAAAAATTACTATTGAAATTAAAATTTAGACTAAACTCATTCACCAAATACCCCCTTAATAATAAGGACACGACGCGGTTAATAGAGATGTAATTACAAGAGATGAGCTCAAGAATACTTGCAATTGATTACAAGAATCCTGATTTTATCAAAAGACCTTCCTTGAGAGTTACACTAAAGATTTCCATCGCACAAAATTGCTTGAGAACATTTCCATCAACCAAGGCTGGAATATGCTTAACCCTAGCTTTGCCAAAGCCAGATAAATTTTTTTTTTAATTCATATACATAGAAGAGAAGTCAAAGGAAGACATATGCCTACCTAAAAAGATAAACTGAAAAAAAGAAAAGAAAAAAAAAGGGTTTAGAACAAAAGAAAAAAAAAACCTGGAAAAAAGATATTGGTCTATTGTCTGAAAAAAAAAAAAGGGTTTAGATATTGATTCTTTTTGAGAAAAATGAAAATGATATTGATTTTCATGACTTGTTGGTGTATCTATCGGATAAGAAGGAATTGGAACATTGATAAATCATCCAACTTAAAAAGCGAAAGGTCCAGCACAAAGTTGCCTCCTATTTTAAATTTCAACCACTTAACGTACCGTTGGTTCTGATGTTGGTTTTGTCTTTGCCTCTTCCTTGGTCCTGCCATGCTGATAATATATTAGCTTGATCCTAAGTGTATCTTTGGATGATTTTTTTTTTAATCGAAAATTTTTAATTCAACTCTAATCTAAATCAAAATTTTAATTTTTTAAAAATTCACATGGCACTCGGTTTTTTCCATCTCAAACTCATATTTATTCATGCATTCAAATTGAATGCCAAAACTCAAATCAAAAGCTTTAAAATTACCAATAATTATGTATCTATTATTCCACCTGTCTATGCATGCGTGGTATCGAATTATCAATCAATGCATACTCTTCTAATCTTCTTAACTAATTTAGTTACGATGCACCTAGTTTTATTCCAAAATGAACACAATCTTTATAGAATATCGAGCATCTTACATTAATTAGAAAAAATGTACTCCACAGCATAAAACATACATATTGGTGATCCTCCAATTATTTTTCTTTATTCTCCCACCATCTCGTTATTGAACAAAATAGTTCCAAACGTTAAGCAACTTTCCAAGATGTCAAGAGGTTTCAACCAATTAAACGAGGGAAGAAAAGGGGGTAGGCAAAAGTGCCCATTTGAGTGGTGAAGGGATATGCTTAAAAAAAATAGTAAAAAAAGATAATTGGTCCAACCATGAAGAATAAAACAAATATGGAGAAGCAAAACAATGCATCCAAAACCCATGTCTATTCTATTCTACTAGGGCACGGCCTAACTTTCAATCAAGAGTCGCTTTGTGTAAATGATGGATATGCAACTTCACGGACCTACTTTTTAGTCCCTTGACCTCTTCAGCCCCGTCAACTCACTCTATATACATTATCTTTAATCTAACTTTTAAATATCAACTCACGTACCATATTTTTATTAAAATATGATAATATTTTAATTTTAAACACTTACTAATAAAAAAAAGAAATAATTGCACAAAAGATTCATTTTTAAAGTTTCATTTTGAAATATGTCAATTTTTTAAATATTATGTACATGTCTATTTTTTAAGAATTAAATATATGTAGTACTTATTTTACTCTTGTACTATAATTAACATCATTTTATTTTTATACATATTCTTTTATTTTCCTTTTATTTTTGTTTTTGATTTTAGTGATGAGTATTTTTTTTATTAATAAATATAAATCACTTTTATTAAATCAAAATTAGTTATAAACATCAAAGTAATTATAATAAATATAAAATATTTACTATAAAAATGATAGTTCATGCTAAATAATAAACCTGAGATAAAATATTAACAACAAAGATTAATGAATATTCATACTTTTCATATATATAACCATTGTATTTTTTTTTAATGAAAAATCTATTTGTTTATATGATCCACTATAAATCAAATTTATGTCTTAAACAAATAAACTGAAGAATAACACAATAAATGGAATCAAATTCTATACGAAAAAATAGTATTATTTATATAAATTAGTAGAAATGAAATCGAACAAATTTTTATGATAAAGACTAATACAAAAATATTTTTTTGAGATTTTTCTTTTTCTTTATTTAACCTTTTCTCATTAATGTGAGATCTGATTTTAAGAAAATATTCTCTTTTTTAGTTCATTATGAATATTTACATATTCTTTACAATAAATCAAAAAAAATTCAAAATTTTATTTTCTAGTAATTCTTTTTTAAATTTCATTAAATCAACTTTAACCCTGTTTGGTAAACATTTTAGATCTCCTTTTTTTTAATTTCTTTTTCATATTTTCTTTATTTGTTGATTCTCCATTCTTTATGAAGGATAAAATTATTTGTATAATTACTCTTTTAGACGTTTATGTAAATAAAAAGAAAAATAGATAATCAATACCTCTAATTTTGGACATCTATGTAAATAATCCTAAAAATATATATATAAATAATATACCACTGGTTGATACTTAACAATTAATTGAGATTATAATTGACATCCATAGAATTTTTCCTCTCGCAATTATATAGTGTGAAGCAAACAGTTTAGAGAGAATTACAATCCCTTCCATACATATGTTTTAGCCGTTGGATGATATTTAAAAACGATCTCATATTTTATATTTTTATATTTTTGTTTTATTTTAATAGTTTTTCAATAATATAAGTGAATGGTTCAAATTATTTATATTTAAGGCAAAACTGCGGTAAAATCCCTTTTATATATCATATCGATAGAGCTTGTTTTTTAAACTATTGTTTGTGTATCATAAATATCATACACCTTACCTCATATTAATATAGATTAATAAATAAAAAATTAAAAAAAAAACCCTTTCTTTTTCCCGACGCCGGCAATGGACCCCCGATCAAATCTGCCCCCCCAATGCCGACGAGCCCAACCGCCCCTCACCCCAAACGCTGACCAGGCCCCCTCCCCCTTCGATGCTAGAGCCCCCAAGCTCCGATGTCGACCAAACCCCCCAACCCCTAACCCTCGACACTGACCAGACCCCCCTGCGCTCGAGCCCCCCACCCCCGATACTGATCAGACCCCCCGCATTTGAGCCCCCCCAACCCCCGACACCGAATAAACCCCCCCACCCCTGACGCTGACCAAAACTCCCCTCCCCCGCGCTCAAACCCCCTCTTTCCCCACCTTCGATGCCGACCAAAACCATCCCCCCGCCCCCGGCGTGCTTGAGGCCCCTCGTCCCAACTTCGATGATGAAAATTTTTAAATTTTCTTTTTTTTTTTTTTTTTTTTTTAATTTCTTAATCAAATATTGCTGTAAGGTAAGGTGTATGATAATTACCATACACAAGAAACATCTCAGCCATTCGATTATATCTAAGCGGTTTAAAAATAAGCTCTATCGATAAGATATATAAAAGAAATTTTAACGTAGTTTTACCCTTGTATTTATCATTTAATAACTAAAAAATGAGAAGTACGTACATCTCAAAAACAAAAATGCATTTTATAGTTCGATCCAAAAGGTGTATTGAAGTAAAAATTCATATTAATAAAAAATTGAAGATGTATTCAAATTTTATTAAGAAAATTTGACCATCTAAAACTTAATACAAATAATTCTTTCCATCATAATATTCTCCTTCTACTTTTTGTCTTTTTGTTTTTTTTTTTTTTTTCAAGGATTCTCTTCTTCACTTTTGATAAAGTGTTTTTATGTGGATACTTCTTCTAAGGCTCCTTTTAGAGTCACATTTGGAGATAATATTTTAGAGGTTAGAATTTATTTGAGTTTTATAAATACGTATTTGGTGAAAATGAACTGTTTGGATTAAAAAAATCTAAAAAATTAACCATATGGATCTTGTTTCATTTTCTTGAAATTTTATATAATTAAAAAAATATCATCTCATTTTGATCTAAAATGATAAAATTATAAACTTTTAAAATTTGAATTTTTTAAAAATATTTGAAAAAATAATTGTAAAATTAGAAGAAGAGGACCCAAAAAAGAAAAAAATTGAAAACATGTTTTCAAATGTGATCCAAACATGGTCGGAATCCATTCCCCATGGATGACAACATACAACAATTATATATTTATATTGAATACATGTTTAAAAATAAGAATACATGCATATATTTTGAGCGACAGTGACGAAATATATATTTATATATGTTTTTGACGATGTGTTACTGTTTTTTTTTTTTTTTTTGGGTAAAAGATATATTACCTTATTTTTTATTTGGTAAAAAACAGATATATTACCTTATTGCAAATTACAAACCATTACCTAATTAATGCATTACTTTTCTACGTTGATGACTATATTTTTAATATTAATTTCTTTCAATCAGTTATTTAAGATCTATTCTGTCATCATCAAACCAATGCTTCAACAACTAAAGTTGAATAGAGACCTTAAAAGAGACAATGGGAGTCAAACTCGGATGGATAAAAGGGAGAAGTTAGTAAAAGTTCCACTTTTGTCAACCCATCTATCCCTATGAATGTTGATAACTACGTTGCGTTGATTGGTTGAAAAAAAAAATATTATTTATTTATGATGCTGTTTTTTACGGATTCAAAAAACTTAAAGTTTTTAGAAGAATTTACAAGAAATGGATATTTGAGATTCTTTCCAAACAATAATAGGAGTTGGAATTTTTTAAATTTGAGTTGGAATTTGGAAAATTAAAATTACACTCATTTTGATATATGTTTTTTCAACCTTCTCATAATATTTAACTTAAAAAAGAAAAAGAAAAAGAAAATTACTCAAAAGATAAATCTAAAAATAAAAAAAATAAAAAATAGATATGGTGGGGAGCACAAATTGAGATATGAAACCGTGGCCAGCCGGTCCCCCTTGCCTTGTCCCTTTCGTCAACACCGCAATCAGATTTCTTATATTTCTTCACAACTCTCTCTCCTCTCTCTCTCTCTCCTCTCCGAAACTCTCCATCCACCATTTGTACCGAAACCAGAAAGCATGACAAGCTCCTCCGCCAACGCTCGGAAGGTTAGCCATGGCTTTTTCTTATCAATTTCACTCTCGTAAACAAGATGACTGATTTATTTATTTTTTTAATTTTTTAATTTCTCAATTTTTTTTTGATTTGGTTTTCGTGATTTTTGGTTTTTTTTTTTTTGGTTGGATTTTCAGGCCCTGAGTAAGATTGCGTGCAATCGGCTTCAGAAAGAGCTTCTGGAGTGGCAGGTCAACCCTCCGGTGGGTTTCAAACACAAAGTCACCGATAATCTTCAAAGGTTCCTTTTTTTTTTTTTTTTCCCCACCTCTTGAGGGCTTTCTCTCCTTTTTTTTTTTTTTTTTTTTCACCGATCAATTTCGTTTTCTTACTGCAATTTATTTGGAGATTCGTTGAAAAGAACCGGAACTTTGAATATTGCACGTTGTCATTTTTATGATGTTTGTTCTAGAGGTACCACGATCGGGTTTTTGTTTTTTTTTTTTTCTGTTTTTGTTTTTGTTTTTTCTCTGGTACCAAACAAAGTTTTTTTGAGATTTTTTTTTTCTCTTGTGTATTGTTTCCATGTTAGTTTTCTGTGATTTATGGTTCGATCACTTATAAAAACGTTGTTTTGCGGGAATTTTGGTTAAAAAAAGGTGGGTTATTGAAGTTATTGGAGCTCCAGGAACACTCTATGCAAATGAGACCTACCAGCTTCAAGTCGATTTTCCAGAGCATTATCCAATGGAGGCCCCGCAGGTTTGTTAGTGTTCTTGGTATATTTTCTTCTTATCCCAAGCTAGCAGGTCTTTTGGAAGATCACTCCTATAACCAGTTTAAGAGAGTAATCACATTTGAGGGGGAAAAAAAAACGCGGTTTAGAATTTTTAATAATAATGTCAAGTGTACGAATTTCTGAATTGAACACCTCTTAAACTAGTTATTTGAGTAATCTTGCATATGACTTGCTAGCTTAGGGGGTTTTATAATTTGTATTCATAAAGTGGTAAATGTGGTTTTGTTTAAATGTCTTGTGGGTTTAACAGGTTATTTTTCTGCATCCGGCTCCCTTGCATCCTCATATTTATAGCAATGGTCACATTTGTTTAGGTAAATTCATGGTTCTTCCTTCAGTTACTGATTTTTTTTTTTAATAAATAAAATTGTTGAGTAGTAATGGTATCTTCTTTGCTTTGAATTCTATATATGATTTCTGTTCAGTTACCTTGTGATAGAATACTTGTGTCTTTTCTTCAATTGTTTACATTCACTCTTCTTGTTGAAGGTAATAGTTTTGATCATGGAGCTGAATTTTCGTTGTTTCCGCCAAGTGGTTGAGATTTTAATGTCTGCTTATCGTTGCAAGATGGATAATTGCTTGTCTGAAAGGAATAATATGATTTTTTTGGATAGCGTTAACTAAATATTGGAAGCTAGTGGCCAGACAAATGATATGTGTGTTTTAAAAGTTCCTCCTTCTCTAGTCTTTGTTAAGTAGTTCCTTTTGTTGTGATTTCTATCTTGATCTTTGTAGACCCAGATGGAGGTTGACTTGTACACAGATCTTCTATTTCAAAGTTGGAAATGATGAAATTAACGACTTGAAACTATGTTATCAGTGAATAGAGTCGATTCCATATTGCACTCTCCACCCCAAATCGATGTCCTAGCAAACAGAACAGTAACTAAAAAGGTCCTTAAAATACTTTGCCTGTGGGTATGGCTTCAGATCCATAGTGATTGGCTGGGTATTAAATGTGATAAATAGATATGCTTCTCTTTTTCATGTGGTCTAATAAAGGTGTAAAGTATTTGGAGAAAGCGAAGCTAATGCAATATTAGAACTTAAAAGATTCCCAAAGCTCTTAATCCAATTACACTACAAGGCAAACATTGTTCTCTTCGTGTCCATTCCAGACAGCAATCTCATGGACCATCTGTGTTTTTCATGGAATCACTTTTTTCTAACTGAACTTGCTTCTAACATCTTTACTTTTCTCTACAAAGTTTGGCACGTGATTTATTTCTTTACTCGTGGAATTCTGCAGATATTCTGTATGATTCGTGGTCACCAGCCATGACCGTTAGTTCAATCTGTATTAGCATTCTCTCGATGCTGTCAAGCTCAACTGTGAAGGTATGCATCTTGTTTCAGTTGATTTTAGGTCTTTTCGCATTCTCTCATCTCAAATTATCATTCTCCCGCAACTGAAACACCAATTGCACGAAGCCAATATATCACAATTTATTAACCTGTATGATTGTAGAACTGAGAGTATATGCATATTAAGGTCTTTACATGTGAGTGGAACCTTTCTGACAATTGATATTATCCTTGCAGCAACGCCCTGAAGATAACGACCGCTATGTAAAGAACTGTAGAAATGGAAGATCTCCGAAAGAGACGAGGTGGTGGTTCCATGACGATAAAGTATGATGAACAGGGCATTTGTTGAAGAAGTTAGAATAGTTGACTTTCCTTTTTTTAAGGAACGTGAACAAAACCAAAGAAAAAATATCCATTATGAAATGCTGGGTTTTAGTCCCATATTCTCTCAATAACTTGTGTAAATTGCCAATGCCTGTGTCTTGTAAAGGAAGAGGAACGAAGAAGGACCTGTGTAAGCCCATTTTAAGGGTAGATACTCCGTGAGAGGTACTTGCCGTATAAGCTCATGAATTAAATCCTTAATCCTTCCTGTGTTTTCCATCAGTAATTTCTGTTAAAACACACCTTAATCGTATGTTGTGTGCTTTAGCATGTTCGTTGTGTATGTCTTAATATCGCTCGTACTTGGAACCTCTTAATCAACCATCTGCTCTTCTGGTCGTCTTCTACATTACTCTGACCACTCCATTTGATTCTACTCTGTCGTATATTTTCTTCCCCGAAAGAACGAGAATACTGCATTAAGAAGGGGAAAAGAAAGCGGATTAGAAGACTTGTCCGCGCTTGAGATGGAATTTTGAGGCATTAGCTAGTCTGTAATAAGTTTACTCAGGTCTGGAAAAATAGCAGTTAAAGATGTCTCAAATCGTGCTATTCCTTGCGTGGTGTTGTTGAAAATGCTTAAAAATCTGAGAAATATATTATTCAGCTCCGAGCGAAGTTAACTTTGCAACGAAAAAGTGTGACCCTTTAGCGAGACTCGTACTTGTAGCTCCGTAGCTCCATCCGGGTCTTGAAGGAAATTTCAAAAACCTAATGGGAATCGATCACAAAACAGAGATTGATCATGGTGATGACAATAATTGTTTACATGTTCCATGAAGAGGATGACCCAAAACTAATAGTAGAGACCGTACTTTACCCTATTGGTAGGTACTGTTGTTTTATTGTTGGATTAAACTATTAATGTTCATTATAAAACTTACAGGGTGATACACAAATCATACCTTTGATAAGTTGATCCAAGAGCTACAACAATATTACCTACCAATAGAACAACAGTTATAGTTTCTATCGAAAAATTTTTTTATTTATTTTTTATTTTTTTAATAATATATCCTCAAAAAGTTAAAATGCCTGTATTCTCAGTTTGGACTTTCTGAGTGCACGCAAGACATTCTTTAAATGGTATGATATAAAATTTTGGAAAAAGTCCAATGATATAATCATATCTTGTTGAATAGGTGCCGAAAAAGATTACTGAAGCCTTAAGATTCAACTCAGGCCTACTCTTGGTGCAATGTTCCAATTTCTCTTCTTTGACTTTGGCCATTAAACTTTGTTTTTTGTTTTTTGTTTTTTGTTTTGTTTTGTTTTGTTTTTTTCAACACAAGGAACATATAATTCAACATGGCCGCCCAAATGGCAGGTCATTGAACAATTTCTCTCTCTCTCTCTCTCTCTGTCTCTCTGAAATTTGAGAAAAAGGGGAAAAGACAATGAATGAAGTAAACCACCAGAGGATCAAGAGCAACGGGATATGGATACACATAGCAGAGAGAGGGAGTGGTCCACTAGTTCTATTGCTTCATGGGTTCCCACAAACCTGGTTTTCATGGCGTCATCAGATCAACTTCTTGGCTAACCATGGCTACCATGTGGTGGCACCAGACTTGAGAGGCTATGGTGACTCTGACTCTCCTCTCAGCCCGAGCTCTTACACCGTTTTTCACATCGTCGGAGACCTCATCGGCCTCATCGACCACTTTGGCGAAGACAAGGTGACAAAACAAGCCTTCATGTCTAACATAATATCTTTTTTCTTTTCTTCTGTGAATTAATATACTTGTTTCATGTCCAAACAAAAAAAAAAAAAAGGCATTTGTAGTGGGAGCTGATTGGGGAGCAGTTGCAGGGTGGTATCTGAGCCTGCTAAGGCCTGATAGAGTTCGGGGGTTGGTCGCTTTATGTGTTCCTTACTTTCCAAGAAATCCGTCCACTAAAACTACTGATTCTATTAGACAAGCGATTGGAGATGGGTGTTATGTTATTCAGTTTCAGGTACGCTTTCGTTTTCTCTCGTCGACTTTCACGATTTGGGCTTTGAAGTTTCCTACTAAACAAGCATAATTAGTTGAGCAATGTTATAAAATGTTAAACCTTACCACTTCGATAGCGGTTTCTGAATGATTGAAAAGTTCGTTGCGATCCTGAACTGGTGATAATTAGTATTTTTATAATTAGTTTCATTGTGGGGTGTGTTTTCGACCGATAAGGAACCTGGAAGAGCTGAGAGGGCATTTGCGAGGTACGACTATTTGACAGTGATGAAGAAGTTCTTGCTGATGGTGGATAAGGAGATAGTAGCTCCTCCGGATGTCGAGATCATTGATTATCTGCAGACACCCTGGTCATTGCCGCCTTGGATAACCGAAGAGGAGCTCCAGGTCTATGCCGAGAAGTTTGAGGAATCTGGCTTTACCGGTCCCCTTAATTACTACCGGGCGATGGACCTGTATGTTTTTCTTCCAACCTTTTCCTAGTTCATAGAGTTTGAGACTACTTAGGAAACATAATTACAAACTTTTTAAACATTTTATCTTCAAAAACCGAGAATTGATTAGGCGAAGTCTTTCTTAAATTGTTTCTTCTCACTACTACAAAAGTACTAATAGAATACAATCGAACTTACCGATCTTTCCTGAAACTACAATAGACAACAGATTAACTTCTTTCAATAGTATTGTGCAATTTAGAGATGAATACTAATGAATCTACCTAATTTTAAGATCCCAAATTTCTTTATTTTGTTTTCTCTCTGTAGCAAAAATTACAGAAAGAAAGAAAAAAAGGTCATGAAAATTTGTTCTGTTTTGGCATGCCTTCTCTTAAACATTTATTTTGGTCTGTTTTAAACTGATAATAGTGAAAATGACAAACAGGAACTGGGAGCTTCTTGCACCCTGGCAAGGATCGAAAATCACGGTGCCAACAAAGTACCTAGTCGGTGACAAAGATATCAGTATCGAAACTCTTGGCACAAAAGACTATGTCCAAGGAGAGATTTTCAAGAGCTATGTCCCTGACCTTGAAGTGGTTTTTCTAGACGGCCACCATTTTATCCAGGAAGAGAAATCTCAAGAAGTCTCCAATGAAATACTTTCCTTCCTTCGTAAACATTCGGTAGATGAATAAAAATTTCTGTCAGTTTGCAGGCTGTATGAGGGTTTCTTTCTTTATTTGTTGTAATCAAAGACCTTTAGTCAGAAATGATAAAACTGATGAATAAAAATTTCTGTCAGTTTCTTTTTTTCTTTTTGTTGCTAATGAATGATTAAAAATAAAGTCGACAAGGATAATAGGGGATTATTGACACGAATCTAAGACGTTCAAGAAGAACGAGCTACCTTATCACCCACCAAATGCCAAGTGGTCAAAACTTGCAAGCTCAATCCAAGAGTACGGAAAAACTTGCAATATGAATAGTTCAACCTTTGGTACCCAAAGAAAGAAGCTTGTCAGTTTGTCAAAATGAAAAATTACAATGCTATTTAACTACAAGAAGATATGACCAAGAGCTTTAGAGTACTGACGACGTACTAACAGTAATCAAAATATTTGAATTTACACGACAAAATTTTCCATGAAAGAGACCTTGCACCTCGTGAATGGACTACCAAAGAAAAATGACCTGATTTTATATTCGCCCAACTGAATTGAGTTTTCTTAGTCCAACGCCCAAAATTTTCTTCTGTCTTGTTCAACCTTTGAAACTAGAAGTCACCAACTTCGTGGTTGTTTCCAGCGAATGGGACGAATACAAAAGGCTTGGATAAGCACAAACATGATGAGAGTTTCGTCTGAGAAAGTTGGGTTAACCATGAGTGAGATAAGCCACAAAAGGATCAAAACCAATGGAATATGGTTGCACATAGTAGAGCAAGGGGCAGGACCGCTTGTTCTTCTCCTTCACGGCTTCCCGGAATTCTGGTATTCGTGGCGCCACCAGATTGCCCACTTGACCAAATATGGCTACCATGTGGTTGCACCTGATATGAGAGGCTACGGTGACTCGGATTCTCCTCTGAGTCCTGACTCCTACACCCTTGTGCACCTCGTTGGGGACATGGTTGGCATTCTCGATCATTTTGGCGAACAGCAGGTAATCTTTTTCTCTCGTCCCTATAGTTACTTCAAGTTTGTTTGTGTTTCCTTGTTTCTTTTGCTGTGACTGTTAGCAGCTCGTGTTTTTGAACGTAAGATGATTCGAAACTAAACAGTATTGTTAGTACAGGCATTTGTTGTGGGACATGATTGGGGAGCCATTGTTGGGTGGCATTTGAGCTTGTTTAGGCCTGATCGAGTGAAGGCTTTGGTTGCTCTCTCTGCTCCGTACTTCCAAAGATCTGAAAACACAAGAAGTGCTGAATTTTTCAGGAAAAGATTTGGAGATGGGTGTTATGTTTGTCAATTTCAGGTTCTCTCTTATTCATCGGTTTTGTTACACATAGCTTGAATTTGCTTATCCATAAGTATGCAAGTAGCACAAAAAGGAATTTTTTTTTCTTGTTTAAAATTGGTTTTGGGGTTGCTTAGGAGCCAGGAAGAGCAGAGAAGGCATTTGCAAGGTATGACTATCTGGCTGTGATAAAGAAGTTTCTGTTAATAACCAAGACAGATTATCTGGTAGCTCCTTTTGGAATGGAGATCATAGACTACTTGGAAACACCGGCAACTTTGCCGCCATGGATAACCGAAGAGGAACTCCAGGTCTATGCAGACAAGTTCCTAGAATCTGGCTTCACTGGTGCTATCAATTACTTTCGCAACATCGAGTTGTAAGTTAAAAAAATTCCTCGACTTCCTTGTTCTCAATGCCGGAATTACCGTTTTTCTAGTTAAAGACTTGGTATACCAAGTGTCAGGTTATTTTATTGTAGTATAGTTAGGCGAAGTGTGATTGTCTTTTTCTGGCCATTGCTCAGTGTGGTTGATAATGGAATCCTCAGTCGAGACCCCGGTTAAATTTGATCAGATTATGCAATGTTTTTTCAGACATTGGTTGATAATTATTAGATGATTATCATTGATAATGGAATCGTCAATCAAGACCCCGCTAAATTTGATCGTACTATTCAATGTTTTTTCAGGTGTTGGATGATAATAAAAATGATCTGAATTGTTAAAAAAATTTTATTGTTAGATCTCACCGGAGAAAAGAAACCCAAATTTCAATGGTCATAATCTGACACCTGAAAAATTGCTTTGACAGTTACCGTGGTTGTGGTCTACTTATTCTAGCCTTAGATATAGCTCAGACAAGTTTTAGACTTTTTAATCTTTGATGGTGTTGACAACAGGAATTGGGAGCTCCTTGGACCATGGGAAGGATCAAAGATAAATGTTCCAACAAAGTTCATAATAGGAGACAAGGATATTGGTTTTGAAATTCTTGGAACAAAGGATTATGTCAAAGGAGAAGTTTTCAGGAGTCTTGTTCCTAACCTGGAAGTTGTGATTCTAGATGGCCACCATTTTATCCAACAAGAGAAGCCTCAACAAGTCTCCAAAGAGATTCTCTCTTTCCTCCTTAAATATTCTGAATTTTAAGGATGTGCTTTCACTTCAAACCCCATTTGTGTCTCGTCTCTTTAAGCATTTTGTCCATCTAAGAAACTGTTTCTTTAAACAAATTACTTTCGAGATTGTTTCTCTTGTTTACTGTCTATTAACAACATACTGAACTTAAAGCCAAAAAAAAAAAATAGAGAAGAAGAAGACAACAACAGCAAATTGAACCTGGTAAAATACACACACACACACACATCTCCAATGATTTTATTCTAAAAATTGTAAATAATATTTCAGACTCTTAATTATCAAGCAGACTATGCTAAAAAGAATGATGAGGACTGTAAGGGCAAAAAAATGTTTCAGTCCTTCCTTCTTGCCGACTTTAACAGGTTTAGGACATTTTCATATACAATAAATGTGATTGAAGCAGCGGGAACATTTTTCAGAAGGTTTGGTGTGATGCCCTTGTAGAATCCTCTAAGACCCTCAAACCTGCAATTCCCAACACAAATTCAAATCAAGATGAGAAAAGGAAAACAAAAAAGCCCAAAATACTAATAATAATAATTATAGTGAAATAGTTTTATGACATTTCATGAAACTAAAATGTAACTTGTTAATTCACAAAATTTTGACACGTGCATAAAAAGAAGGGAAAAAATGAAACTCCTCAAAAAACCATAATGCACCATACACCAAACAAAAGTAGCAGAAAGTTTAGGATTTACATACAAATTCTTACCTTGCAGTTTCCTTCACGACATGCCAGCTATCCATATATCTCGGAACTCCCTCATTACTAGGTCGTTGCTGCAGGAGGAAAGGAATGTAATTCAGTCATTGGGAAATTCATATCATATATACCATAGAAGAACGTATTACAAATTTTACGAAACCTGCAAACGAGCTCGTATGACCTGAAGCAAGAAGTGAGCACAAACAGTGTAAGCAATGGTTAATGACGAAAACGACCATATTAGCTTGTATGCCATCTCTGTGAAAGAATGCCAACCTGGAATGGATACGACAGGAGCATGGCAGCAATCTTGGAGGATGCTCCCAAAGCAGCATAGTCGAATGAATTCTGTATAAGAAGCTATATACTATGAGAACTTGTATACATTTATGTGTTAACCAAAACGAAAAACATAAAAAAAAATTCTTCATTACTTGCAAATAAATTTTCTTGCTCAGTAAATTACCAACACCTGCTAAAACACTTTAAAAGTGACATTTGGAATCTCGGTCCTAAATGTGCAGAGCCTTTATATGTAAACTTAAAATTTTACTCAACATAACAATTTTCCAGCACCATGTAGATGAATTGGTAAAGGGACCTAAGATATCCTACAGAACACCAACGATATTTTCATAAACTAGACTCCAGCAACATACCAAAACTGAATCAGAACTTCTAGACTTTTCTGTGCTTTTTCTCGACTTGAAGTCAACAAGGACTTTACGAAGTTCTTCATATGCTGTGAATTGTATAGCACCATGAGAAACCTGCTGAAACAACACAGAGATTCGCAAGTAGCAAAATTGTGCAGCAAACAATGGCTAAAATGTTATATATCCAAGAAAATTAATCCCATATAAAGAAGTATGTGCTACATAGATACATAATACACTCATATGTCTGTTAATAAATGTGTATCCATTTGAGCTAGAAATAAAATTAAAAAGAGAAAAAAAAGGGCGGAAAAAAAAGATCAATAGGTTGGATATGCAAGCAGATGCATAACATACCAGAAAAAGCCCAGGAACAATCCCTTTATAAAGTGCAATCCATCCTTCGTCTCTCATAATGGTTCTCAAGGCATCTGAAACATTGCGAAACATAATATTTATATTCAAAGTAAAAGTAAACTATATAGAAGAACTAAAAGTGTAGAACCCAACCTCGACCTAAATATATGCTTGAATACTAAAACTGAGTACTACCGAGTATACACACTTAACTACTTGGTAACAGGAAGATATCTAATCAGATGCTGGTTAGCCAATGAAAGATAGGAGCTAAATCATCGGTCAGGGATTCTCTGCCCAGTGTTTGATGTCGAATGGTGTCTAACCAATCACCTTATGCCGCATCATTTGTTTAAGTTAGATGTTAAAGCACACAAAAGTCAGTTAAAAAACATTTCAAGTTTTTAAATGAAATGGTACTAATGTAATTAGTCAGACACCATTTAGGACAAAAAAATTCGACAGAGGATCTGAGCCACCCTAAATCATCACCCAAATATCTAAACAGCCACCATCAGTAGAAAGTAATGGAGTGGAAATTCTAAATTCAATATAAAACTGAAAAAACCCACAGCACTTAAAGGTTAGTATATCATGCTTGATATCTTTTTTTGAGTATTTTATTCTGCAAAATCTTAATCACCTAGGAAAAGAAAACTAATGGAAATGGTACTATTCTACGAGAAAGCTAGGCCAATTAGGAATTTCTTAGTGCAACAGAAAATAAATGTCCTAAATTTGATTGATAATATCTGGGGCCAAAGTTTTATTGACTCACTGGGAAAGGAATATCTGAGAGGGCACACTACAAGCAAGTTAATGTAAGATGCGAAGCAGACCATAAAATCCAGAATATGGTCGAGTCTGATGAAGAGGATTCTGAAGCTGCAATCTTGTTTTCACCAGCCAAATGGGATTTGTGCACAAACAAACCTGCCAAAAACACAGGTTACAATCACAAATCCACAAAGCGGCGACATTACAATCAACCATTTAAAGGACGATATAACTCAACAAAGACCACCAGAAATGAGGTTAGAATGTTAGGAATTAGAAGACTCACCAAAGCTCCAGCTTCTGCAGCAGAGGCAAGATGATGACCAGGGCTTAGTTTCTCTTCCCTGTTTCTAGAATACCTTTGTTTGGCTCTATCATAGCTACAAATTCAACAGCTTTTTCGGGTTCATATAAATCCAAAAGTCACAACCAAGAGAAAAAATTCAGATGAGTCAAACTCCAAGGCACCATTGTTGTATGTACTTACAAGAAGAAATATAAAGCCCATGAAACTGTGGACCCAACAACTGCAGGAGAAAATCCAGCGTAAAGCCCTCTCAAGCCCTGCAACGCAAATCAACAAGGCGATAGCAAACATCCAGATAGAGTTCGTAAAACAAAGGAATCAAATTCAAAACCCTAAGCGAAGGAAGGGGAAAAAAAAAGGATGAACCAGAAACTTGCCTCGTAGCGAGCAATGGTGAATATCGCGTGAACGGTGTTCTTGTAAGTCGGGAGATTGGAAACTCTACCGTCGTTAACTATCCAACCGAATGAAAATCAATTCAATACCAAATCAACAATAAAAAAAAATAAAAAAATAAAAACGAATTACTGAAAAGTCTGAAATTTATACCTTGAAACCTGGTACGGACGACGTCGAGGGGGTGCATGGTGGCGACGGTGGCAAATCCGGCGACGGCGCCGGCTGTGGCGTTTTCCCACTGCCACTTCTCCGACGCCACCATTGGTGATTCGATCTTTTTTTCTTTTTTTAAGGTTTGAAAGTTGGATTTTTCAAGGTTCCAACATTTGGAGAGAGAGAGACAGAGTGGAAGACTGAAGAGACGATGTTAGACCGTTAGAGAGCTTTGTTCAACTTCAACATTTTGGCTGTGCGGCGGCGCCGTTTTTGAGCTCCAACATTTCTGGAAACTATGTCAAGAGGGAAGCTCGGAGGTTGAACGAAGAAGCCGATCAGAACGAACTGAACTGAGAAAAATTGGATGTGCGTACGGTGTCGTTTTGGTATTTGCGTGCCGTCTTGGGCATATTCCAACTTGGTCGTTTTCGCTTTTTTTTTTATTTTGGTTTTTTTTGGCATGAGGGATGAGAAGCTATCCAATTAAAATTAAAAACCGGTTCAAAATATAATTTTTTAGTTGAAATTGAATGATTTTTTGAAAAATTAATTATAATTTTGATTGAATTTTTAGAAAAAAAAAAAAAAAAAGAAATAGAAAACTTAGGTCCAAACATAAAAGCTAAATGAACCTTCTTTTTTATTTTTTATTTTCATATTTTTTATTTTTTATTTTTTATCTTTTGCTGATTAATATGGAGTGTTTCATTACCGGCTTAGCATAGTAAATTTTAGGCATTGAATTTGATTCATTTGAGTTAGTTTTTTATTTTTATTTTTATTATTTTTATTCTTTTTAGTAAATATATTTGAGTTGGTTATATACTTATTTCACTAACTAGAAAATACCCTAGTTTAAGGTCATTATTACTTGTATTTTTTTTGATAATTCACAAGTAAACTTTGTGCAAAATCCCAATTTCGAGTCAAGAAGTTCGAGAACTCCCCCCCCCCCCCCCCCCCAAAAAAAAAAAAAAAAAAACCTTTGAACTGGCAAAAATCTGTCCATTGCTATTGAAACAGAAACATCCAAGCAATAATCTTTGATTACAAAGTTGTTCATGGATGCGGAAACATGCCCGGAAAAAACATAAAGGGCATAAATCCCTAATGTTATTAACGAACCCATGGTAAACAAAAATCAGTTTATTATGGGTGTAAGAGGGAAAATAATGTCTACAAAAATTGTGAAAGATTGAAAGGTTGGATTCGAAGAACGCTTTGTGCGTTATGAAGAAACCAAAGTTGATCCCCATTGCTTGCCAATGAACAGAAAATCCAGCATCATCGCCCATTAAATCCTACTTTTTGTTTCTAAGTTTAACATACAAGCCTACAAACTTCTCGTTCTTCATCCTTCTTATCCCCTGCAAGTCCTAAACCAATGATTAAAACAAGAACTTAGATAATAAGCTTACATAACTCGCAATTAAAATTTAAGCCGCCGCAACAACAAAGCAGTATCACAGTTAGATTGAAGATTGCCAAGAATCAGTCTTTCCTTATGGTTCAGATTTTCCAGGTGTCACAGGGTTGGGGTTGGTTTTGTTGTTTCTCTAGAACTATTTGATTCTCCGCAATTAAGACATCTTCCAGACGAAGACCAAGAAATGTTCTTAAATCCTACGTAACTTTCCCTGGTCCCAAACTGGCTGGCTCTGAGGAAACTGAGAACAAACAATCCAAAAACCAAAGACAGAAAACATAAGAGCTACATCAATCGAATTTCACAAAGCACCGCATTCCTATACTCCATGCAACTACTGAAACAACAGGTAGAACTTACTGAAGCATATACACATTGCATTAGCTAGTGAGCTTCTAAAGATGTTCTAAACTTTTAATAAGTAAGCAATCCCGCATAGACTGCCAACCACTCGGTTTTCCCATTTCCTCGTCAACCATCTCCTACTCAGTTAAAGGTTCCAAACACCAGTTTCTCATCAGTTGAACATACAAAACAGAGATTCCCCGGCAGAATGTCCGCACACTGTAAAATCTTACATAGGCAATTGATCAAAGTCATGGGGTTCTAATCAGACATTCCATATTACCCGAGGATGGATACCATTAATAGATTTTCTTGACAGGACCACACTACTATACACCATTATAAACACCGTTAAATCATACTCGACTTGTTAAATTGTTCAGTCAAGGTCAAGATCTTACATAGGCAATTGATCAAAGTCATGTGGTGCTAATCAGACATTCCATATTACCCGAGGATGGATACCGTTAAAAGATTTTCTTGACAGGGCTACACTACTATACACCATTATAAACACCGTTAAATCGTACTTGACTTGTTAAATTGTTCAGTCAAGGTCAAGAGCTTAATAATTCTACGGTGGCACTACTCTAAAATTCTCTATGTAGGTTTATACATATGTTATTGGCTTGGAGAACATAAATTCAGTAATGGAGCCAAACCCATTAGCTAAAGCTACATATATCACAGACAAACAACCACTTAATCTCAAAGCTTAAGTGCTTAACTACCCATTTAACACATGATCAGAACAACAAGGAACCATTTAATACAGTTATTAATTAGATAATCTCACAATCAAATTGAAAATGAAAAACAAGACACAAAAATAAATAACTTAATGAATACCTCTCACTCCATTGAGACTTTGGCACCAACTTCCTTCATCTTGGCAATGATTCCTTCGGCCTCCTCCTTCGTAACCCCCTTCTTCAACAGCGTCGGAGCTTTCTCCACCAACTCCTTCGCCTCCTTCAATCCCAAATCCGTGAACGACCTCACCTCCTTTATCACCTTGATCTTCGCCGCCGCGTCGAACCCTTCCAGCTTCACGTCGAAAGCCGTCTTCTCCGCCTTCTCCTCCGCCTTCGCCGCCGCGCCTCCGGCACCGGCGCCACCACCTCTACCGACGGCGCCCCTGAGGTCGCCGAGTCCCATCCCCGGCATCATCACCACCATTGTCGGCATCTCCTTCACGGAAAGCTTCTCGCGGAGGACCTCCGTCAGGTCCCCGACCTCGAGAAGCGTGAGGCCGGCGATCTCGTCCGCGATCGCCGAGGCTCTCTCCGACGACGCCGTCGCAAAATGGGCGGAGAGATGGAAGCCATTTGGGGAAGAATATAAAGGTGTAGGGTTTTGGGAGAGGGTTTTGTGAATTCGGGAAAAAAATGGGGTGATTAGTCGTAAATACCTCATTTTTATGGGGGGATTTTCATTAAGCAATGGGGAATTTTACAAAGACATCGTTGAAGAAGGTGGTTGAGAAGAGATGGATGATTTTATGGCTTTTTTCTGAGTCTAAAATCGAGCTCTGGCATAAACCCTAAAAATGGCGAAGGAGACGCTTCTCTGGATTTCTCCACGTTGAGGCTGAGCAGAGTTTCTGGGCTTGCCTATGTAAGCTCATTGGGTTGACCCATTAATTTTTGGGCCTTAACTTCCTCTAGAAACCCATCCCTGCTAAAGTTTATTTTTTATTTTAAAATTTTCTAGAAATTATACTAAAATTTACCAAACTAAATAAAATCATGATTCTAAATAGATAATTTACTTAATAAATTTTTTATTTACTGTTATTTATATTAAATATTTTAAAATCTACTCTTTACTTTAACTATTTACCGTAGAAATATCCTCTACTTCATTCGTCCATATATTTGGGTGAGACATAAGCAAAAATGAAGGGAGACTTTTAATTTTTGTTTGTGCAACAAATTTGCTAATGTCCCTAAGATATGTTGGTCGGATAATGGATGTACGTTTATCTTGTAAAAAGTTTATGGAAAGACCAATATTCTTAATCAATTATTGTGCTCCAAGTTACATAATCTAAGCCAAACCATTAAAAAAAAAAAAAAGCTTAAAGTGAACTTATTATTATTCATTCCTTCAAATTATTTCTCGAGTTCCATGAACATACACCATAGAGCAGTTTAAGTACCAAGCACACCATGCTAAAATAATGGGAGTTTCTCTTGTAAAAGAGAAACAAAAGAACTTAAGAAAAGAAGAAAGAAATTATAAAAAAAAAAAAATACAGAGAGTTTATATAGGATGTGTAACCCTTAAAAACTGCTCCTGATTGGTGGCGTGGCCATTTTATTCGACTAGTCCTCGTATTTGTTAATCTTTCTGCAATTCGCTCTGATCTCTCCCCTTGAACCAGTCAATGGAGAAATATTTCCCATCTTAATCATCGACTTGGCGAATTGCTCGAAGAAGAGCTCATTGTTCTCAGCATACTTTTGCACCAACTGTTTCGACACTTGACTACGGGTCACGAGAACCTCATCCGAGCTCAACAGGCCCTTTGAGGCCAACAGGAGCTTGAAGTAGCTGTTGTCGAACTTTCCCGGGCTGACAAAGTCCAAGAAGAATTGGTTCTGGTCCCCGCCGGATCTCGGGCACCGGCTTCGTAACTGCGCAGCATACGATTGCTCAAGGGTGTAGTCTGGTTGCCCGTTGCCTGTCTGGTTGTAGAGCCTCTGCCTGAAACTTGTGCAGCGCGCATTTCCAATTGTGTGGCTTCCTGAAAAATCAAATGTTTGATATTATGAAAGTTGAAAAGCAACGGGGGGAAAAAGGTAAATGCCATTTATCACTGTTGGTAATTCGATTAAAGAAATATAATAAAATTATCACATCATAAAATGGGATCCACTAATTTTAATTTTTAGCCATGTTATAGTTCACGGAAACAGTGAGAATATTGGCGATACAATCGCTATACATGAAACAAGGACATGAGCTATGGTGACAAACCAGAAAGTGCAACAAGATCAACAATGTCAAGCCCTTGAAGCTTAAATTTGGTGAGGATGGTTTGGAAGGTGTTGTTTGGAGCTGGGATGTTGTTGTTGGACCCACTTAAGCTTGCTCCTCTGGAATCCCTTCTTCCAAGTGGGACCTCAAAGTGGGGTCCACCAGTCTGTATGTACCAAAAATCAAGTCAGCTACTGAATTGAATTCTAGCGAAGGAAAAGCTCAACTTGACCACACCATTTCAAAGGTCAATTACAAGTAAAACTTACAAGGACAGTAGCGTCTCTAGCAACCAGAGCCAAGATATCAGCACAAGAAACAGTGTGCGGGCACTCCTTTTCGAGTGCATACTTAATCTTGTCGATTACTTCGAATCCTCGAGCTGAATTCCGGTTCGGGTTGGACCTCTTCTCGCTTACTAGATTCCCAGTGCTGTCCAACAATATTGACGCATCACAGCCCTGCAATAATACACATGCAAGTGTTTGGTCATAATGAACTAATCACAACCTCGGTACTAGTTTTTTCAATCATGTTTTGTTAACCGTGGTGAAAATACCTTGACAAAACAGTCATGGAAATGCAGCCTAAGTAAAGAAGCCGCCATACGGGTTTCCTTCGCGACAGCCTTGGCTACAATGGACTTGACAATCTCCTGAGCTTGTGGGCAAGAGTGGTCATAAAACTGAGGGTACAAATAACCACCTTGGTACCGAGCACACAGACAAAGTTGGACAAAGGCAAGGAGAGAAAGAGCTAAAAGGAAGCTCACAGAAAGATGAGCCATTGTTGTTTGTTCTCTCTACTCTCTTTTTCTTCAAAACCAAGAACACATAAACCAAGACTCCCTATGCTGAGTGTTGTATGTAGCTCAAAGGGTATTTATAGGAAAGATTTTGTAGAGAGAGAGAGAGAGAGAGAGAGAGAGAGAAGGGAACAGATGGAGTTGTTAGCTAGTGAATTAGCTTTACATCAATATAGCAAGGATAACCATTTTAAAGAAATTATGGAGTTGGTAGCTTTTCCTTGCTCAAGGATTACTAGCCCAAAATGGTAACTAAATTTAACCAATGTTACTAGAAGTTGTAGGTTGTTTAAGCAAATTAGAACTTAAGCATTCTAAAAAACACTTTCTAGATCTTTGTAGATTAAAATGTAAAACTTTACTATTTTGTAACGTGTTTCTTGTAGCTTAATCTATACCATGAAGACTAAGGCTGTGTTTGGTAACGGGGAAAGCATGTACATAACCGAGGTAAGAAAAATGGAGAGTATTTACTTCGCATGAAAGGAAAATTAACAGTTATTTCTTTTACTATCTACTCATGTCTACTTATATAATCAATAATAAGAATATAGTGAGCCTCACATGATAAAGAAAAATGGAAAGTTAATCCATATATGTCACATTTATTTGTATACACTTAATAAGTTCCTACATATATGCCAATGATAATTTAATCATATAAAAGAAAATTTTATAATTATATTTATAGGATTTCTATTTTATAAAGTTTCATAAACATCAGAAATTGAATTAGATTGTTTCTTTTTTACACCACCAAATTAATAAGCATTATAAATGAATCCTAATTATTATTTTTTTACTTTATTTTTCAATCACCGTATCTTTGTCAATACATTCCTCTACAATTTGATAAGTGCACCCTATTGAGCGAGATTAAAACTACGATTCTGCGTTTTCCCACAGTCCAGTTCATACCAAACAACCATATGTCTAAACCTTTCACCCCAATAATACCTTCCATTTTTTTCCCGCCAACCAAACAAGCTCTAAAAGTCATTCTTACCAACAGTAGAAGATTGGAAGGAGTAATAGCAAAGAAAAGTAATACGACCAAGTTTTTTCTGAAGTAAGCTGTGGCTATGAAGCCTCCTGAAATAATACCAAGTCTTTTACCGTCCAGATGTTGTTATGTCAATTTTTTATTTTTGCTGTATACTCTGTCCATGAGCTGAAAAAGTCAGGTCAAAACATTGGTCCTCTTTTTATTTTATTTTATTTTATTTTATTTATTTATTTATTCATCACTTGTTTTTTAGTGAAAGCATCAGAGAGAAAGGCCCCCAAAAAGTGGAGCAGACTTAACTGCTTTGTTGACAAATCAATGTGAACCCAAATTATTAACTTAAAGTGCTTGCTGAAGACATCATTCAGCCAGCTAAAAGGTGTGTTGAAACCTTCGCATCCTTCCAGAACCTTTTGTTTTGTTTTAATAACATTCCTTTTTAGCCTCCAATCAAAGTTAATTTTCTGTCTTCGCTTTTAGAAGAAAAGATTAATTGCTTGTGTTAATCGGAATTCAAGTGCCCACCGACGTTATCATTGTAGGTTATGAGCCCACATTTTCTCCCCCTTTTTTTTTTTTTGTTGCTCGCTTAATTCTTAACCTTTTTACGAAATTATAATTTAGTCCACGATCTTTTTTTTTTTTTTTTTTGATTAAAAGGTGCCTAAACTATTTGAAAGGATAAAAAATGGCCCTTTTTTTAAACAAATATTACAAAATTTAATAGAAAATGTCACGTTGATCATGCATGATTCACATGATTTTCTATTTAAATATAATTAAGACTCTGTGTTTTTTATACTTTAACTTACATTCGTGATATATGTGATCTATTCCATCTAATTTTTAGCCTCGTAAATGATTATAAAAAAAAAGAGCAAATTGTTTTATTTTAAAGAATTTAGAGACCTTTTAACTACAAAATAAAAGTTTGGGATGAACTTGCAACTCTCTAAAAAAGTTAGGGACCAAATTAATAATTTACCCTTTTTGTTAAGTGCAAGACCTTAACTTTGGGGCATGTCCTTTAGAGTTCACAATCAAAATATGGTAATAAATTATAGGTGATTGTCAATTCTGTGGGTTGGGGCATCAAGGGAACTAAACCTTTTCTCTTAATCATGATAACGAGAATATTAGGTTAATCCTGATTGGTTCACTTAACTAGAAAAAGAAATATTGGTGGGGTTGGAGAACTACTATTTTAGCCTGTATTTACTTCATTTCCAAGTGACCTCTTCGAAGCCACAACCAAACAATAAAATGTTTTCTTGGTTCCTAATTATATAAATATACCAAAGGAAAGGGATTTTCACTGTTCATTTAACAGTAATGAACGGTATTTTTTTTTTCCTCTCTTTGTTTTCACCGGTTTAGCTACAGTATCGCAAAGTCCCGTACAGTAACTTCTACAGTAATCTACAATAAATTACAGTAATCTACAGTATTGCTATAGTGCTTTTGCTACCATAATGCATAGTACTGCTTTTTCTACAATAAAATTTCGATTTTACCCCTATCCAATGTGTTGAATTTTGGCTGATCTATTGTGGAAGGACAGTTTTGTCCTCACATATTTTAATATTTTGTCTACAGTGCAGAGTCTTTTTTGCTCCACTGATTTAGTTGTTTTTCCTTCATCTTAGTGAGTTGACCTTTTTACCCCTATTATGCAGAAATTGCCGGCTGCCCACATAGTATAATTACCGTTTTACATCTCTTTTTTAGTGGCTTTTTTTTCCTACATTGTGTTGCATGTTTTACCCCTATTCAGAGTTTTTTTTTTCTTAATATTGTTTTTGCCTTTTTTTTTGGACGCTAAATTTTAGACATTAGATTCCGATCTATTGTTAGATTGTGTTTTTGCTCTCTTTGCCTTTTTTTGATTTTTAAACGATTTTTTACTTTAAATATTTTATCTTTATTTCGGATTTTTTTTCCTGGGTTTTTTTTGTGTCTTTTTTGTTTCTTTTGTTCTATTTTTTAAAGACCCTTTTTTGTTTTTTGTTTTTTTGTCTTTTTTGTTTGTTTTGTTTTATATTTTAAAAATCCTTTTTTTTTTTTTACATTTTTGTATGTATATAACCTGAATTTTTTTTTGTTTTTTTTTAAACATTAAAAAAGGGAAAAATTGAATATATATTTTATTTTGTTATAATTTTTTTGTTAGGGTTGGTTTTTTCCGATTCTTTTAAGTTTCAAGATTTTTGTTCTTTTTTTTGTTTTTTGTTTTAATTTTTGTTTTAATTTTTTTTAAATGAATATAACTACCGAAGAATTTTTTATTTTTTGCTTTTGTTTTTATTATTATTAGTACTATTGTCATTTAATTTTATATCTTCATTATTATGAGAGATTTTAACAAGAATTATATTTATTATTATTATAATATTTTTCTTAATCAACGATTTTTATTATATAATATTTAATTTTATTTTTTCTTCGTTTCTCAAATAATACACGGATATTAAACTTGTGCACTCCTGAGGAGTACTCTTTGGGTTCTGATTTTAGACAGTACAAAAGACAGGTCATCATAAATAACTCCTTTTTCACGACTTTAAAGTGCTTGGCAAGTATTTACCTATCTTTTTGCTAAAAGACAATTAAGATTGTAACATCATTTGTCAAATGTGGATCGGCATGGATATCAAGGCTGGAAAGTTTTATAATAAGCAATAGTTGATTTGACAATTACATTTTTTTAGAATATGTACATTTCGGTGTGAAAAAATTGTGTAAACTTTGTCTATAGAAGATTTCTACAATAAGGTTTAAAAACGGGGGGGATTGTTTTCATCTAATACTTCCTGAATTTTGTGATCATTATTAATTTAGTTTCATAATTTATCATTCAACTTTGAATTCAATTATACTTTACCTATTTTATTAGAATTTCAGTTAAAAATATATAGAAAAATAGAGGAGTTGTCTTATTTTTAAGTCCAATCTACTATGATTTTTGCTAAAAACAAACGGAAAAAAGATCATATAACTATACTTAACTTACTTTTTTTTTCTATATATTTTTAATTGAAATTTTGATAGAAGAAATAAACTGGAGTTAAATTTAAAATTCAGGAAGCAAAGTGAAAATTTTTAAAATTCAGATAACAAAATAAAAGTAATTATAAAGTTAAAGAGCACAAATAAGAGTAATCCAAGGATGTATTATTATTTATAGTTAAAGTTTATTTTTTAAACTATAATATCAACATAAAAAATTATATGTTTAACGTTTTTTTTTTTTTTGGGGTACGAGAACAAAAGAAGGTATGTTATTAATATTAATAAGATTCTATCCTAAAGAGATCTATGTTTTTCATAGTAAAATTCTCCTTATGTTATGTAAGTTTTTTTTATTAAGTAATTATTTTGATTATATTTATTTTTTAAATGAAAATCATTTTACAAATATGAAAGACAATATAATAATCAATTCACATACAAAACCTCCTACACTGAAAACTTGACATTGGTAGACAATTGTTAAACCAGTAAATTTGAATGATGCATAAAGAGGAACATGTACTGGGCTTTATAAATTGATGACACCCAAAAGGGTACACAAAATATCGAGCATATATGGCTCTTTAACAAATTCTCTACAGTTGATGGAAATATCCGATCAATTGATGACAAAAAATCTATAGCACAAAGGTCACACAAACAACCGTAGAGAAACTAATCTTGCAGACAAAAAACACAAAACCAAATACTCAAAAAAGAAACAAAATAAATACCTAAACTAATTAGGGTCAAAACTGTAGATATTATAAATGAAAAAAAGATGAAAACCATAAGTCATATCATTAAAACATCAAGGAAAGCAAGACCCCTCAAGACCAGCGGAACAAAATGGTAGAAAAGGCAAGTAATTGACAAACACATGTCTCCGAAAGCGACAAAGACTGATATACATACTACCATATGACTCGCCTCCACCCCCATACCAAAACCTCCAAAAGGTAGGTCGAGACGATGATAAACGCGCTATGAAACACTTCATCACCGATTACAACCCAATTCTATTCACATCTTTGATCCTATATTCCTTTCCCTATACAAATGATACGAACCCTACTTATAAACTCAGTATCTGACAATAAACATGTAGATGAAATTTAATAGCCAAAGGCTTGGCAAAACGAGGAACCACCGGCCAAGAAAGCTTTCTTTTTTCATTCTCACTAACTCTTCCCCCCCCCCCCCCCCCCCCCCCCCCTTCTTATTAGATTTATATTATTTAAAAACACACAACATGGAAAAAATAAAGTATCTGTACGATGTAAAGGTTCTTACATTACATCAGTAAAGAAAAGAACAAGAGAGTGAAGAAGGTACAAGAAAGTCAAGAAAACAAACAATGCAATGCATGTGACCATGATCTAAGGAGATCTAAAAGTGCAACCCCACTGCTTTTAGTATTTGGCTCCTACTTTTGAATCAATTCTTATGTTGTCTATAACTTATAAAAAATTGCTCAAAAAAAAAAAAACTATATAAAATTGCCAAATATTTCAAGACATATAATTCTCACCATGTGCCTTTACGTACGTTGAAGCAGCTAAGACAATAATTTAGCTAGCAGCTAAGACAATAATTTAGCTTCTTTTTTGGCTTTTCTTTTCTTTTCGTTTCATTGAATTATTTATTCTTGTTTATTATTGGTTACACATGTAATTTCCTTTCTTTCTAACAATCATCCTCAGCTTTGATACAGGCTTAAAGTCTATTTTAGATTCTTAAGATTCATGATTAAAGTATTTATTCAACCCAACTAATTAAAACTTCTTAGGGGAATTTACATCTTCTTAGTGGTTAGTAGGGTAAGTTTAATTGCCTCAATCTGGACCGTAGTACACGCCCCTTTGATTTGTTTTTGTTTTTCCCTGGATTTTTGTACGTGTATAAATATATATATTTTAATTTTTCCTGTTAGGTCTAAAATAATGTACAATTTCATTTTCGATAAGAGGAAAAAAATGTTGGAAAAATGATTTTTCTGGTATGTTATAGACTTGACAATTCTATTTATAAAGGGCAATATCTTTAACTTATTCCAAACCGATACACGCGAATAAGTATAGTATATTAGGGCACTTAAGATAATCATACGAAGGAACTCGGGCAATTTAAAACCATGAATCTAGTTTGAATATGTGTTGAACAATAAAGAAAAAGCCTGCCGCAGACAATGTTGAAGTTATACTTAAAAATTTCCCTCAATTATTTGTGCTGTTGACACAAAAATTAAATGCGAGTTGTACTTTGTAAAGAGATGGCCCGCTTGGTAGAGATTTTTTATTTTTATTAGTTTTAGTCAATAGACAAAGAGAAGTAAAATTGTAATATTTTCAATTTTACAATCATTTTTTTTTTATAAAGAGTGGATTAGTTCAAAATGATTTTAAAATTTTTTTAATAAACAATAAAAATGTTGGAATGTAATTTATGCTGTCTAATTAGAACTCTAGTACAAGTTTCAAATTCATTTTGTAGTTTTGACCATGAGGAAAGTTAAGCACTTCTGATACAATCCAAATACTCTCGGAAGTATCTTTGATCTTCCAAAAACTAAAAATAATTTCTAAGAAACTCTGTTAAATAGACTCTAAGTCTTACCCAACATTGACCCGGCCTGAAAACCTTAGACAAAAAATTCACCTTGAGATCAACAGAGTTTCACTTCATTGAAAAAAAAATTAAAGTCTACCCATGAAACAACGCTCACTGGCTTATGGATAAATACAATTAGAACAAAAAACAAAAAAAAAAAAAAAAAAGGATCTTAAGAAACTTTAAAATTATATAACTAGACTTTTAATCTCTTTTTTGGTGCTCCTAACAATAATAACCCAAAAGGCTTTGTGCAACATCAAGCTGTCTCAGGATCCTAATTCAATAGGTCCGAATATGGTATTTACAAAAAAAAAAAAAAAAAAAAAAAACCCTATAACAACCGATCTTGTTTTTACAAAATTTCAGTACCAACTTATATGACATTGATCTTTACTAGATATTATCAAACACCGATAACCCCACTAAAAACGCCGTCAAAAGGAAGATGTCACATCCGCTGATAACAAAAATTTGATGAGCAATTTATTTATTTATTTTTTTTTTGAAAAGGTATGAGCAAAATTTAGTAGCTCTAAAATGCGTGCACACTTGTATAAAGTACTATTTAAAATATAATGAAACTAAACAATTTAATAAAATCAATCTTAAAACTTAAAAAATTATCAAAATGACTAAAACATTTTTTTTCCCTGAAGTTAAATAACTAAAACATTTGATTGAATGAAATGTTTATTTGATTTTTCTGAAAATATTAATTTATATTTTAATTTGTGACCGCTTTTGCAGATACATAGTGTTTTGGGCATTTCTACGACAAGAAGGGCAGAAGTGGTATTTTGGCTAACTGGGTGTTTTGGATATCTTCCATGCAAGATAGAGGTTTTTTTTTTTTTTTTAAATATATTTTTTTTAATGCAAGATAGAGTTGCAATAAAAGAGAAAATATTTCTATTCAGATTAATTATAAAAATTCCCTTTAAATTATGATCCTTATAACCCTCTAAATTTCAAGACATAATATTCATTTTTTGAACTATAATTTTTTAACAAAATTAGTCTCCATCTGGTATTTAGGTTTAACTCCAATTAAATTATACTTTTTTATATCAATTTTTATCTTCTTCTCAAGAGTCAATAAAATTTATAATTAATTTTTAAAAAATTAACTGACTCCAATTTAAAAATTCTATCTCTAATTAACTTATCAAACAGATACTTTATTTCTATTAACTTTTAAACATAAATTGACATATATCTCTTGTCAATATTTAAAAGAGTGAATGTTGCCCAATTTTCGTCATCCTCTGTTTCAGCCACATGTCACATTTTATTTTCTCTTCTTTATTTTTTTTCTTTGCTTTATTTTTTTTTTTTTTTTGGCATTGTACCGTTTTTGTTCATTTTTTTTTTTTTTTTTTTTTTTTCTTTTTTTTTTTTTCTGATTTTTTTTACATTTTTCACTCAACTAAGACCAGTAAAAACTCGGACAGTGGGAGAGAGAGATGTGGAAGGGTACAAGTGAGAGGAGAGAGAGATGGCTGCACGCGGGAAAAAAATGAAAGGATGATAAATAAAACGTTTTTTTAAGGAGAGAGAGAGAGAAGGGGGGTTGTGCATGGGAAAGAAAAAAATAGAGTGGGATCCACGTTTAATCTTTTCAATAATAACTTACATTTTTTCCAAAAAATACATATCATAAAATGTTTATCTTTAAAACAAATATGAATAGGATTATTTAATTTTTTAATCCTATATTTTGCTTTAAATTAAAGGATATTTTGGGTATTTTAAATATGAAAATTAAGCGTTGATCAATAAAATATATAGATTTATGCACTAAATGTAATTTAATCGTTAAAAAATGTAAAATTTTAAAACATGTTGTATACTTTTTAAATAAAAACAATTTGTATAGTATAAAAATACATATAATACATAGTTGTAGTCTTTTTTTTAAAAGGTAATTTGGATAATTTATTGTCAAAATTAAGTATTAATTGATAAAGAGTATAAATTTGTATATTAAATATAATCTAATAGTATATAAATATAAAAGTTTAAAACACAGAATAAATTTTCTAACTAAAAGCAAAATACATGATATAAAAATGTAAATTTATATGAACAAAAAATTTTTTTTTTCTCCCATATGATCTCCCACGCGGGAAGCGTGTAGGTTCAACTAGTTATCCATAAAAGACCCAAAAGGAAAGAAAGTAAAAGAAAATTAGTTCTTTCCGGAAAAGCAAAACAAAAACAAAAACAAAAACAAAAAAGAGAAGGAAAAAAAAAAAAAAAAAAAACAAATGATGTGCAGATTGCTTAATTGAGGCCTAGGAGCGATGGCTCTTCTCTTTCTCTTTTTTCTAATCATATCGTATATATACTTAAAAGGATGGATTGAGTTACTGTTTACTACACAGTAATAAACAATAATTTTTGAGTTTTTTTATTTTTATTTTTTTTTGTTTCTTCTACAGTGTTCTACAGTAAGGATGGACTGAGTTACTATTCACTACACAGTAATAAACAATAACTTTTGGGTTTTTTTTTTTCATTTTTTTTTTGTTTCTGCTACAATGTTCTACAATAATTGTACAATAAAAAGACATTTTGCCTTTCAATTTCCCTGCATTTTCCTGGCTGCACGGTGACTTACTGGTTTTGCCCTTTTGGCATTATCTGGCCATTAGAGAGAGAGAGAGAAAGAGAAAGACAGATAGAGATAGAGAGAGAGTGGCATTGTCCGGTCATTAGAGAGAGAGAGAAAGAGAAAGAGAAAGAGAAAGACAGGTAGGGATAGAGAAAGAGAGTAAAAAATCTATATCTATATTAAAATAAATTTTAAAAAAAAAAGATAGAAAAGACAAAAATTCATAAGATAAAAAATTATATTTTATTAAATTATTTTCAATTATAAAAAATAAAATTATATATGTTAAATAATATTTAAAATTTTAAATTATTGAATTAATAAAAATTAACCAAAAATAAAACAGAATAACACATTTAAAAATAAATTTATACAATTAAATTATAATATGCAAAATAAACAAACAAACTAAAAAATTTGAAATTAAATAATAATTTACAGAAATTCCAAAATATAAAAAGGTCTATAAAATTACAATATAATTAAAAATCAATAATTTTTTTACTGTAATAAAGTAATTATAAAAATGTATATTTATAATTATTATAGCTAAATTATTATTTGTCATATATTAATATTATTATTTAAAATTAAAAATTTTTAAATATTTATTCCATTTCTAGGTTTATTTCTTGATTTAATTAATTTTGTTTAAATTTAATAAATTTACTTAAGTTATTAAATTTTTTTGACTATTTAAGTTTAAAGTTTTAATTTTATTTATTCTTTTGATTTTTTACTACAATTATTATTATATTTTATTCTATTAACAACAATTCTTACACTTAATATTTTATTTTAATATTTGATATTATTATTTTTTTATTCTTTGACTTCTGTTATTTTTTTCTTCTTTTTTTTTTAAACAAAATGTTCAATAAGTTTCTTTTATATTTATATCTATAATCTTTAAAATAAATTTTTTAAAATGTCTATTCATTTTTACGTTTATTTGTTAATTTAATTGTTTTTTTTATTTTATTAAAATTTCCCTCCAACGTTGTTATCTCTTTGATTTTTTTAAATTTTTTAAATTTATTTATTATTTGAACTTTCTTATTTTAAGAAAATTACGCTTATAAATATGAATGTATGTATTTTAATATTATTATAATTAATATTAAAAAAATATACTTACTGTAATTATAATTTATTTCTTAATTAACTGTTTTTATTATATAATACTCAATTTCTTTCATTTTTGTTTTTTCTTCCTTCCCCGTGCAATGCACGGATATTAAACTCGTTTAATACTACATGTTTACATGCTCTAATTGACCCATCATTATTTTAATACAGACGGGATTAACACACGCTACACACGGCTAATATAACCTTGACAAAATCATAATCTAGTTTTCAAATATTATCTCCATGCAAATTTAAAATGTTGAGCTTGTAATCAGATTAAGCATCTCTCTACTAATTTAAACTGTAAAGAATGAATATGGAAGATGTCTCTAAAGGCGATGTTACAACTGCCAATTCAACAGGCTGCAAAACTGTAGGACCTTGAACCCCGAGAATGATATCTACTATTTTTCTGAAAAATTGTATGGAAGTATATGGCATTTAAATTGCACCGTATTTTCTTTCACTTTGTTTCCTTGCTCCTTGAGCAGAGACAGGAGGGCGTTCCCAAGAGGCCTCACTCGCAAAGGCGCTGTTTATGTCTTCTGCTCGCGTGTAACCTTGCCCTGCTCCGCTCACCTATTTTCATGTCAACGAATTTAACCATGTTAGTCTACACAAAGATGGGTTAGTAGACTAAATTCAAATCTTTCACTTGGTGACCGATCTTAAGAGCTTAATTTGTGGTGGCCATTTTAGGTAAGTATTTTATTGCCAAAAGACAATTACAAACAATGCCAAATGCTGCTCTCAGAATGCTATCATCTCAATAATAAGCAGAGTACATGAGAGAACACCACCCAATAATTCTGGATTTTAGCCGATTTATCGTCTCCAATAAGAATATTATTATTATTATATTATATTATTATTTTTTTTAAAATCAGTATCTACTTAGCCTGTTACATCAATTTGATATGTCAATGGTATATGTCTTCTCACAACACATTAGTTTTTCATATTAAATACTGCATGCTTACCGTTTCTAAACAGGCGGCTAGAATGGTCATCCCCGGCAATGCATCAATTCCATGCTGCAAATAATCAGATATAATTATATAACATTGTCTATAACTGTGAAGCAAAGAGAAAATAAGTTCTTAAGGGAGCAAAAAGCTTGACTACCTGACGTTCCACCCGAGTCTTATAAATAAATCCCCCACAACAGAACAGCGTAGACAAGATTATGAATCTGCCACAAGCCAGTTCATTCAAACACCAAATTTCAGAATAAATAAAGATCAAGAAATACAGGACCAGCCTTATAATGTCCATCAAGAATTATTTTAGGTAAAATCATGCCACTGCCAGAAAATTCCACAAGTTTTGATACATATTCATAAACTAGACTATTAAGTGGATACGAAATGTTTGCATTATGTAAAAAGAAAATGTTTGCACTACGTAAGAGGAAGGAGCCTGCATCAAATATAAATATATATATATATATATATATTTTGCAACATTATTTAATGGGTGATCTGTATGAAACTAGACGTACATGCAGGATATAACTCCAAATATGGTCCATCCTCTTGTAGCATCTCCATCTTGAGCCTGCGCGAATTCTGCAAAATTTGAACAATCCAATCAGCCTTAAGTGCAAGTGGAGGCTATCGAGCTAACAAAAGTAGAATGCGTAAACAATCTTTGAATTAATAGTGTACGGTTTTTTTTTTCCCCCATCAAGCCAATAATTTTCTCAAGTCACCGATACTTAATTCAAAGCATTAAGGAAAAACATTCAAGAGAACAGCTGGAAATATCCAGGATGGTTCGCATACTCCGGAAGCTACACATGCAGCAACTATCACGCTTTAACTAGCCACTAATGAAATCATTATCATGATAAACACAGAGCAATTTATGGCACTTATATGCCCTACCATAGAAGAGTGCTAATGTCTAAAGTGAATCCGAGCCTACCACACATTTTCGTAAGTATGAATTGAATGGGCTCATAGCCCTCAACTGGAATGGTGATATTAACTTCATATGGAGTATCACGAGCCTTCTCACCTGAAAAATTCAAAAATAATCAGAAGATTTAAATGATAGAAGATATCAATAGAGCTGCAAGCACAGATACCCTACATCTCCAGTCTACAACCAAAACCGTAGGAGACAAAGTGGTGGGAGGTTTTGCAGATGCTCCTGAGCCAGATATCTTAACTTCCAAGCCATTGTCTGGAAAAGTCTGAGAATGGTCGTTCAAACAAAGATCAGATATATGAGCATATCATTCGAGTTTTTTTTAAAAAAGATTTCCCAAATACAGACTTTTGGGAACGAAATTACCTTAACAAAAGGTTTCCGCACCAAAGTGGAAAGAGAACCAATTGCAGTCATATATAGGGCAACCTTAGTCTGTTCAGTCCCAAAACTGCAAAATATACAGATCATTAGAAGGAGAATTATATAAAAATGAAGCAAAAAATGACTTTTAATGGACACAAAAGTAATGGTGAGAAAAGTTGAACCCAGAAATCAATCTCATACCTGAACTCCTGGTGAGACTTTTCGAAGCCCACTTGAGTCATGCCATCATAGACCTGGATGTTCACCAAAGGATGATTCTTCGTTTTTTATTTACTTTTGGACGTATATAAACTAATTAGATGTCAGTAAAATTAAAACTTATCCTTACAATTTCCCATGTTCGTGGATGGAATCCAACTGTGAAGCCCTTAAATACCCGTGGACCTGGTTTCTCGCATGGAATGGCAAGCTCAACAAGAACTCTGAGATGATTAGGAATAGAACCAAGTTAATTAAATGCAAAATCGTTTGTTTATTTATTCATATTCTACTTCTTTTTTAATTTGTCTTCATTCTATCACCAATATGATAGTTCATAGATTCATGGACTTATATGTTAAAGCATTGTTCTTTTTTCGCTGCATCTTTAGTTCTCAAAGCCAACAGATAGAAACTTGAAAATGAATGGTTCTAGACTTTATCCAATTTTTAAGGAGCGCTCTCAAAGATAGCTTTGTGTAAGCTGTAGTAAGTTTAACAACCATAGGCAGAGAACTGTCATGATGTTCAATATAAGAAATCCCTCGAACAAAAATGAAAATCGAGGAATTCTGAAAGGACCTGCAAGTAGACTCATAAGTGACATTGCAGATGCATCCAACTCCAACTGAAAAAAGAAAGTACATGTTACACCAGTCTCCATTAATGAATGCAGAGGCAACATTAGAGGTGTAGAGAAAAAAGTACGAAACATAAGAAACCAGTTGCCAGCAGAAAGCACTCACAAACCTTTACATCCTCCATTTGGACAAGTTCCACATATTATATTTACCTGAAACAACAGCAAAATTAAGTGAAGGAATATGAGCACACGGAGTATCATAGGATTCTAGAACAGCAATATCATGCTATCCCCTCTTCTTTTATGGGTGGTGGGGGCCATGGGGAGAGTACAGCGTCTTTAACTTGAAACAAACCTGAGCCGTTCGTCCCAGTTTATCATAGCTCTGCTCACACTTATTCAGGTCACCATTGTAAAACCCCTAAAAATTTGAGAAACTGAGACAATAAGACTACAAGGTTTCTTATTGCATGCAAAAAAGTCATAAGAAATTGTTTAGGAACAGAAAGAGCTCACTTGAACAAAGTCAACTTGTCCCGAACCAGCTACGAAGAGATTAAACCTATCAAAGTGACCAAAATTCACATATCCCTACATGATTATGAAACAAAAATTAATGAAGCACACGCAGAGTGAAAATTCTTCTTTCTTTTTTTTTTTATTCAGTAGAACCTTCTACAAACAAGCACAACTGAAATTTGTTATCAGCTTTTTACATTAGATAATGGCTTTATTTACGTTTGGTCTTTATTGCAACAAGTTGTTGTGAATAAAAACAATAATAATAACAATAACGATAAAAAACAAGAGACAAAGGTGAAATGGTGTACCATTTGTGATCTACTCTCTACATCTTTACAGAATCTAACAGCCAAGTCGGAGTCCTGTATAGTAGCAAGAAAATAAAACCTCTGAATAAGAACATTTTCACATATCAAATCTCACCTTCATGATCTTTAACAGTGCAAGAAATTACCACGGAATCATACTCGAACGGTCGTCCTATCCAATTAGTCTGGATCACAGTTAAGGAAAACTCAACTTCCAATCAAGCTAAAAAGACAAAATTTCCTCCAATCTTGTATTACAAGAGAAAAAAAATTTAACAATTTTCTGAATCATAATTCAAAATGATTACGCAAGGATACGAAATCCACAACACGGCTAGAGTTATCGAGAACGTAGCAATTGGAACTCGGTGCCACGACTGATGCAGCTTTCAGCGCCTGCGATATTATAGCTGAAGTTGGAAAAAAAAAAAAAAAAAAAAGGTTTATCTTCCATTAAAAAAACAAATTTAACGGCAAATTCAAAGAACTTACGCCAAAATTCAGAGAAAATGCATTTACCTAAAATCATTCCAAGCCAGAAACGCAAAGAATTCAAGCCGAAACGGCATCTAAAACTCTGCATTTTTCTTCGCACACATGAAAATAGATTCTTCGTGAGTATATTCTCCATTGTTTTAGCTAAAACAGAACTGAAAGTAATTGAGATTGATGTTGTGATTCAACAAAACGCCAATTTCCGAGATAATTTACACATCAAGAACAGGTAGATTCCAATTGATTTTACGCTCACATAAGCAAGATTTAGTAACGCCGGTCCCTAAAGAAGCCATTTTTGGATGAGCAGAAAAGCCACACAAAAAAAAAAAAAAAAAAAAGCGATGGAAAAGAGGGAAGAAAATACCTGAAACTCGAATGGGTTCACCTGGGACGAGAAGGAAAAGAAATTTTGCCTGGGACAGAAGTTCCTCCGAGTTTTCTAACGACGAACTCTTACACCGTTCCTACTTCTGAGCTATTTCAAGTGAGATGTCGTTTTTTTGGAAAAGGGTACTGTCGTTTATTTATTGGTCATTTGAGTCATGAGAAGTCGATTTTTGAAGATTACGGATATCTTAAATTCAAATTTTTTTATTTCAATCTTTTTTATGAAAATAAAAAAAATTATAATTAATTTTTAAAAAATCAATCAATTTAAATTTAAAAATTTTAATTAAACTTTTTTTAATGAA
The DNA here is from genome assembly GCA_025413485.1 of Ficus microcarpa. Taxonomy (NCBI): domain Eukaryota; kingdom Viridiplantae; phylum Streptophyta; class Magnoliopsida; order Rosales; family Moraceae; genus Ficus; species Ficus microcarpa. The sequence continues at coordinate 13,475,474 of CM046379.1, read as the reverse complement.
AATATAAAAACTTTTCTCCAATTTTTTTTTAAATCTATAATACAAACCAACCATTAATGAATGAAATTATGAAAACCATAGATTTCGTTGTTTGATGAAATTCCGTTGTTGTTGCTGTTCAAAGAAAACGACATGTCGCTTGCCCCTTAAAGTTGCATTGATTTTGTTATTCGTCATATTGTTTGTACTTTTACATGAATTTTTGCCGTCGGTTATAATGAAAAGCAACTTGTGACTTGTCGTTTAGAGGCTAGCCTCCGTTTGATAAGTTAGTTAGAAATGAAATTTTTAAGTTGAAATTGGTTGACTTTTTGAAAATTAGTTATAATTTTTTTTTATTTTTCTGAAAAAGACAAAAGCTTAAATGAAAATTTTAAGTTTGAGGTGAAACACCAAAAGTAGTAATAATTTGCCTTATTATGCGGAAGTCCTTGTCGTTTGTTAATGAAACGACTTGTCGTCTCTACTTTAAGGACTTATTTTGCCTGACATTTTGTCCCTTTTTTTAAATATTTTATATAAGATAATTGACAATAGGAACCAGCTGATAGTGGACAAATCGAGACATTCCAAATTATTAACATCTGTTACGACAATTTACTATCATTTGATTCGTAATATGACATAAATTTACGGATTAAATTTGTATAATGTTAAATTTTTGTATCGAGAATGTTGAATCCCAAATCACATTTACTTTCAATCATGTTCCTTTTCTTTTTTTTTTTTTTTCCTAACGAAATTATCATTGTCATTAAATTCTGTTTCTGTTCTGTTTCGTTTTTCAAAGTATTTACCAATCAAATATCATTATAAAAACATTTTCGTTGAAAACAGCCAAAAACTATTGAAGTTATGCTACGTTCATGGACAAATAATTTTTGTCGTTTGTGTGAAACATTGACATGTCATTCTCAATAAGATTCTTACAGAATTTGCTTTGGTTTGTCGTGTAAGACTACGAAGTCCTTCCTTATGGCAAACGATTTCCTTTTTATTTTATAAAATTTAGAGAATGATAAACGATTATTCCTTGGTTTTTTGTTGTAGTGAGATATCTTCTAATAATTAAATAAAAAAGAAAAGAAAGAAAGTTAAAGTGCTGTCCAAAAGTTAAATAGAAAATACTACAAAGAAAAAAGAAATTATTCCAACGAAAAAAAAAAAAGTAGAAATAAATGATTCAGAATCACAAAATGATACCTTTGGCAAACAAAAGACAAGGAGAAAAATTATGGGGCCAGTTTTTGCAGACTTTAGGGAGATCAATTTCTAATTAAACAGATTTAAACCTCCAAATCTAGTTATTAATCATAATTACCCTGCTTAAAAGGTTCCTAATTCCGACGGAAAAATCCTTCCTCAGAAGAACTTTCCACTTTCACTTTCACAGGTGTCTTCTACTCTTTAACCTCGTCGAAGAGCCAAAAATGTCCGAAATTCTCCGCTCTCAGTCGCGGATCGAAACCCTAGAATGCCGACGAAGCTCGTTTTAGCGAGATTCCTTGTTCGGAGATGGCGAAGCAGCACTCTTCCTCCTCCTCCTCGGTCGGCTGGGTCGCGTCGCAGAAGCGGTGGCTCCTGGCCTTCCTCGTCATGCTCTCCGCCTCCACCTTGATCGCCTTCTTCATCAGAGCCGCCTTCGACACCTGCGATCGGAGCCTCGACAGCCGCCCGCCGACCAGAGTCCCTTCCGCCGTCGTCGCAGCCGCTCCCAACCCCCTCGGCTTCATGAAATCCAAGCCGGTCCTGTTGGTCTCCCACGAGCTCTCTCTTTCCGGTACTCTCTCTCGATCTCGATTCCTGTGAATCATCCGCCATCTTGCATTTGCGATGTTGTTGATCTTTAGTTTGAGAAAATTGTTGGCGCGAAAAAAGTTTGATGATTTTCGTACTACTGTTGATCTTGTTTCCTGATAACTGTATCTAGATCTTCTGACATCAATTCATTGTTGGAATTTTAGTGAAATACGTTCTTTTTTTGTTCAATAAATTGTTCTAATTCCGAAGAAACAAATGATTATGGCTATGAAATGAGTTCTGTTCTCTTTAGGTCTCTTACAATTTTGTGGTTTCTCTTACAATCTTCTGTTGGTTTTCCTAGGAGGACCGTTGTTGTTAATGGAGCTTGCATTTCTGTTAAGAAGTGTTGGTGCGAAAGTTGCTTGGATTACAATCCAAAAGCCTGTTGATACAGATGAGGTGATCTACAGTTTGGAGCACAAGATGTTGACGCGAGGCGTGCAGGTAGCGAAATTTCGACACTTTTGGATTCGAATGGTTGTTTTTTCGTATCCGATCTAGAGTTTCAAACATGCCGTAATCTTGAATGGGAAAGATATGGCCTTGTTTGTAGTTACAATTCTGTGAGATAACCATGTGATAGTTGAAGTCTATTAGATTACCTTGCCTTATGTAAATATGTTATCTTGTACGGTAGGTATTATCTGCGAAAGGTCAAGAAGCTGTGGATGCGGCTCTGAAAGCTGACTTGGTTCTTCTAAACACCGCAGTTGCTGGGAAATGGCTGGATGTGATTCTTAAGGAACATGTTCCTCGTGTTCTCCCAAAAGTTCTGTGGTGGATCCATGAAATGCGAGGACATTACTTCAAGTTGGATTATGTCAAGCATTTGCCTTCTGTTGCAGGTGCCATGATTGATTCACATGTAACGGCTGAATATTGGAAGAACCGGACTCGAGAGCGTTTAAGGTTAGCTTTGAAAAATTTTGGATTTGAACTGTCTTTGCTTTAGATCGAGTAAAATGTAAATTCATCTTTGTGTTATCCTGGAAATCTCTAGGCTGGATACATAATCTATTCTTTTTTTGTTATGTTCTTCCCTCTTGGGTGGATGTTTTCCCGCAAGTCCTACTCCAAGAATCTTTTTTTTTTTTTTACCCTTTTCAGTTAAATTTTTTGTTCCCTCCTTCTAAATAAAATTTTGAAAATCTTCTTTCCCAGGATCAAAATGCCTCAGACCTATGTTGTTCACCTAGGAAACAGCAAGGAGCTAATGGAAGTTGCTGAAGATAGCATAGCAAAACGAGTTTTGCGTGAGCATATCCGGGAATCTCTTGGAGTACGAAGTGAAGATATACTCTTTGCTATTATAAATAGTATGTATTGAAAAGATGAAACAGTATCTTTTTATGCATTCCCATAGCAACTACTTCGATCACATTGATGATTGATCGAAGCACTAGTCAGGTTGCTTTAAATTAAAAACCCTGTAGGTTATGGACCACTTTAGTAAGTGCAGGCACTCTGCCAGTAAATGTTGTAAAGTGTAGGTTATGGACCACCTTAGTAAGTGCAGGCACTCTGCCAGTAAATGTTATACGGTTGAAGTGCTTCACCATGGTCAGCTCTATTTTCTTGCCTTTTTTGTCCCCACTTTCGCCTTTTTTGTCCCCTCTTTCCTATTTGATATATTTAAGAGGTTGATCCCTGTTTAAAACCAATAGAAACACTATTTATCTCCTTCTACCGGTAGATATGATGCTTAGAACTGGAACATTGAAATTCAAGTTCACATTTTGATTGCAGGTGTTTCTCGTGGTAAAGGCCAGGATCTGTTTCTGCGTTCCTTCTACGAAAGCTTGCAATTAATCCAGGAGAAGAAACTGCAGGTGCCAACGATGCATGCTGTAATCGTGGGAAGTGACATATCTACTCAAACCAAGTTTGAGTTGGAACTTCGCAACTATGTGTTGCAGAAGAAAATTCGGGACCGCGTTCATTTTGTGAACAAAACTCTGACAGTTGCTCCTTATTTAGCTGCAATTGATGTTCTTGTTCAGAATTCCCAGGTAGGTTTGCTTTGCTCATGCCGTTCTTTTAAATCCTTGCAATTATTATCTTCATCATCTCCCCTTAATCATCTTTTAACATTTGTTCCATCTAGGCGCGAGGTGAATGCTTTGGGAGGATAACCATTGAAGCTATGGCATTTCAGCTGCCCGTACTGGTAATGGATTTCCCGGTTACAGTTTGTGTTATTGTTTTTTGATATTGATATTGGTTCGTCTTATCTGTTAATTCTGTGAAATATTCATTTCTTTTTTTCTTTTTCCAATTGAAAACGATAATCAGGGGACAGCAGCTGGAGGTACAACAGAGATTGTGGTAAATGGAACAACAGGCTTTTTGCATCCTGCTGGGAAAGAAGGGGTTACTCCTCTTGCAAAAAATATTGTCAAGCTCGCTACTCATGTCGAGAGGAGGCTAACTATGGGGAAGAGAGGCTACGAAAGGGTGAAAGAGAGGTTCTTAGAACACCACATGGCAGACAGAATCGCTACCGTCCTGAAGGAAGTTCTGCGCGGGTCAAAGAGCCACTCGGACTCTTAACCAAGCCCTCTATTCGTGGCAAAGGCGACAAGTTTCAACCCGAGATGCACTTATAACATGATAGAGAAGTTATCTTTCCACTGCGGTGGCAGATTTCATCTCTAGTTGGCTACTCTTATCAGTACTGACAAGGGTTGTACATCATGTACATAATAAAATAGAGAGAGAGAGAGAGATAGTAGCCCGTGATAGAGTTGATGAAACAATACAAGTTACACAAGTTTTTTCTGGCATATTGTAGATTAGTTAGATATTGTAATTCCCAGGTTTTTTCTTTCGATATTTATTCATATTACAAAACTTTTGTTGACTTGTTTCTTAAAGGTTTGATTTTTTTTGACAGAATTGGTAGACTAACATATATCGAAACTATCATCTCAAGTGAGCATTTAAATGTAACATCCATGAAAATACATGTCATGTTCGCAAGAGAGAGGATTGCACACACTTTAGGAAGTAAAAAACAAAAAGGAAGGGGGGGTGTGTTTGAGGACAAGCTAACTTAGCAAATTCAAGGGGATTTGGGGTGTGGAGGAGCATGAACTGGCTTAACCTGGTTGGAGTTGGGTTTAGTGAACCAAGTAGTATAAAGGAACTGCTTATGAGGACCAACATGGTCGCATATGAGTCGAAGCTTCTGTCTCTCCCTCATCCATCTCAACACTATCTTCATGTGCCTCTTGCTTGTTAATCCTCGCAATCCTACTTCCTGCTCAACGTTGGTGGATTGTAGTTTATTCAATCAAAATTCCATATTAATTATTTGCAAGAATAAACCCCATTTCTTGGAAAAGAAAAATGAAAAAAGAAAAAGAATTTGGAAAGAAATAACAGAGTAAATAACCTTAACGTGATCCCAAGTCTGAGCAATGGTGAGAGGTCCGTGTTCCTTGACGATGTCGAAGAGGACTCGGGTGATGGTTTGGGTGTGCTCAGGTGGGGTTTTAAGCTCAATGGGTTTCATCTCCGGCTTCCCTTTCTTCGCCAAATACCTTATCGCCGTCCCAAACATGATTCTGGAAAAATATCCTCTGTTCTGTATCGCTTTCCCAAAAGGCACTGTTTCCACTTGTTGTTGCTGTTGTTCTTCGTCTTCTTCTTCTTCTTCGTCCACTTATTGGCGCCGATTAAATGAAATTTCGTTGATCTCCAAACATGAACCGGTTCTTCTCCTCTCAGGTTCAAGGGCTCTTAGTGATTTGGACGGCGGCTCCCGCGACACAGACTGTGGCGATGTGGCTGCGATCAGGCTCACGACTTCAGGTCTGGGCTTGAGTGGAGGACGGGAGGGTTCGAGGGGACGGGATCTCTGGGGTTCGACTTCAGGGCTCAGCTCGCGACTGTCCGCCGCTTGGGTTGGGATCTCTGCGAAGCAAACCGACGGGATTATGGGGCTGCGGCCTGCGGTGGCGGTTCTCTTTTCTTCCGGTGCTGCCGGCGGAACTCCAGTCAGTGAGAGCGTTTCGCCGGAAGTGTTTTATTTATTTATTTAACGGGAAAGGGGTCAGAAACCATATTTTAAAATTAAAAAAAAAAAAAAAAAAAAAAAGGTCAGAAAATATATAAACATTGTGGAAACATTATACATACATATATGTAAGGGTATTGAACTTACAAAAGGTGAAGAAGAAATACCTCCAGCAGAAGAAGAAGAATGGGAACTGAGAAATTGAATTCATTCCCATTTACCGAAATGGAAGAAATAGGGGAAGCAAAGAAATTCAACAAACAATGTGCAGGGCTAATTCAGGGGCATGAATAGGCTGATAAATATACGTTGACGCATTTAAAAGGCCGAGGAAGTCGAATAAATATATTGTCACCGATGGCAAAGTTCAGAGGATTTCTGTAATATTCTCTTTTTGAAGCCGAGACCTTTTTGTTTCAATGAAGCAATTACAATCGGATTTCATCTTTCTTCTCCACAGATGTACTGGAGTAGAACAGATCAAACAGGTTCACGCCCAGCTTCTTCACGAAGGCCTCGACCAATGCTGCTATGTCCTCGCCAAGCTCGTCCGAATGCTTTCGAAGCTTGGGGTTCCAATGGACGCCTACCCTCGACTCGTCTTCGACCAGGTTCGGTCCCCAAACCCGTTTCTCTGGACTGCCATGATTCGCGGCTACTCTCTCCAAGGTTATCTCTCTCAGTCGGTTGGTTTTTATGGCTGCATGAGAAGGGATGGTGCTAGGCCTTTGTCGTTTACGTTCTCTGCGCTTTTTAAGGCCTGCAGTGCTGTGTCCGATGCCCGTTTAGGGAGACAGATGCATGCTCAGACGATTTTGGTTGGAGGGTTTGCATCTGATTTATATGTGGGCAACACTTTGATGGATATGTACGTGAAATGTGGGCTTTTGGGGTGTGCACGCAAGATGTTTGATGAAATGCCTGAGAGAGATGTGGTTTCCTGGACGGAGTTGATTGTGGCGTATGCGAAGAGCGGGGATATGGGGTCGGCAGAGGACTTGTTTCGTGAGTTTCCTATTAAGGATAAGGTAGCATGGACAGCTATGGTAACCGGCTATGTGCAGAACGGTCAGCCCAGAGAGGCGTTGGAGGTTTTCGAACGGATGCAAAATGCGGATATGGAGATGGATGAAGTGACTCTTCTTGGTGTCATTTCGGCTTGTGCTCAATTAGGAGCGTCTAGATATGCCGACTCCATTCTAGTTGTTGCTGAAACGTCTGGATTTGAGCCTTGTGGAAACGTCCTTGTTGGATCTGCACTGGTAGACATGTACTCCAAGTGCGGAAGCGTCGACGTTGCCTTCAAGGTGTTTGAAAAGATGAAGAAAAAAAATGTGTACTCATATAGTTCAATGATTGGGGGGTTCGCAATGCATGGCCGGGCGCATGCCGCGATTGAATTGTTTCATGACATGTTAAAGTCCGAGATAAAGCCAAATCATGTTACCTTTGTGGCGGTGCTTACGGCATGTAGCCATGTGGGTCTGGTAGAACAAGGTCGACAGTTTATTTGCAGCCATGGAAAAACATTATGGCGTTACTCCATCCCTAGAGCACTATACCTGCATGGTGGATCTACTTGGCCGAGCTGGGCACTTGGAAGAAGCTCTTAAGGTTATCGAAACAATACCAATGGAACCTCATGGAGGTGTATGGGGAGCATTGCTGGGAGCTTGTCGCAGGCATAGGAATCCCAGCATTGCGCAGCTTGCTGCTAATCATCTCTTCGAGCTCGAGCCCAACAAGATTGGCAACTACATGTTGCTCTCTAACATATACGCGTCAGCAGGAATGTGGGACGAGGTTTTAAACGTGAGAAAGTTGATCAGAGAAAGGGGTTTAAAAAAAAATCCCGGTTATAGCTGGATTGAAGCAGAGAACGGGGAGATTCATCAATTCTCTTCCGGCGATACGATGCATCCAATGTCCACCGAGATGAAGCAGGCACTGGAGGATCTCTTGAACAGATTAAGGCCCAACTTGGATACCTTCCCAACCTGGAATCTGTGGTCTATGATCTAAACGACGAGGAAAAGAAACGTTTGCTAATGACTCACAGTGAGAAGCTAGCCTTGGCGTACGGACTGATAAATACGGATGCTGGTTGCACCATTAAGATAATGAAAAACCTTAGAATATGTGAAGATTGCCATGCAGTTATGTGTGGTGCATCTCAAATCACAGGAAGAGAGATCATTGTCAGAGATAATATGAGATTCCACCATTTTCATGAAGGGACTTGCTCTTGCGGCAACTTTTGGTGATCGAAAACATCGAGTTTGCGCCGCGAAAAGCAAGCATACGAAATGATAGTCCCGCATATTTATCCTCACCAAGCAAATGATGATTGAGGGAAGTATGCATCGATGCATTTAAGCAGAGGGGAAAACTACATAATGGAGTCCCTAGCGACACCAATGCAAGTTTTTTTAGTATATACAGACATTAATCCAGCGAAAAAAATCAATGTATATACTGAGTAAAAAAGTTGAGTCAATAGATTCATGGAAATTAACCCCAATGGACATCTCTCATTTTTTTTTTATCCTCTATTCTTTTAAAGATTTTACTATGGTAAGAGTTCATTAATTTTTTGGTTTTGCCCCTTTAGTCGTTCCTGATATTATTGGTCTCGCTTTTCCTTGCCGTTGCCTCTTGAACCTTTTTTAAATAATCGCCTGTCAGTGGTCATCATCTTTCGTCGGGATATTATGTTTTAAACTTTTAATTTCTCCTTCTTGTCGTTTTAAGGCTGCTGCCGTACACTAATTTTCGTCGTTTTCTAATGTTGTTGTCGTTTCTAGTGATTGGACATGATCTCTTTGTGACTAGTGAGGTTCTCTCCATTTGTTTTCGTCGTCTTTTTTTTTATTTCTCTTTTTCGAAGTTAATGTCGAGGACGTTGTCTTTTTCCGCTTGACATCATTCTTTGAGGTGATTGTCGTTGAGAGAGAGAGAGAGAGAGACAGAGCATGAACCAGTACTTTTGAATCTCAAGTGCCCTGGTTCTAAATAAACATATTTTCCGTCCAATTAAATGGATAAGATGCAATTAATTTGGTATAAACCATAGTACTGGCAACTTATTGTAAAGTAATTAATTAGGGGGACATAAACTAGTACATACACAAAATGATGTGCACCAAACATATAAAGCAGCAGTACACATCAATTTATTGGACAGCCAGCGCAAGCTCATAATGTATATAACTTGGCTGTACCAAGACGCCTATATATAATTGGGAAGCTCTATATAAGGCTCCACAACACTAGCAAGCCACACACACATAAAACAAACACACACACAGATATTTATAGATAGATAGATAATACAAACCCCCATAATAGTTACATAAAAGTAATAATGCATATAATATATAGAGAGGGACTAAAAATATATCACGAGTAGTATTGGTCCATGGACGGCCTAGGGATGGTCATGATGGCCGGGAAGCTTCTCCTTGATCTTATCCATGATGCCCTTCTTCTCATGATGCTGACCCTCATCATCATGCTGGGTTCCAATGGGGATGTGGTGACCTCCGCCGCCGGGGGTGGTGGTGGCAGAGGCGTGAGTTTGGTGTTCATGGTCCTTGTGCGTCCCCGGCAGCTTCTCCTTTATCTTCTGCTTCAGCCCCTTCTTCCTTCGCCCTCCTTGCCCATCATCCTCCGACGACTGTCCCCGTCATTCAACAATTCAGAACCCACAACATATATTATAATACTATGTTAATTAATAATGATTAATTTTAGTAAGAATAATTATAAGAAAATTTCTATTAAAACAAAAGGATAATATATATCTCTATAGGACTTTCATACTATAGAGATATATTGAAGCTTTTGAATATTCCTCCACTTTTAAGTTGTTTATCAACTAGAAGAGAAAAAGAAAAAAAAAAAAAAAAAAAACTTCTAACGTGTCGAACCTTTAACTTAAGAGCGGTTGTTTGTTATATTGTTTATAAAGTGTTTTTGAAAATATTTTGACAAGTATATCGAGAAACAAACGCATAAAATGTCTTCTAAACAACGTTTGTTTAGTAAATATTTTGAAAACTGAAATAAAGATTAAAAAAAATGTAAGAAATAATTTTTATGCAAGGGATAAAAAATGATTAAAATTTTTTTTTTTAGTTTAAATTTACTATAACTTACAACATATTTTCATGTTTTAACCTGAAATAATCCACCTTTTTCTTATAATTAAACCAATCTTTTAAAAAAAAGAACCAAATACAAAGCGTTTTCATTTGTAATTTCAATATTTTCAAAACAAATGAAAACAATAGCAAACACTTACCGAGCTAGAGCTTCCACTTCCAGAGCGATGAAGCTTGTGTCCCTCCTCATGACCAGTAGTAGTAGAGGTCAGGCCGTACCCGGTTCCGGTACCGGAACCAACGGCGGGGCCACCATGATGAATGGGGTTGCCGTACTCGTCAGTCTGCCGAATCGGGTTGCCGTACTCATCGCTATGGGGTGGAGGAGTACCGTACGGGTTTTGGTTATGCGCCATTTTTTTTTTCTCTCAAGGAGAACAAAATTCAAAAAACAAAACAAAAAGACCTTCTGAAATATGTGACAGCTTTGCTTGCTAATTTGTATTGGATAAAAAAATGGGATGTAATTGGGATTTATATAGAGAAAAATTTAAGCAGTTAGTCATCACTTTAAAATTAAAAGCTTGCTCATGAGATATCGTGGGCATGGTGAGGAGTTCAACGTGCTCGTCGACAAATTCTTACACGTTACTGATCAGGACACGTGGCTAGATGCGAAGGTGACACTTGTCCTCTGGTGTCGGCAATCTGTTTAAATGTTGGATTAAATGGAGAGAGAAGTTGATGATAATGTACAGAACGTACGTATTCAAATTGGAAAATCTTTGGCTTTCCATTGAAAAAAAAAAGATTGTGATTGGCTTTCCGTGGCAATAGGAGAGTCGTTGGATGTGAGTCGTGATTAGGCCTTCCTTGCGGTTTGGTTTCTCGATAGAAACAAAGGGGATTTCTATCGTTTGGAAATAAGCCGCGTGGAGTGGATATAATTATCCATATTTGTACATATCCAGATCACGGGAAGATTTTATATGTAGAATAATCAAACAACTCTTTATGTATATCCAGATAACGGGAAGATTTTATAAGAATAATCAAACAACTTCTAGATTTTTCTTCTCTGCAAGATAACATTTGGATAATTTTTAATCGTCACTAAATATTTAAACATAATATTGCACTCTTCAAATAAGGATATGAGAATCAAGCTCTTAAAGAACACCTAGAAAAGACATTTCGCGATCACCAATAATCAAAGAGATCTGAGTTTCATAAAAAGTTTAATTTTAAGGGCTTTTTTTTTTTTTTATAAATAAAATTTTTGCTAATGGATATCAATATCACTCGCAATATCGGATGCATTTAAGATTGTGATGTTCGTACATATGAGTAGTAATTGGGATTGGAATCAAGTTATTGCGATTGTTGAACGCTTTATATAATAACGTCAAGTGATATATTATTACTAGTATTACTCCTTAATCATGAATTCTACTTTTTAAGTTTTAAGTCCTCCTCTCCACGTTAATTAATATCACTTAGGACTTGTGTAAAAGTCCTTAATTATGAAAAAGTTATTGGTTCATTCACCATTAAAAAAAAAATTTTGAAAAAGTTGGTTCTCTCTTTTGCGAAGATTTGAGAAATGACTTTATATATATCAGTTGAATTATCACGGGCACTAGTATCATTTCATACATATCATGAGTCAATGTAGGACGCTCTCATTGCGGAACTCCTTAACGTACCTTACTTTCTTTCATTTATTTTTTTTTTTTTGTGAATTTAGAGTAAAATAACTTTTTTTTTAAGAAGTTTTTTTAATAAATAATTGAAATTTATAAAAATTAGTTAAAAAGTTATTTTTTTAGTTGTTAATCAATTTTTTTAAATGATTAATCAACATTGATCATATAATAGTCATCAATGATTGATTTATGGTCAATTATTGATTAATTATAACGTAAATCACTAAATTTAATAATCAATCATTAATTTTCATAATGAATCACTGATTGATCAAATTTTAAGAATGACAAACTGTCATTTTCCTAAATAAAAAAATTTAAACTATCTATTAAATTAGTTGATTAAAAAAGCTCATCCACTCTAATCTAATTTTTCTTTTATTGTCTCTTTAAATTAAATCCATATATATATATATATATATATGTATACATGTTTTGTCTTTTCATCACCTTCACTCCCGTTTAAATTTTCTTTTTATTTTAAATGTTTATCAAAAGTTTTTAGCTGCATAACTTTTTTTCTGTGCCTCTTTATGTTTTTACATGTCCCTTTTTTACACTAATTTTCACTACAAAATTTATTTAGTTGTTTATTTATTTTTGTAATTAGTTTAAGTTTGCGTTAAATTTGATGTATATATTAGAGTTGAATTTTTTAAGTTAAAATAGTTTAATTTTTTAAAAAATTAATTAAAAATTTTATTAATTAAAAAAATAAAAATAAATTAAATATTTTGATTTGAAATGAGGGATCAAACAACAGCACATTATATCCGTTGAACCTTGAGAGTTGAGACATACCAAGGAATTCAACGTGCATGTCGGCAACTGGCCTGTTGCTAACACGTCCTAGGAGGAATTATGATACCACACAGGACACGTACATAACTAGGTACACGTGGCGATTGGTAAAATAATACACGTAGTGTGTCGGCATGACAAAGGATTGAATAATGTCCTCTTAACGCTCATGTTTTGTTTTTTGTTTTTTTGTTTTTGTTTTTTGTTTTTTTTTTTCTAAATTGAGGATGGAAATTTAAATTCTTGATTTTTTATTTTTTATTAAAAATATTTGATGATACAAATTTAATGGTTTATTTAGTGAATGAGTTTGAGTTGGAAATTTTAAATTTTAATAGTAATTTTTGTTGATTTTTTAAAAAAGATAAAAAACTTTTTCAGAAAAAGATAAAAATTGAGATGAAAAAATATATTTTAGTTTGAAATAAACTTATTACCAAACAAGTCCTAAATATTATTATATCAATATAATATACAAAGAAATATTTGATTAATATGATTTAAAATTAAATTTAAGTAAATTAAATTTATATCATGTTGATCAAGAAAAGAGAATTTATTCATGTTGATTACTAGATTAAAAAAATATAGTTATTTGAATTATTTTATCCTTTTCTTTCAATCATGTCGGTTAAAATAATTTACCTATCTTTTAATAACATTCTTTCACGTAAATTAAAATGTCTTATGTGAGGAAAAAAAATTCATAATGTTATCATAATTAAAATACAATTATATAATTTTAGTTTATATTAGTAACATTTGAGATATAAAAGGGTACTAATAATATCTAACACTATATATTTATACAAATAAGTTCTATAATACAAGACCAAGTAAGTGAAAGTCACTCTTCATATAAATTATGGTGTCCGAACTATTGATGGTCTAACATATTTTTCATAAACTTTTCCTTTAACTTTCAGAAGAAAAACTAGAGTGATTACAATAATAAACATTTAATAATAATTTTATGTCTAATTTCATTATAAGATCTAGAAAAATAAAAAAGAAAAAGAAAAAGAAAAAGTAGGGTACCGGACCAGTCAACTTAAGATGAACAGATTTGGGAGATGTTGGAGTTAATTACATGTCGACAGTGCTAACGGCACGTACGTGGCGGTCCCGTAGTCGATGATGTTAACGTCTTGAAGTGGACGGACTTGGATAAATCTTGACAGACAGATATGAAGGGCTTTTAATTAATTAATGTACGTTCGATTGGCCAGTACTGCCCGATATATTTTTATCCACTTCTTTCCAAAAAGCGCTTGTAATTAATATAATAAGCTAAGTACTTCTAGATTATTCGGTTTCCCATTTGGCCATATAAAGTATAGGGCGAGTGAAGCAGAAGCTACACTCTAGAATATTTACAGGATCTTCTGGACACCGACCTAGCGGAGGCATAACTTTCGGTTAAGTCGGCCTGTATATATTTATCATGGGTCCGTTTGATGAATGAATTTGAATAAAAAAATTTTAAATTTTATTGATTTTTTAAAAAGAAAAAAATTTTTTTAAAAAATAAAAAAAATATTCAAAAAAGAGAAAAATTAAGATAAAAATTTTAGTTTAAACCGGTGTTCTAAACACCCATTAAGTTTTCGTTTGAAATACGAGTTTGAGATAAAGTTTTTAAATTTAATTTGATTGATTTTTAAAGAATTAATTATAATTTTTATTGATTTTTAAAATAAAAATAAAAATTGATGTAAAAACTTATATTCAATATCTGAGAATCAAACGAATCAGAAATTTTGCGTGTCTTATAGGGTTCACAAAACCACGACTTTGTGCTTGTAGCTGTCTAATCAAGGTTGAAATGGTGACTTATATGTTCAATTTTGTAGCGTTGAAAAAGTTTTTTATTTTTTATTTATTTTTTTGGGAGATGAGTCTTGTAAGTTGTAAAATTAAAATATGGCACTATTAATTAAAAAAAAAAAAAAAAAAAAATGAATTAGAAGAATCTATTAATAAATGCAAAAAAATAATCATTGATGAAAAAAAAGTGCTTAAATTTCATTTAAAGAAAATTTTCAAATATAAATAATTCATTTTTTGCATTCATTTTTTTCATGAGTTTTTTTTATTTTATTTCATTTACATTAAGTGATTTTTTTTTTTTTTTTTTTTTTTCTTTTTAATAAATTAATTAAGTGGAGGCCATTTATTCGAAAAAAAGAGTAGGAGGTTTCCGACAAGGCTTCAGTTAGAAGGTTATCTGCTTTGACTTTGGCTCTTGCACATTCAAGCATTAAATAAGGCCTAAGAAAGGCGCTCACTCTAACGACGTACCTTTTGCATTATGAGTTGGTGAGAAAATGGAAAAAATAACTTAAGCCATTAGGTGTAGGCGCTTTAGAGAGATGGAATCTTCTAGTTCTTCCTATTTGACTCGAAACCAATCGATCTAGTCATAAGTAGGTTGAAGAGAACCCTAACAGGTCTTGGAGGACAGATCGACCGTTAATGTTCCCATCTCAATATATCTGGTTGTTCCAAACAAGCATTCTCATTTCAAAGAATGTGGATGGGGGGCTTCATTTGATCTAGGGTTGACAAACTAAATCGTCTATATTAATCGGCGAGGTTCACATGTTCGGTGAATCATGAATATTGGTAGGTTACCAAAGGTGAGGAAGCATGTTGGTCATATATTTGTACGTAATTTATAAATTTTTTAAATGTTGGTACTGTACAAATGGTATTATCGTATGTTTATACACATATGGATCAAGTGATCGATTTATATACATAAATATATAAGAGTTATAAGAGCATTGATTATAACATACGCTCATTTATCTAAAACAGAACGCTTAAATATGAAAAACTAGCCGTTTAAGATTCGCAAATTCAGTAGAAACAAGCTGTTTACTCATTTATATATATACATACATATATATATATATATATTACACACTGCTCGTGTACACTACGTAGTATATATATGTCCCTAATTTGAAACTAAACGCTAGCTTATTTAGTATTATTTTAGAACACTCTAGGCCCTCAGAGGCGCGCTAGCTTATATATCAGTCACATACAAAGCAATTAATTATGCTAATATATGAGCGTGAGTATATATGTGTGTATATATATATATGTATTGGCCACGAGGTTGGTGTCCAAGAAGCTACTTGTCAACCTTTTTCTCGGTGTTTTCCTCATTCTCAACCTCATCCAGCTGCATCTTCTTCGCCATTCCTTTCAGGACATGCTTCTTCTTTTCCCCCTCTCCTTCCTCTTCCGCGGGCTGCATATAATTAATAAAATAACGCCAAAGTTAGCGACAGATTAAAAGAACCTCAATTCCACACTTAAATCACTACCCCAAAGAATATTTATATTTATATATATATATATATAAATATATTTAGCCACGCAGCTGTTTAGCAAGTATTCTGTTGATTATATATACCAACAAAATATTGACAAGATTTTTTGGGTTTTTCTTCTTTTTTTTTTTCCCCTACATCGCAAAAAATTTGTGTGGTTCACAAGTGGTCATAAAGAAAATTTTCTAGCTTAGTGATACTTTTATCACCTTCAAGTTTTAACAATGCTTTTTTTTTTTTTTTTTTTTACCCCCCTTTTGTTGGAAGGATACTTTAGCAATGCTTGTGATGAAACTAAGTATTACCAACAAAATGGTCAACTAAAGAATAAAACAGACTATAAATATTTAGAAAAAAAATTTTAAATTTTTACTATTTATAAAACATTTCACAACATTTGCTATGTATTTCAATTGCACTTCAAATATTTGTCATATAATTTAATTTGTCAAAAGAAATTGATATTTAACGATGCAAATATTTTTTGTGCAGATAAAAGCTTTAGGTTGAACTGCATTTTTTTTTTTGGAAAGTTTTAACTACATAATTTTAATACCTTTTAATTTTAATTATTTCTTTTTCCCTGGTCAATTTTTAGAACTCTATAAAACTTATTTTAATTTCTATCACGCGTATATTTTGTGAATGTAAAAAATTAGACGAAACGATATAAAACCATTAAATAGTTTATGAAATTCTTTTTTACACATTTCCAAACATAACCGTAAAACAAAACATCAAATAAAAAAATATTGAATTTAATTTTCTTAAACAATAACAATAGATTTTTGAAATTTTTTTTGTCAGAACAAATATTTTTCAGAAATAAATTCGGCCTAATTAAGGTCATGTTTGTCTTTTCCCCTTGTTATATGTATTTTCATCCACAAAGTATGCAAGAGGCGAAACTAAAACAAAATTTTCAAATTCAAAGGATACATTCATTATTTCTAAAAATAGAGGAATAAATTGAAAAATAACTAAAATTAGGAGACATAATTATGTTATTAACCAAAAAAAAAAATTTAGATCAACAGTACTTATAGGCTAAAGGGACAACACATTTCTAGCATACGTTTGGCTACTACCAGTTAATAATATATACTTATGTTATTTGGAGTTTCAGGACTAATTCGACACTCTAATCTATAAAAGTAAAAGTGTAACAAAGTAATAATTTTATGCAGTAACGATTTTAAAAAGATGTAATTGTAGTTTTTTTTTTTTTTTTCCTGAAAATGTTAGTTTCTAATGATTAGTAACTTTTTTATTGTAAAATCCTTTTAAGTTATTGTAACATAAAAAATATCATATCATATTATTTTATATTATTACATGTTACATTTTTTTAATCAAAGCTTAGTTTAATATCAATGTCTACATGTTACCTGTTATATGTACTTGCTGATGATATATATATATATATATATATATATATAACCTAATTATTATATTATTTCGTGTAGTGAAGCTGGCTAATTAATTTGCATGGGTTCAAAGAATATATGGTCTTTTCTGTGATTTTACGTAGATTATTCCTCATCATCGTCGACCTAATGCATAAGCTGCAAAATATTTCAATATTAATATTGCAAATAATTAGAACAGTTAATTAAAAGGGAAAAAAAAAAAAAAAACTCTTCTCTCTCTTCCTGAAATTATTGGCGTGAGTCGAAAATTAATATTTGTTGATACTCATTTTTATACAAGGTCTTTTTTAAGGGCCAAGGACACCGCCCACACGGGTGTGAATGGACTCCTTTCCTAACTCAAGTCATGTTCAGAAAACTCGCATTTATTGTTCAAAGTTAGTTTTTAATCCTTGACAAGAAAAATAGGTGATAAAAAATTAGAGTAAGAAACCCAGCCTCTTACCGAAGGTTACCTGAAGCTTACCCCATGTTAAATAACCCAAAAGCCCACCTTTTGGTTTTACGAAGCCCAAAAGCCCAAGGGAGTTAATTCCAGAAATTTTCACAAATAAGAGGCCTTCACCTTTGCAATAGATAAAAATAATTCCTCAAATACATTTTTAACCAGTCTCCGGATCGAGAACATTCTGACCTAACTCCGGAGACCAAGATGACTTTGTGCTCAAAATAGGTTGGCTGCCACTTATATAATTGTCCAACAAATAAAGGTTAAAAGTGAAAATTTCAAAAGTATGATACAACTTTAAATAAAGTAAAATCAAATAAACATCAGTAACTAATGAGAAGGACGACTAACGTGGCTCTGTCTTTTTGCGTTCATCATTATTCACCTCATACACACCATGAGAAGTACAATTCGGATGGTACAATTAATTTTGAGTGTCACCATTTCTTAATCACAAAATCAAATTATTTTTGTTTTTATTTTATTTTACTTTTTTTTTTTGTTGGAAGAAAATAAGTTGATTTGACTGATAAATGCCTCTATATGAGATGCTAATTAATATTCCAAGTATATTCTGTCGTGCATCCGACGGGATTATGGTCTTGTTTATTACGTGCTGAACTTAAATATATATATATATATATATATATACACACGTCAATCTTTGCTTCGCGATTAAGCTTGTATAAAAAGGGCCCTCGGGCTAACAAGCTAAATTAAATTAACAGAAAGTGGAGCTAAATAACAAACTTAATAAAGGTATTCAAAAGGCATAAATAAACCAACCAAACATCTTCAGCCAAAAAAAAAAAAAACCAACCAACCAAACATCCGAAGTAAATATATGGATATGTATGTATATAAAGAGCCTAAAGAATTCCAGTTTGGGTGCATGGGAATGGATATATTCGCAAAATGCGTAATGATGTTTCAAAACTTTCCAGTCCACATATTAATTATACAAAATTTCAACTTAATTATATTAACAAAAAATATTTGGTTTCTAGCTACCAATAATCAGCATTTCAAGATGCGCTTCTTACAAGGCTAGTGATGGAGGGTGAAGCCTGCACTATCACCGATTTAATTTTAAAACAAAAACAAAAACAAAACAAAAAAAGCCTGCACTATCAATTATTTTCAAAATAAACCAGTGCTAATCTTGGCTTCATAAGATAAATATATATTATAAAGTTGGCATAAAATTCAACTATAATTTGACGAATATATATTTAAATATATATATATATTTTTAAGTAAACCCAAATTCGTGATTGCAGACGCCACTAAGTACGGGTCTTTGATCTGTTTTATGTACCTAAAAAAATGAAATAAAAATCTCCACTTAAAAAAGCTAAATATCAAGAGTTTAAGTAATCAACCACCCTTTTTTTCCGCTCATGTGAGCCTTGTGTCATATTTGGTTGGCCACATGGATGCTTTCATCGGCTTCCTTTTCTTGTGAACAAAAAAATATTAATCCACTATATTATTATATATAAACCTGCCACCAAATCAGCATTAATTAAGAACTCCATACTTTGATTATTATACGTAATATTAATTGTTTAATTTCATCATAGAAATAAAATTTAAATCCCTCTCTCTTAAATTAAAAAAAAAAAAAGGGGCCAATCAATTACAAATTAAGTAGATATATATGATTTTCAAACAAAGAGTAAGTAGGTTAACAAAAGAAAACTAACCTAATCTCTTATTTTATTTATTATTTGTTTGTTTTATTTAGTATTTTTCCCATGTCATGACGTATATAGTGCGGGACAAGTTCAACCAGGCTCCATGTTTACAATTTTTTTAATGGCTCTTAATTTGTACTTTATGCCAATCAAACTTATTAATTGTATACTCGTGCTTTATACACAACTGCAAGTACTTCATAGACAAGATTAAAAAGAAATAATATATTCTAAACACTCTTTAAATTTCAGAGAAATACATGGACCACGCTTCAACCGTGTGCGTGTGTGTGTGTAAATATATATATATATATATATATATACATGTTAGATAAATTTTTATCCAAGCTAAGCCTATCAAGTGACGTCTTTGATTTTGGAACAATAGTGGGTGCTTTTCTTTGGCTATCCAAAAGACTTGATGGCTAATGGGCACTCCTTTTCTGACTCTAAATATGAAAAATAATATTTATTGGGTCAAAGTTATTGGGGGTCATTAATCTACTTGCAATATAATAAATGTTTTCTTTTAAAAAAAAAAAAAAAAAAAAAAAAGAAGGTAATTCTCCTTCTTTGCATGCAAAATTTTCTTCATAACTACAATTTATAATATTCTCTATCGAGTAACTAATAAAACAAGTGAAGAAATGTTATAATGTGATACAGAATGTCAAAGAGAAAATTGTCTTCAAGCATAGTTGTCAAAATTTTTATACACACATGCGTAGTTAATTATTAGGGATCCGTCTCTCGCTTTTTTTTTTTATTATTATTTTTTATAAAGCATTTTTCAGTTTCAGGAATGTGCCGCAAAGAAAAGAATTTCAAGAATCTCAAAAGGCTTGGATTGTTTTACCTTATTAGTAGAGTTAATTTTTTTAACAGTTAGATCGAATTAACATTGATCGAATATATAATATATGAGTATCTTTATTAAAAAATTTCTTGTCATCAAAGTGTTTACTTACTCATAGATCCAAAATTTAATATAGAATTTAAAAAAAAAAAAAAACTTGCTCTATCGACATGACAAAAAAAAAAAAAAGTCCTATACAAATATACCTTTATATGAGAGAGAGAGAGAAAAAAAAAAAAAAAGGAGGGGGGGGGGACATGTCCTATACAAGAATACCCTTCAGATAACCTGGTTAACACCGAATGTATATTGCAATACAACAAATTACTTGCGTGTTCGATTAATAATAATAAATAAATATATAAAACTAGTTGGAAATCCTTGTGTTAAAGAGAGAGAGAGAGAGAGAAAAGAAAACTTAAACATGATTTTTGCATTGAACGAAACGAAACGAAACAAAACAAAATTGGAACCAGATTTTCAAGGGATAATTTGCTGCATAACTGAAATCTACAAATTAGCGCCGCATCATGACAAATTTCGCAATAACAAGTTTCAATTTGCCATCTTTATATATTTTTCCATATAGAAACAAGGCATACCCAATTTTTTTGTATTTGTGCTCGCTATTGATATGGCATTGCCGAAACTTTCCGACCGACAATATTATAGGCTAGAGGAGGAAGTAGAAAGGGCCAGAACCCACAATAATTCCCAAACGGACTTTTGTTTTTTGATAAAATATTGTTATTATCATCGTGATCATATAGGGCGTTAGGTCTTGTTATATATATATATATATATATATATGTTTGTGTGTGTGTGTATAAATAGATATTAATACTAAAACCTCTTGGTGTCCCCATCTATGTAATTAAGTACTGTGTGTTTATCATGCAAAGGGCCCTCATACAAATATTCCTTGATGCACCCCGTCATTAAGAAAGCAACTTCCACCACTTTATTTGTATAATATAGCGCCTTAGAGGTCCACTAATTAATATCATTATTTGTCCGTCCAAATCTATTATAATTGCCCCAATATTTTATATGAAAGTATATTTCTTTTCATTTTCTCGCAAATTTGATCCAATATATATCTTCAAAGTTATACCAAAACACAATACTAATCCATTAATGATTGCACTAATTTATGCTTGAATAATATTATATTTTTTAGCTTATAACATAGCTTGCTTTATTCATTTCCCAAATCATAATCCTAATTTTGCAATTTTTTTTTTATTATGTCACATATATGTATATCACACCCCAATCATCCATCAAAGTGAAAGGACATATATCATATGGGAGCTAGAATTGGCTAAAAAAAAAAAAAAAAGAAAAAGAAAAAAGAAAAAAGAAAAAAGAAAAGAAAAGAAAAGAGGCAAGGTACAATAATGGAGTTATTTTATTCAACAAAGACAAAACCAGGAGATACCACTTGCACCAGCACATAGAATTTGCAAAACAATATGGTTAAATCCCATCTTCCACAATTTTACAGCCCAATTTCTTGCTTAATTTGACCTACTTTTCTCCCAATAGTGCTACTTACAAAAGGATCCAATAGTACATAAAACAAGACCACTAGGCAAATAAGGAAACTAAAAAAAGTAAAAGGACTTGAAAGAAAAAGAAAAACCATCTCCATAACCCACCAACAAGAACCGAGTTTCAATACATGTACATCTGGTCATGAGCAGAGGCCATGATTGGCTGGTTCAGGGGAAGAGAATTCCACGGATTCATCAGCACATCAGGGCCGTCATCATCATTAAACGGTTATCATGATCATAATCGCCGATCAGATCAAGATCATAAGGCGAATTAGTGGTTGAATTGATGCAGTTTATGATGTCGTTGAGAGATTGTAGTCTGTTGGTGAGCTCAGCCAGCTGAGCTCTGAGGATGGAGTTCTCAGCCTCAAGGTTGCCCAGGAGTTGGTTGGTGATGCTGACGCTGGTTATGATTTGTCCGTTATCCTTCTTTAGCTGACCGATCTGTGACACTAGATCGTCCAGGTGCTTCTGTTTCCTCATCCGAGACCTACGTGCCGATTCCCTATTGGACAGCATTCTCTTCCGCTTTCGCTGGTCAACCAGTTGCAGCGGCCGCTGGTCCTCCTGATCCGAGCTCATTGACCCAGTAGTAGTACTTGGGGAAGCCATAATAATAACAATACTAATTTTGTGCTTAATTAGGGTACAAATTATAATTAAAAAAGCAGTAACAAGCTAATATTAATGCGAAAAATAATATTATTTAAGAAAATAATTATACGAAGAGAAAAGGATTAAATTAGTTCATGAGAAAACGTAGAACCAGTAGAGGAAGACAACAGAGAAGGATTGAACAAGGTGGGTTCTACGGCGGAGGCTGGAGTTTATCATATACCCATAAAGAAGGACTTCACTGAGTACTGGGGACATGGGTGCTAATATTATTCTTGGTTGATTTTAACATTAATACTGTTTATATATAACATCGAAAGGAAAAATCTATATATATATATATATGTATATATGTGTGTATGTATTGATGGGGGAGCAAAGAGACTAGAGAGGGAAACCAAAGGGGATTTGTTCAGCACAAGTTTAAGAGAGAGCGAGATAGAGAGAGGATATGAGAAAGAAATTGAAGGGAGAGAATTTGGAGCAACAATTTTAGGAGGAGACGAAGATAAGGAAGGAGAAGAGGCTTTGGGAGGGGTGTGGAAGATGGATTTTATAGGCCAATAAATGCCCACTTGGGACTTAAATTTATTTGAAAAGAAAATTGTCAAAGGTGTCTCGCAATTAATTATTGAATACTTTGATTGAAGTAAGAAAATAATAAAAATAAATTAAAAGGATTTTATTTCATGATGAAGTATCTTTACTGATGCAGGTGTTTTTTTATATTAAATTTGATGATTAAAATCATATTCAAATAAAATAAAAAATAGAACTTTCTGCAATTTTTTTTTTTAAGAACTTACAGGGTCAAAATCAAATCAAACCGAAAAAAGTAGGGGAAAGTTACAAAACCTAGTCTATGTTTGGAATTCAATGGAATTTAGATTGAGTTTAAATTCAACCATATTTTACATTTAGTTTTTTTTTATCTTTTTCTAAAAAAATTAATAAAAATTATAATTAGATTTTTAAAAGCTAATTAATTTCAATTTAAAATGTTCATTACATCTCAAACTCAATTTGAACACCAAATACACTCCTGATATAAATTGTACATTGAAAAGCATAGTCTTTTTTTCTTTTCTTTTTTTTTTTCGGTAAATAGGTTGAAAAACATGGCCATATTGACAAGTTTTTTCTTCATACGCTAACATAAATTTCTCAACAAAAATAAAAAAGTAAAAATAACATAACCTAACAAGTACAAAGATAATACATTAAAAAATAATAATTCCATAGGATTCTTTTTATACTGAATATTATTAAGGGATACCAGTAATGCTAACCCCGCATCTGACTCATATTTGATTGATTATTTATCGTATGATCTACATATAGAATCCACCATTTATCAACTATGGTGCTAATTAAGCACCAATGACGACGTCTTGAATCTCCAGCTAGTGTTCACACCTCATGTCCTATTGACTATCTTTCGCTCTTTTATCTTTGATGTTATTTAAACTTAACAATCTAAGTAATAGGAACTAAATACCTGCAATACTTAAGGGTAATTAAAATACAAAAATTTAATTAGAGAGAAGGTCAATATGATAGAACCATGTATCCAAAAAAGTTTTCATCTACACCTAAAAAATTCTAAAAAGTGGCTAAAAACTCAATCATCATGGAGTTGTTTGTACAGTAGTAGTTGAGATTCAAGGGCTGCGTGTAATTTCTAATATTGTTACGTTTGATAAAACATCTTAAACTTAAAATTTTTATATTAATTTTTATCTTTTTTAAAAAAATTAACAAAAATTATAATTAATTTTTAAAAAATTAATTAAATAAAATTTAAAAATTTTAATTTAAACTGTTTCATCGGACGGGCTCCGTAAGTGTTCACACACGCGCATCATCGTTAAGTAAATGTGATTGCCAAGGAAAAAGGCACCCGGTGCAAGTAAACATATTTTGTCCCTCTCCCAATATGTCTGACGTAACGATGTCGTATCTTATTGCCTTGGCAGTAGTAATTTTTCTCCTTATATCTAGCATCCCACGTGGTAAAATCTTATTGGTTGTTCGCAGAGTTTAGTTTTTTGGAAACGGATTTCACGGTGACAGAGTTGGGGAAATGGGGTAATTGTAGCATACGGTACAATTCACGCTGAAACAGAGGTGTGAGTATCGAAAACACCTGATTGGTGCGCAAGTGGCGAAGGATATTTTTGTATCCCGTGAAAGTACATGTTAACTGGTGAGTATTTTGAGCCAAAAATAGAAAAAAGGAGTACTCGTGACTGGTGAGAGAGTCACTAGTCACAGACAGAGAACGTGTGTACTAGACATGACTGTATCTAGTTGTAATTTCGACCGTACTATACACACATGCATTTTTGTCAGACCTCTGTGAAACTTGTCCCAAAATTTAATTTAAAAATACCTCGAAATCCGGGCCCTTCCACCGGCCTAATTAGTAGTATCCAGCTACGAGCTACCGAACGTACACAGGAAGAGGTCATATTTATTTATTTATTTTTTACACACAAATAAATACACATATTTTTCGCAAAACACATAACTACATTGACTTAAAAAAGGAGAAACCAAGTCATCGATCCGATTAAATTATAATTTTTAAATAATTATTAATATAAAGAGAATTTACAAATATTTATATATTACTCAAGGTTTTCATTTTTTTTTATTGATGTGGGACTTATCAAAATAACTATCAATTTTTTTGATAACACACAAACAAGCGTACACATATTTTTCATGAAATAGATGGAAAAGGTCATTCTTTTGACATTTACACAAGCACACACATATTTCTCACAAGACAGATGGAAAAGGTCATTCTTTTGGTATTTACACAAGTCCGCACACATATCTTACAAGATAGATCGATCGTAAAAGTTTTTAAGATGACGAATTTAATGGACTTATAAATAGACTGCACAAATTAATGACTTTTAACAATTACTGACTGATAGAGAACTCATAGATTTTATAAGTCATTCAAAATATTTAGTCCTCATCGAAGAGGGCTTATCATAGTAGTCAAAAAAGGTCATTCTTGCACCTTACTAAGTTGATGAAAATCTTTGAGCTTAAAGATATCAAATTGAGAAAGTATTAAATTACATGATATACTAATATTCTTCCTATTTTTAAGAGAATTCTAGATGAGGTATTAAAAACTATTCTATTAGTTAAATTTCATTAGATTTAGGTGATATTAAAACCATATTAAATTAAAATAAATATACCAATTAAAATAATAAAAGAATTTAGTCAATTTAAAATTATGCTATATTGATAATTTTTTTTGTTGTTGTTAAATTTATAATAATAGTGTGAAATATGAAAAATAATAAAATCTAGTAAGACATTATTCTAAACTATCCATATTAATATATAATCTTATCACATTTAAAAAGAAAGACCTTTTAATAAATAAGCCACTATTCTAACTGTTTGTATTAATATAGAATTTTATCACATTCAAAAAGAAAGAACTCTTAATAAAAGTGATTTTTTTTTTTTTAAAAACTTAAGGTAGAGGATTCGAACTCTTCACCTTGTGAGAGCTAGGTATGAAACTATAACTGGATTATATTTACAACCACATAATGGTGTATATTTTTTAATTTTATGTATGATCAAAAGGCAAATGAAAAGGCAAATAAAACTGATAAAACATGATAAACATCTAACATCCAAAACAATGTCCCGTTGCCTATTGGATCTTGAACGGCCCTTTTTTTTTTTTTTTTTTTTTCAGTTGAAGAATTTTCATTAGGAAGACATGACGATTTAACAAAAATTTATAATCGACTATTAACTCGAAATACCTATCAATATGGTGTTTTATGTATCCTATCATGCGATTTTTCCTTTTATTTATTTTTCTTTTGACTATTACAATCTTTGGAAAATTTACATGATGGGGTACCAAAAAAAAAAAAAAAAAACAGAGTAAAATTTTTAAAAAATTTTGACCCTTTAAACTCGGGTCTTGCTGATCATAAATTGTTTCTAATATTATCGTACTAAAAACTTCTCCGCATTGTTTAATATAATATAAAAGAAAGAAAAGGGAGGGAAATCCATGCTGCAGATTTGTGGTTCCCATTGGCATGTGCTGCTAGTTTACTTTTTTACTTTTTTTTTTTGGTTTTGACTCCTCATTTGGAGAGATGAATCTCCTTCTAGAAACTAACATAATAACTTGAGATGCCATATCTTGAAATACCATATGCCACATGATTCTACCCCCCAGAAAAAAAAAAAAAAAAAGGTACTTTAAGCTTAATATAATAATGTAGAGAGGAACTTTTAATAAAATTCAAAATAAAACAGTCCAAACCTTGGTGCTTCACCTTTGAAAAACCAAATAGTATGGCACCACATGGAAGTCATGAACCGATTTTCTTCTTGTTTTTAAATTATTTTTTCCCCTTCCTATCGAATCCGTTTAGATTTAGCATAGTTTTTTGCCTTTATTTTTAATTAATAGGGGAAAAAAAAAAAAGCAAAAGATGTAACTTTTGAAACCACTTTTGAATTTTTTTTTTTTTTAGTAAGCAATAAAAAGGTTGGATTGAAGTATATAATGTCTAATAAAATCCTAATACATTTCTATAAGTTATTATCGGGAACATGAAGTAAAATAATAATAATAATAAATAAATAAAATCCAAAGTATCCCCTCTCTCAAGGGTACTTCACAATTTTTTTACTCTCCCCCTATCAACTCACTCCACAAAACTAGGATATTCCTCCTTTGAGATGCGAAATGCTGAGCTTTAGTTAATCTCTTGGTTCGATTAAAAAAAAAAAAATGCTTTACTACTTACATTTTCAACCAAAGCAGAAATTTTTATATTCTTGAGCATATACCAAAATAGTACTACACCTTCTAACGTTACTACTAATTGGTTAATGAGGCTACCTTCCTCGAATGGAATAAGATGATTGGAAAGTCCAAAAGAAAAATTAAAGCACCATTGTTTTCATTAATTGGCTGTCTAATATTTTAATACACGTGGTTTATTGTACATGACATATGAGCTTATGTGTGCACGTATATGAAGAAATGGTAAAAAGTTCTGTAAGCACGTTTGAGGCCATTACACATAAAGAAGCAAAAGCAAAAGATGATATTAGGAAGCAAGAAAAGAAAAGGAAAGAAAAAGGAGGTTATTGTGTAATCTGTTGATCGGGTCCTCAGAATATATACACATATACATACACGCTAACTCTTGTATCTGGTAGTCTCTTTTTCCGAACAAATATGGCAACTTGCTTGGAAGCTTTTAGATGCGAAAATGGACGGTGCTAACTAGTGAGAAAGTGGGTAGGGATACAGCTTCTCAGATTATATTATCTCTCTCTCTCTCTTTCTCTTGCCGGACGTCCAGCCACCGGACAACACACTTTTATATATACAAGAAATGTTTCATATTTGGCAGTTGGATAGGTTCAACAATTGTAATTTTCCTTTTAAAATCTTGCAATCATTAGTTGATTGACTTATAAATTTATACAAAATTATCTGTAACACGATCCTATTTAAAATTAATAATATAAAGGATATGAATCATTAAAAAGAGTTACATTAAAATCAATTGATTGTTATAAATATTTAATAAAAATTAAAAATGTTATTTTATAAAAGTTTCGGATATGAGATTATAGGTATAATATATATAATATATATATATATGGTGGTGGTGGTGGTGGTGGGTTTGTGGAATTGAAACGTATAGAAGATTGTCGCCATTGCAAAGTCCAATAAAAACTACGTTCTAAAATGATTAATTTGGTTGTTCTCCTGCTTTTTAATATCTAGTGGGATGGCGATTGGTAGTGGTGGGCGCAAATTGTATTTTCTTTTGTCTGCCAAAAGTATATATTTTTTATTTTGCTCTCCAAAACTTTATCTTGATCTCTTTCTGATCCATCTTTTGCTCCCACTCTCTCTCGCTCTCGCTCTACTTTTACAACAACTTCTTGCACTAACGCCTTAATGGTTCTTTCCATATCCATGCATGTTTTGGTCTTCTCTTTTTCTCATTGCATCGTCATTGACTGATTCATATCACACATATTGTACCTCTCTCTCTCTCTCTCTCTCTCTATATATATATATATATATATATTTATATATATTTTTTGAGTGCTTGTTTTTTGTTTATTTATTTCTTAAACTGCGATATTCTAAAAGTCTGCGCGTTTACTTAACATGAAACGTCCTCAAAGTCAATTAAAGTTATATCACACGACACACATACATTGGCTGCTTCTTCTTCTTCTTCGTCTTCTTCTTCTTCTTCTCTCTCTCTCTCTCTATCCTTTTTTTTTTTTTTTCCCTTTGTGGAAGTGATCCATATTTTTTAGTGTCTATTCTTTGCATATTTTCTTCTTGAATTAATTCAACTTTCTTCTCAAAAAATAAGATCGATTCACTCGATCCCCTGTAACTTGAAATCACGACATAAAATATGACCTCATAAGTTTATTATAAGTTACAATTTTGATACTTACATTATTGATGCATCATTTTTCATAAGAATTTTAATCACATACGTTAGTCAGTCAACCCATATAAAAGTATCAAAATTGTTTAAAAATAGCCCTTAACTTACAAGAAGTCACGTACATGTGATTAAAACCATTTAAAAATTTAACATCTCAAAGATAAAAGTATCAAAATTGCTTTTTATGAGACATTTAAAAGGAATTTCATCCCATTTTAAATTGTAAGAGACCAAATGAAATCATTACTATTTTTTTAAAGACAATCTAAAATTAACCTTTTTTTTAAACTGCGAATTTCTAGAAGTTTGCCCATTTACTTAGCTTGAAATGTCCTCAAGTAAAGTCATAAGAACTGATCAGTAATTTTATTAAAAAAAATTGTTTTGGGGCTACTATTTTTTTTTTTTTTTTTTTTTATCAATTTCCTTTTCTTTTAATAGGAAAAAGCAATCTCGTTTAGTGCGTGTCGACGTGTGGAGACAAACAAAAATAAAAAACAAAAGATCAAAAAGTAATGATGGGAGGCTCAATCTTTAGCATCCAGACGAAGGAAATCAAATTAATATCAACACGCATCACATTTTTCCACATACATTCCTTTTTGCACATAATCTGTCACACTCACTTATACACTTCGATATCGAAGGTAACATATGAGCTATATATATATATTTATCTATCAATAGTCCATTAATATCTTTTTTTTTTTTAAATTCATTTTCATCGCGTGCTGTTTGTGTACGCTTGTCAATATTCTCTAAATTATATTTTTCTTTTTTTTTTTTTTTTTTTTTTTTTTTTTTTTTTTTTTTTCTGTTTTTACTTTCAATATATTCCTCCTAAAACCATTAATTGACTGCTGCTTTGAATTTTAGCAAATGCATGCGTGCGTAAATATTATTATTTATATAGTTTTGACAGTCAAGTATGTGGAGGTAACGAAGTTTCCTCCTGACTCTCCAAATTTGGATCTTGTCATGGTCTTGATGCTATGAAGACAGGTTTTAGTGGTGAAGAGAGCTGTATATTTTATCATTAATTTACTATATAAGTGAGTTGAGTTGGAAATGCGTGTTTAGAGGAAAAACTTTTTGAAAAGTTCTATGATATAAAAAATAGTATAAAAATTTGAAATGTGTTCGAAAAAAAATACAAAATGAATAATGTCTTATTTGTCTTATCGTTAAGAGTATTTTGACATAAAAATAATCTCATTTCGATTTAAAATAAGAAAGTTACGCACTTTTTAAAATTTGAGTATTTTGAAAATTAAAAAAATGATATAAAATTAGGATTTTAAAATTCAGATAGTATTTTATCATCTGAAAATGATACCCTAAACGGGTCCGTTAGTCAATCAAACTTTTTTCTTTGAGAAATTTATGAAATAGTGCATATTGGGTTGTATCCAAAATGTCGAGAAAAAGCAAACTGGGCCATTGTGTTTATTTATTGAATTATTTTGTGATGTCTGACAACCGGTATGTTTATTTCGATCATATTAGGCCATTGTGTGGTATTTTAGTTAGTGCATAAAAGAACAGCAAACAAAACCATTTCATTTTACGCTTGTAGAGTTGGGGTCCCATGGCTATTGTTTCCAAACCAACCATGACTACGAATATGTCTCTAACTCAAAAAAGTCAACTCACTTTGGTTTTGTTTGTTTGTTTTTTTTTTTTTTTCCCATGAAAAATCAATTAAAATTTTAACCAATTTCTAAAAAATTAAATAACTTCAACCTAAAATTTTCAACTAAAACCTACCAAACGTATGCTATATAAATAGGACTTTGAAGCCTTGTTAGACCATGCACAACTGAAAAATGACGGGGTAGGTGGGCTCCGAAAAGGCAAAACTCAAATATTGGATATGAGCTTGAACTTTGGTATGGGTCCTAGACTTCTAAAGAAGAGATGTAAAATGGGCCCGGCCTGGCCCAACACAGTGCATTTCTTCCGAGTCAATTTGTGTTTCGTGTTGTGCCCATTCTAATTCATTTAATAATCGTCTCGTGTCGAGCTTACCATAGCATCAAAGTCTAGCCCACGACCCTTGTATACATGTTGCATGCTTAACGAGCTCGTGTCTTAAACATGCCCAATAAAAAATTACAAACAAAAAAAAGCATGGAATAAAACCGAAAATATTATTGATTTTAACTATAAAAAGCATATTGTTATGAAAGCTAAACTACAGTATTTGAAACCTTATTAAGTTAAAACTAAAATAAGACAAAATCCTAATAAGAAAGAAAGAACATATACGGAGTCACATATGAAAATTACAAAAGAACTCTTAAAGAAAAAAAAAAAACTTATGTTGTCGTACCATTGTCGTGTCTGTGCCGGCTTAATGCACTATGCCTTTAAAGTGTTTCGTGTCTAAAAGTTGCGTCAAGGACGACCTGTTTTACAAACATGTCAACTAGATTGAATTCATTTAATAAATGTGTCATGTCATACTGTGCTCATTTTTTTACATATTCCGTATCGAGATGTTATGCCTATCCGTTTTGACATCTCTAGGTCCTATGTGTGTGAACTTTATATGAGTGATAACGCCAAGCATCATTGTTCCACATAAAGACATAAATAGATGGGGAACTCACGATGAACTCTCTCCACACAATTCTTCTCTTCTAAAATTTTCTTTCATTTTTACTTAAATTATAATTTTTTAAAAGTAAGGGTGTAGCTCTAGGCTACATGTTATCCATTTCAAAGACAATAATAACATGAACACAGACAATGTTCCTAATGGATAGCAAATTTGCTGGTGCTAGATCTGAATTAAAAATTCCTGGCAATGTCTCCAGGATCTTGGCCTTCCTGATTTCGAATAATAGCTCCAAATTTCTCTTAAGTTGATCATTGTTGGCTTCACACAAATTGGGCCTCATTATCCAGGCCAGTTCATGACTTACAAGCCCAGTCCACAGACAGTAGAGAAAAATTTTAGCAAAAAATAAATTAAATAAATGAACAAAGAAATTTCTAACGATAGGAACGGTCATGATTCACTATCCGCAAATTTTTTTTTTTCAGCATTAGATTAATTTTTTAATTGTCTGATATATGAATATCAATATAAAAAATTTACAGTTTGCGACATAAAAATACCCTTGATAATAAATTAATTGAATAATTAAAACAATAGTTCGAATCACTAGCAAAAAA
The DNA here is from genome assembly GCA_025413485.1 of Ficus microcarpa. Classification (NCBI taxonomy): domain Eukaryota; kingdom Viridiplantae; phylum Streptophyta; class Magnoliopsida; order Rosales; family Moraceae; genus Ficus; species Ficus microcarpa. Next base: position 13,443,420 of record CM046379.1, on the reverse strand, counting down.
TAAGAATTCATTTTCCTATTGTACAACTTCTCAAAAAAATAAAAGAAGATTTCTACTTCAGGGTATACCTACCGATGGCAGTAAACCCGCATCAAAATGTTAGAGCTAATTAAAATACATCAAAATAATAATAAAAAAAATAAAGCATTCAAACTGACAAAATGTGGTACAAATTCTACAGTTAACCCAATTTGTAAGTTTTTTTTTCTTTTTTTAATGGCTAAAGAATTTTCCAAATAAAGAGGAAAATTCAGGGGGAAAAAAAAAAAAATACTATTTGAGTCTAAAAAAGCTGAGATTTTATAAGGGAGGTCTGTTATAGAGATAATTGATTTTAATCATACGACTTAAAAGAGAAGCTACTTATAAAATAAAAGTAATCATACTAATATTTATTATTTTAATAATATCCCAATTCATACAGTATAAACTTTATAATAGAAATCTCAACGTGGCCTTAAATCGCAATCAATAAACCTATAAATCTTTAAAGTTAGGATGCTCCAATCGTGACAAATGTTGTAACATTTCTTGAAAGGGGAAATGATTAATTAGCTTTAGTATGTGAGGAATACTTGAGACACATTGGAATATTCACGTGTTCCCTTATGTCCCCATGATTTAGGTTTCAATTTCAAACGAGGCTTCTCTGAGGACTCGTATAAATCTCTAAAAAGACATGTACACATTTACATACGTTAAAAGAGCCATTCAAATACGTCTTTACATTTATCTAATTGTATTATGTTCATTATGAAGAACAAATAAATAAAAACTTCAGATTTTCTTAAGTTTAGTTGTTATGAAAAGTTTTGTCCGGTCAATATGTTGTGTGACGTTGAACTCATTTTCGAGAGGAATTGGATCAGATTTGTGTCTTTTTCGTTTTATTAATGGATCTCAAGATTTGCTCCACAGATAGTCGGTGTGTAGATGAGATAGCACAAATCATCCTCTCTTATATTAGCAAAAAGACGTGATAATATATCTACGTATATATATATATGAATGGACAAAAAAGAATAAAACCAAGCTGAGGAAATAACATAATTTTATTTCATCTCTTTGGTTCTCCAAAGGAAATGCTTCGAAATGCAGTAAATAATAAATGATAAAAAAGGAACAAACTGAGTGTCTCATGAAATAAGAGATTAAATAAAACTAGCATGACTATTTACACAGTAACACGGCGCGATATTATGCAATAAGAGACCCCCGATCTGATGTCTAATTAAAAAAAAAATCTTCGGTAGAACTAGAATCATGGTGTTCAACAACATATATATATATATATATATATCTCAATTGCAAAGTACTTCGGAGGGGGAAAAAAACAACAATATTGCTGACTCCGAAAGCTCACTATGTGAAGTAACAACTTGAAGAAAAAGTTTCTCGGAAGGATGTTATTGATACTGCTCTCATGCATTTGCAGAACCGGCTTCGGGGTGGTAATGAATCATTTCGCTCCACATCATTTCTCTTATCATGTGTTCGCCCAAATTCTCGTTGATGTCGAGACTGATTGGGACTTGGGCGGGAGGATTGCGTCGCGGATCATATAGCCCCGCCATGTAAGGGTGTTGGAGTGCTTCAGTGACGGAGATTCTCTTTGTTGGATCAAACACAAGCATCCTTTGCAACAAATCTATAGCCAACGGATCGGCGTGGGGATACAGACGGGAAAAATGCATTCCCCTCGAGTAAGGCAAGGATTTAATGTACTTCCTGGCCTTTGGATTGTCAATAAACTCGATATCAGCCTCAGTTTGGCTGCCGAGAACGTTGATTATCAGCTTTAGTTGGTTGAGGCATTCTGTTCCCGGAAAGATTGGTTTTCGACCAAGGATTTCGGCGAATATACATCCTACAGACCAGACGTCAATGGAGGTTCCATAGTTGTCACAGCAGAGGAGTAGCTCTGGAGCGCGGTACCAGCGAGTGACGACATATTCAGTCATGAACTGGCCGTGTCCTCCGCTGGTTCTCGCCAGACCAAAATCACATATCTTGAGGTCACAATTAGCATTGACGAGGAGGTTCCCAGGCTTCAAATCACGGTGAAGAATGTTTGCTGAATGCAGATATTTGAGTCCCCGAAGCAACTGCAACACGAAATGCAAATAAGCAACAACATTTTCGCAATTACCAGAATAGAAGCAAAACAAAGTATTAATCTAATACCTGAAATAAGAAGTATTTGCAGTGGTCATTAGAAAGGGGTTGTGTAGATTTAATAATTTGATGGAGATCGGTATCCATGAGCTCGTAAACCAGGTAAACATCCCTGAAAGTTGCCCGGTGAATAGGCATCATAACATCTTTTAGAGCGATCACATTCTCGTGTCGGATATGCCTAAGAAGCTTAAGCTCCCTCAGAGTCCTCAAGGCATCGATGCGGTTCTCAAACACATTGTTGATCTTCTTGATCGCGACTTTCTCGTTAGTCTCCCTGTTGATGGACGAGCACACCACGCCGTACGCTCCTCTCCCTATAGGCTTGATGGGAACATACTTGGTATCAATCTCGAACAATGTCTGCCACATTGAGTAGTAATGCTTTCCTCTTTGCCTAATTCCATTCGGAGGCTCAACCAAAGTCGCCATTTTGCTACACAGATCACCACAACATTACCGAAATTACTCACCTCCAAATCACCAATACATCTGTTAGATCTTAGAATCTAACTGACAACCAAAATTTTCAAGAGTTTGAGGTACAATGTCGCAAAAATTAAGAGGCAACATGTTTTTTTTTTTTTTTTAGGCAAGTTTGTTTTACATGTACAAGTTTATAATAAGAAGGGTTCTTAAACTTTAGAATCAATCCTTACTTGCCGAATTCTACTTCTGGGTTTTGATCTTTCCTGTGAGGTTATTCTCTTCACATTTTAATTTTAATTTTAATTTTAATTTTATTTTAATTTCCCTTTTTAAATGGTAAAATTCCCCACTTTTTTGCCCCCTTTTTTACTCCTTAGAATTCTCTCACCTGTCCTGCCTATTTCCCAATCTTTCAAAAACTTTAGTCTCTCAAAATTCAGTTCACACACATCTAGTTCTTTCTTTAAAACTTCCACACTAGTTTTTTTTTTTCCCTCTGAATTTCCCTTTTCAATTAAGCCAAGAATCAAACTTTTCCTCTGAGTCAGGTAAAAGATTCCTTCAAACAAACCAAGCAAAGCCCATCTTTCCAAAAACTTTAACAAAACAAAAACCAGAAAGAGAGAGAGAGAGAGAGAGAGAAACTAACCTCAGTAGTTGAAGACCAAAATAAATAGGCTAGAAGATCCTGAAGCTCCGAGAAACAACAAGCATCATCTTTTATACATTTATATATATATATATATATCTATATAAGTGTGTGTATTTATATGTAACAAGAACTGAACAGGTCAGATCTCTAAAAGGATTGGGATTTCAGATTCCAAATGTCGTCGTGATCAGGAAACCGGAGCGATACACCCCATGGTAGACAGAGGCAAAGAGAGGGAGAGAATAGAACAAGGAAACCCAAAAAGGAGGAAAAAAAAAAAAGAAAAGAAATTAGAACATGGGAAAACAGAAGGAGAATTAAAAAGGGGAAGAGGGGGTTGGGCAGATCATGAGCCAAACTCCATGACGCCCCCACAAGGTGTTACACAAGTACGCAGAAACGACACCTACGGATCTGTTTTCTTTTTTCCTATTTCTTTCTTTTTTTTTTTTTTTGTTTTTTTGTTTTTTGTTTTGTTTTTAGGGGGTTCAAAATCGAAGCACCAGCAAACAAGTAAAAAAAGATAGAAAATTAGAAAAATGCAAGGCACGCGATGGATAGTAGTGTCGGCTTTTTCTCTCTCCTGTTTCTTTCTTTCTCTCTCTAAAAAATCTGTATGCTTATCTGGTCAGCTCGGCTTTTGCTTTACGTGTACTTGTTGCCTAAACTTGTTTTTGTTTGATATTTCAATTACAACTCAAATTTTTTATTTTTATTTTTTTTAAATTAATAAAAATTATAATTAATTTTTAAAAAATTAATTAATTTTAATTTAAAATTTTTATCTCCAATTAACGAATAAAATAGAGGTTTTAAGTCTATAACTCGACTCAACATACAAGTCGTGAAACTCCGTTTGGATCATGGGTCTATTTTTAAAAAGAAAATTTTTTTTGATGGATATGAGAAAGTCTTTTCTTTTGAGAATAAAATGATGTTTGGATGAATGAATTTTTTTTTTTTTTGAAAATAAAAAGTTATCTGAAATGTTAAAAAATAATACTAAGAATAATATATCATGAAAAAAATTTTATAAAAATTTTTCTTTTTTAAAAGAATATAATAAAATATAAATTTAAAAATTAGATAATTTTTTTTTTAAAATGAAATAATTATGAAAAAAAATTAAGAAAAATACTCTTTTTTAATAAAAGTTTTTGATTTTGATAGTTGGATATGCCATAAACAACGGTGAGTCTCATCCAATGTTTAATGCTTATCCGTTTCGCTTTCACCTTTTTCTTTTTTTCGCTGCGTTCCCATGCTCTAGGAAATGTCCCTTGCCGTAAACAATTACCCAATTTTCCATTTTTTTTTTTAAAGAACATATTTAACGTTTGGCAGAAATTAAATTTTTTAATAGTTTGATTTATAAATAAAAATTATTTTGTATCACATATTATACAATTTATATATTAAACTATTGAAAATTAATTTAATAATTAAAACTGTAGTTTTTATGAATAATTAGAAAAAGCACTTTATATCCTAAAATTTCCCTCCAAGTAAATGGAGAAAAGGGAGACATATCATAGTAGTAAACAAAATAGTCTATAATTTTAATTATATTTTCATAGTAGTCTCATTAATAATTAAAAATTGCTCATAATAATATTTTTATTATACATGATATAGTTATTAGTCCTCCTAACAAAAAGTTCTAATTTCGTGACTGTATATATCATTTAGAAGCAATTACTATTTGTGGCTACAGTTTACTTAGATTGTAATTTGTAAATTTCTAATATCGAGATTTTTAATTATGAATTTTTAGAAACTTGTGTGTTTGGCATATTTAAAAGAAATGAATATGTTTTAGTTATTAACTTTTTCTTTAAAAATATGTATTTTTTATATTTCCAATTAATTTGAGAAGCTAGAAGAGTGGATACTATATTTTTCGCTAACTGATTTACATACCATTTAATGTCCCTCTAAATGGATATTTCTTACCAAAAAATTCTCAAAAAATAGTGAATACCTTTTTCTTTAGGGAAAAAAAGTGAATACTTTTTAGTTACTAATTTTTGTCAAATTCTATAAGATTTAGGATATGTCCGTGAAAAATAAATATTGCTAACCATAAAAATTCTAATAAAGGTGATGAATTTTTTTACTAAATTTTTGTCAGATTCAATAACATCTAAAGTCCATGAAAAATGGATGTTGCTTACCATAAAAACTCATAAAAGTTGTTGCATAACATTTTTTTATATTTATTTTATTTTATTTTTTGGCGCTAAAGCATAACAAGTTTTGGAAGTGTTAAAGGTAGATAAGAATCCAACCCTAGTGGGTCAAAATTCAACAAAGGTAGTTTAAGAATTGTACAAACTCCTTTAATTAGAAGAAGAAAAGTGTCATTAATTTGTAATTTCTAAGTTAGGCGTTGTACAAATGATGTTATTTATGAATAAACAATTAGAGTTCTAATATAACTCAATTACATTCAATGTATGATTTTCTTATTTTTAGAGCTTATCCTATCAAATCTCCACTCATTTGATGTAAGGGGGTAAGCAGATTATATATAGTTATACCCGGCAAGTTTAATTTAATTTAATTTAATTTCATTATTGAGAAAACACATTTAACCAAGTTGAAAGAAACTCCTTCAAATGTCAATGTTCAAACAAAGTCGAAAAGGAAAAAAAAATTTTTTTTTTTTTTTTTTTGACTATGTATGTTAAACAAGACGTCATAATTTTACCGAATCTATCCACTTTGACTAACAATACACGACTCCAAATACCATGAATCTCCCCTAAAGCAGTCCATCTATCTTTAGAAGTCCCTTTTATTAGTTTTCATATTTCAACGTTCCCAAATTGTCCGTTTGATGAATGAGTTTGAGTTGGAAATCTTAAGTTTCAATAGTAATTTTTGTTGACTTTTCAGGAAAAAAAAAAAAAAAACAACTTTTTCAGAAAAGATAAAAAACTTTTTCAGAAAAAGACAAAAACTGAGATGAAATTATTGATGTATATGTGTGAAAAGAAAAAGGGTGCCTCATGGGTGCGCTTTTCGTTGTCATTGTAACAAAAATGTTTTGCCAAGTAAAAACGTAGTATTAAAAAGTGAAAAAAGAAAGAAGGTTAATGTCGTTTATAATTCAATAAAGCCGGTGCTAACTAACAACTACGTTAAGCCAGTTTGGCGAGCTTGAGACATATATATATATATATATATATATATATAACCAAATTATTAAACACAAAGAGAGGACCAAAAAAGTGGACTTTGGAGAAGAGAAGATGAATAATAGATAGATAGATGAATTGAGTGAGGAACAACTAAACATGACTTTGCTTTACCTACAAACAATGCCTTGTATTTGATTTATTCTGTTTTATTTTCATTCAAATTTCTAACCTCTCAATCAAAGTCTTGTGGATCTTCCAAAGAAACATTCCAACAATATGCTCAAAAATTTTTTTTTCTCCACCTCAAGGAAGCGGCGGCTACCACGCGGAAACTGGTTGACAAGGACGGCTTTTGCTGGGTTAATTCTTGCTCAATTTTCGCGTGTGATTTTTTAGGTTACTTTTCTTTGTCCAAGTCCACCTCCCCACTCCACCATATTGTGTGTGTGTGTGTTATATATATATGTATATATATTTGTCCGACTTATAGTGATTGTAATAAGCCTTTATTAGCCTGCCATGTAGGTTCCAAGTTTGGTCATGATTCTTGTCGTCACTCTTAGCCCTCTTTCTTATTTTCTAAGGCTTGGTTTGTAGGTATTTTATGGTAGAGTAATTTTACCGACCATTTTATATTCTCTTGGTAGTCCAATAATGACTACTCATAAAGGGGGATAAATAGGGTTTTAACACCTTTTTTTAAAATATTTTAATAATTATTGAAGAGTTAAATGATTAATCACACAAATATCGATGTTTACAATATGATAATTTCAATGAATAAAAAGTTATTAGACTTGAGAAATAATGATACAATCAATTTTATAAATATCACAAAGTCACAATTCTAATAATTAAGATACGTGCAATAATTCAAAGGACAATAGGAAGAGAGACAAAGGCAAAAGCAAATTACAATAGGTTGGTTATAAGTCGACATCTACCGTTATCAAATCAATTCAAATTAGGCTTCTTTCATTACGTTGATTGTCTTTTCGATGTGATCTCTCCTAATTCAATCTAGTGATTCGATATTGGAGACTTGTAATGCCTTTTACAGACCATCAATTTTAATTCAAAAAATATTGATTGTCCTATCTACGTCAATTTAAGAGGATCAGTGATCTATAATAATGAAATTTTGATTTTGAAAGTTTTGAATTTGCAAGTTTTTAGCATATATAGAAGAATGTGTGGTCGCTCAACAAATGATTGTTTCAAGATTGACCCAAGAATGAGTAAGAATTCCATACACTTAAAAGAATGAATTAAATAGCAATTTGAGTTCAAGGGAGATTTTGGAGGTTTGAATACATGTTTTTAGTGCAATAGTAATGATCCTTGGTGATTTTGACTTCAAAACCCTCTTTTATATTATATATGTGTATATATATGGACCAATGGAGCTTAAATGGTTCGCTGTCCAATAGTTAGAAATATAGTTGTTGGAACATTATCAATCGGCTATACGTCAACCACCTATCGACCGGACAAATGCAAAGAGCAATATGCCTAGCAGTTTTACAAAACCAGTGTACCAGACGTCAACCACTAGTTAACCGGACAAAGGCAAATTGAAATTGCACCTTCTTCGTCTAGTTTTTCAAACCTTAAAAATCTTGTTTATGTATAGCAATTTAGGAACATTTTAAGTATAAAAAATTCTTCTCATCACTTTAGACAACATTATTATATTGTTTCATTCAATTCTATAGAACCAATAAATTAAAATGCGTCTGTTTGAGCCATGTTTGAAACAATAATTAAAAGAGTGCTCACACAAAACTAAATACAATACTAAGGAATAAAATTAAAACTCATATCAGCTTGTCTTGAGACATTCCATCATCAAGCTGTAAATTCCTTCTTTAAGCTTTAAATCCGAGAGCTTTCCCATTTTCACACTTTGTATAAACTCAAAATTAATTATTAGTAATTTTCCGATCCAAGGTTTGTAATCCTCAAAGTTATTGTTAGCGAGACCTTGAAATCTACATTTTTGAACGTCACACAAAGAAATGGGGTCAAAATATAGATGTAAAAGTAAAGGAATCTGATGAAATCTAACAATCCAAAACGTTGAGCTTGCATTTGGTGTACGGATTTAGAATAAAACTTATAGGTTAAAATGTTTACTTTTCAAAAACTGGTTATAATTTTTGTTGACTTTTCAGAAAAAAAAAAAAACAAAACAAAACAAAAACTTAGATGAAAACTGTTCCGAAGAACATTGTTTTCACATCCAATTGCTCAAGCTCAAGATCTTTCATGGCCACAAAACCAAGCAAAGCTTGAATCGAACTATGTTTTACAACCGGAGAAAACATATTTGTGAAGTCAACATCTGGAACCTAACTGTAGCCCTTTGCAATTATCTTGCCTTATACCTAGCTTCTTCAATTCCTAGAATTCCTTCAATACTAATTAGTAGTAGGGAACTTCGAACTAAAGATTTGCTTTCGCTCTAGTTTCCATCCGTCCTGTCCAATCCGTAGTGACGGGAATCTAGGAATGATCGAAATTCTTGATCAATGGAGGAACAATATCACCATTTTTGTTCAATAAGATACCAAAGTGGATGATTGACTCATTCCATACTAGAAATAATTGCAGAAAATCTTTTGATAACACAGATTCCTATTTCTCAATGATATCCCCACAATGATTCCAAACTTCACTTCAATAGTCTCGTATCCATGCTGCCCCGCTCGCAACAGATGTCGACTGGGTTATAAATGATAAGGTAGTTGGCTTACTTGCTTGTTAGAGGAAGGAAGGGGCTGTTGGATGTTGGGAAGCCCCACTGGTTAAGTTAACGAACGTATAGTGCAGTGAATAGCTTTCTTACCCTTAGGTAATCTCACCAAGTCCTATTTGCCATTTTCATTAAGAGATTCCATCTCCTCCTGCATGGCAATCGTCCATCTGCCTAAGTCGCCATAACTAACTGCCTTTAAATAAGTAGAAGGTTTTTCACTGAAGTCAATACCTTCGGCCACACTAAAAGCATAAGCAACCAAATCAACCTCACCATACCTCTGTTGATGTCTAACATTTCTTCTAGGCCTGTATTTTGCAATAGAATACTGTGGTGGTGGTGGTGGTGGTGAGGAAGTAACTCTACCTTGAATCTCCGAGTTAGACTGAGATGAGACTCCAAAGTATATCTTGAACCAATCTCAAACTCCACCTATGTGCTTGATTTCTGCTGATTTTTATCACAAGAATCTCTAAAATATGAGTTATGAAGCATAACAGTTTCATCAAAAATAGAATCTCTAGAATATGAGTTATTAAGCATAACAGTTTCATAAATAATAACATTTCTATTGACTATGATCTTCTTAGTTTCTGGACGCCAAATTTTGTATCCCTTAACACCAGACTTATTGCCTAGAAACACACACTTTATAGATCTAGGTTCCAGTTTTCCATTATCAACATGAGCATAATAGGGACACCCAAATATCTTCAAATCAAAGTAATTAGTAGGAGTACCAAACCATATCTTTTGTGGAGTCTTCTTTTCGATAGTAGCTAAGGAAGAGCAATTAACCAAATAACAAGCTGTAGCAGTAGCTTTGGCCTAGAAAGACTTGGGTAATTCTGCATTAGAGTGCATACAATGAACTTTTCTATCAAAGTCCTGTTCATTCTCTCTACCACGCCATTCTACTACGGAGTACGACGAACGATCAAATATCTCACAATTCCTTCTGACTTGCATAAATCATTAAACTCAAAAGAACAAAACTCCAAGCCATTATCAGTGTGGGGGCATTTTATCTGCTTCTCAATCATATTCTTCCACTTCTTGAATGTAGGTAACACACCACTTTTCTGCTTCAAGAAGAACACCCAAACTTCCTAGAGAAATCATCAATGAAAGACAACATATAATTAGCACCTCCCCTAGAAGGCACCTTGGATGGTGCCCAGAGATCAGAATATAATCAAGTGTTCCTTTTGTGTTGTGAATACCTTTAGTGAATTTGACTCTCTTCTACTCCCTAAAAATACAGTGCTCACAGAACTTCAATCTATTGATACTCTGGCCATCAAGAAGTCCTCTTCTGCTAAGTTAAGCCATCCCATTGTCACTCATATGCCGAAGACGCATATGCCAAAGTCTAGTAACATCACCATCTGACAAGGATAGAGTAGAGACAGCAACATCACCTATAACTGTATAACCCTGCAAGGCATATAAGTTGGTAGACTTTTTCTGCTTTTTCATCATAACAAGGGCACCTTTACTAACCTTCAGAACTCCACCTTCACTAATGTACTTGTACCCTTTCGAATCAAGAGTACTTAAAGAGATAAGATTTTTCTTCAGATCCATAACGTGCCTCACATTACCTAGTGTCTTGACATCCCCATCAAACATTTTAATCCTGATTGTTCTGATACTAGCTACCTTGCAAGATGCATTATTTCCCATCAACACAGCTCCTTTAGACACTATTTCATATGTTGAAAAACAGTCTCGATTGGGACACATGAAACGCGCAATCAGAATCAAGAATCCAATCCTTGTAAGGTTTAAAGTTGTCATTAGATGCAACTAGGAGTTCACTATCATTGTAATCATCTTTTGCAATACCGGCTTTACTAGAATTTTCTGGTTGTTTTCCCTTTTGATTAGCAGCAGCTTTCTTAATCTTATTTTGCAACTTGTACCATTCAGATTTGATATGCCCTTTCTTCTTGCAGTATCAGCAGATAATGTCCATATTTTTGGATTTCAAGCAGCCATTCGAATCACCACCAAAATTCCTTTCCTGTGTCCTCCCTAAAACAACAAGGCCCTCAGATATAGCCTCAGTACCAACCACAAGCTACTTCATCTTCTTCTTAGAGAATAGAGCATCATATACTTCATCCGGCATAAGAATGTCACGACTATACAAAATAGTGTTGGGATCTATAGGTGCCCTAAGGATAGAAAATCTTAGGGATTTTATGTAAATATGACATTTTGATATTAATAAGAGGAAATTATTCATGTTTAATAAGTTGTGTCCTTATTACTTTCATTTGTTGATTGTATAATTATTTTGAGCAAACATAAAATACTCCTAGGCTGTTGGTAATATATCGAATTACCATATGTATACGGGGTATGCATAGAAGACGTGGTAATTTGATAACAGTCTAAATAAATAGTCCGCAATCAACGGAATAAGATTTGGGGATCTTATTCACGATAAGATTGTAAAGGTTGTCTACTTCCTTGGAGGGATGGTTTGTCTTGACCATCGGATAGGTTCCGAGTAGAAACTTTAATGTATACCAGTATTGAGGTATGACATTGGACTGGACCTAAAGTGTTAATTGATTCGGTTTAATAATTCCGTTTATAAGAATCAATGATACTTTGATTATCATCCTGCATTAATCTTAATCCTGAAATGATTACTTGAGTTCGCATCCATGACTTATGTACTTTGATGCACTAAAGGTGAGACACTGTTAATTCATGGTCAACATACTTGTGTTTTGGGTGCATGATTTATGGATGGAGAAATCAAGATTCATAGATACGGAATCCATAGCTATCTTAATGATAGTAAATGTTATCTACTTAAAGGTATTATTCGGGGATTGAAAGATAGTATAACAAGATCTTGGCCATCGGTTTACTTTGTGTTCTCTGGTGGTTTTCCAATTGTATGGTTTTACAATTGGTGGTTCTTTCAATGGAGAATAATTGAACTTTAAGTTAAAATGATTGAAAAGGTAAAACGGAAAAAGTCATTAATTCAATCATGGATAACATATGGGGATTAAGCAAGCGATGAATAAATCATGGAAGAAGCACTACGTGAGAGAGCTTTCGTAATACGGTATGTAAACAGGAGTTCAACTTCAAACTTTTAGTGGAATAGTTTTGAAGTTGATAATTGATGGATAATTAATCTGGGATTAATTTTTCACAATTATAGGAGCCTCTTTACATATTTCCATCAGGTCCCTCTATTAGCTCATATAGTTCCACGAAGCGTCTCGGGATTTGTTCCTAATGAGATCGGTAAATTGTAAATGAAATTTTGTAATGTCTATTAAGACATGGTACTCTCTAACATGCAATCCAGAAAGGATTGGACATGTGAAATTTGTAGACAAATGATTTGTCAACATGTGATTGGTTAATTTGAATTTTGAAAATAAGATTGTGTTTGAATTTTGGAAAACAAAATTTTTCTCTCCTAATTAAAAGTGGTGCACGTTTTTTAATTGTATGGAGGGAAGAAAATTTTGTTTCAAAATTATTTAAATATATTCCTAACATTTTATTATTAATTGGTTTAAATAATGGAGATTATTTCATGAATTTTTCTTTCCTAATTAAATAGGTGCATGGTTTTTGTGAGGAAAGAAAATTTGAAATATTTCATTAATTTAAATTAATTAATATGGATAATGTTTATGGAAAATATTTATTCAAATATGTGAATCCTATTTAAATTCGAAAAGGTTTAAAAGAAGTTTAAATCTAGATAGGACTAGGATCTTTTGACTAGTCTAGATTCTTGATTTAAAATTTAAACCACCAATCAAGATTTCTCTCACTTTGTGGCCTAATTTTAAAGGGGATTTCCTCTTGAAAATTATTTTTATGTTCAATGAATCTAGCCCTAAAGTTGTATGATCTTTTGGTTCAAGATTTATCCGGAAAATAATTATTAATTATTTTTCAAGTAGGAGATAAATTTTGAAAAGGATTGGAATACTATATAAAGGCTAGGAGTTCTTGAAAAACCAATTTTTGATTTTTTTAAAGGAGAAAAACGTTTTTTAATAATAAAAAAAAATTTTGTTTTTCTTCCACATCAAAAAAATCGGCTTTCTTGTGAGAGAGAAAAAGAAAGAAAATTCCATTGAATCAAAACTGCGAGGAAGGTTAAACCGAGTGATAATTTTTCGTAGGAGGTTAACCGGTTCTTGTTTTGTAGTTTTGAAGAAAGAAGTTGGATCAAATCCTCAACGAGGATCATCGGAATTGAGAAGGAGGGATCTAGACTTCGGAAAGTATTACCGGTCGCTTGGATTCATAGAACATGTGCCCACACACACTCTGAGACGTGGAACTCGAGAATAGTAGAGAAGACACGTTGGTCAAACGCTCTAGCAATTCCGGAATCCAAGAAATAAGGTACGCTTGATCATGAATTAATTTATTGTTATATGCATCATGAGCTTCTTTTCCGGAAACGGCATAAAATTTTTAAAACTTCCGCTGCGTCGTAACTCCAATACCGGATCCGATTTTTCCAACAAATAGTATCTCTGAAAGTCGCATATGAAAAGGGCAGCGAACATAATAAAATCAACTATAAATCTTCTTCATCGTCCTTAACCTCCATGGTCTCCATATCAGAAACAACTTCCTTAAAGACGGTCAAGTGATCTTCTAAAGACGTACCTTTAGCCATATGGTGAGAATACAGTTGCTGCTTCAGATTAAACTTGCTTGTTAGACTCTTTGTCATGCATAATTGCTCGAGCTTTAACGATAATGCAGTGGCAGTTTTCTCGTTTAGAACATCCTGCAAAATTTGATTCGATAGATGAAGATGAATTTGAGATAGGGCCTTTTGATCCCTTTGTTGTTTTTCCTCTATAGTCCAAGATTAGAGCATCTTATCAAACCCTAACAGAGCATCGTCCAAATCCATTTGCGTGAGCACAGCCCGCATCTTGACCTGCCATAGCAAAAATTTGGTGTTGCTATCCAAAGGCGGAATGTTGTATTTCATGGTTTGCATTGATGCGATCGAACGAACCAACAAATCTGTCTTTGATACCACTTGTTATGAAATAAACAACGAAAATAGGCAACAAAGAAAATAAAAAACAAGAACACGCAGATTTACGTAAAAAATTCTAAATGGGAAAAAACCACGGGCAGAGGAGAAGAAATCTATGTAAATCTGTGTGTTTTTGTTTTTCATTTTCTTTATTGCCTATTTTCATTGTTTATTTCGTAACAAAAACTTTAGGCTCAAACTTGAAAGTCAAGCGGAAGCTTAAACATTATCATTTGTTCAGTCTTGTAGTTTTCTCTTATAGCTTTTTTAAGTTGTTCTATAATAGAAGAAAGTGAGGGCAGATATTTTCTAGTGTTTAAAAAATATACATATATATATATATATATATAAATCATTATGTCCTTTTCAGCAATAAAAAAGAACACAAAAATCTCTTAATGCTTGCCCACTGAGAAGCCATTCCTCCAAATTTCAAAGCTTGGGCCATTTTATGAGCCCGTTAAGACTACATTGGCCATGTTCCTGTCAGAGAAAAAAAAATGTGAAAAAACAAAAAGATTTGTGGCTGCTGGGATTCGAGCCCAGGTCTCCACGGCCACAACGTGGAATTCTTACCACTAAACTACAGCCACTTTGGTGAAAGAAGTGAAAATATAGTTTCTTAAATAAACTATCCAATATAACGACGACAAACATTACTAATATTTACGACAGTGAAGTGATTAAATCTGATCTTCAGTGATCTAAAAGGCACCATAAACTCAATACTTAATTCTCTGTTGTGAAATTTTGTGTGTGTTTTGTTAACAAATTATTCTTTTGAGGGGAAAAAAATTATAAAGAGCAAAAATATCACGTGATCAAAGGACTACTTTGGAACGAAAAGAAAGCAAAAAAATTATATACCTGAAATTCATATTTGTTATTTATTAAGCTACATGACCAAACGCCATGATCTCTAAAGTTAGAATTTTTGCTTGAAGGTAAACCAAACTTGAGAAAGTCAAAGACATACTTATGGCATTTGAGCGTTGTCTTTTTCTCAAGCATCTTCTCTCTTTATTAACTAACTCGTTGTAGCAATTGACTTTCAAAATTACTCTCATATTTGGATTTCTTCTTAAATGTTATCGTTAGACACAGTCAACGTTTGGGGACGAATGTGAGCAACCGTCTCGTTGACTTTTTAATGCTTTAAATAACTTTCAAAAATTTTATGATTTTCCTATTTTTATCTCTATTAAGATTTGGTTTTTTTTTTTTTTTTTTTTTATGTACATTCCAATTAAAACTCTACAACTTTATTGTTTTTGCTTCTATATCCAAAAAGAAATTAATACATGTTCGTACAGAAATAGAAGGTTGACACTTAGACTATACTTGCGATTACATGATGTCATGCTGGAATTCAAATTCAATGTTTCTTTACTTTTTACCCAACATGTTACATGTGATCACAGATCACCGATTCTGCCTCAATATATCTACTGTCTAGCAATCACTTTTACAATTATATATCAAATGTTAAAGATTCTATAAATATAGCAAAATAAACTAAAAACATGTGCATGTACATATGATCCTTCGAGCAAAGGTTGACTCCCACAACTGAAAAGTCATCATATAAAAGACCAAAAAGAAAAAAAAAAAAAAAAAAAAAAAGAAAGCTAACACGATTTTTCTTTTTCCACCAACTTTTATAATCTATAAATTAATATTAAAAATAAAGTTCAACCATAATGCATCCAACGTGGATTCCAATTTCTGGGCTATACAAATATGCAAGTGGATCAGACAAACTTGGGATCGACTTGCACTTTCAATTTTAAAACTCTCATGAATATTGCCACTTTTTTTTTTTTTTTTTTTAATAAGTAAGACTCATGAATGTCACTTGGAACATATACAAATGGCATCTTGGAATCCCAATTAATTCGTGCAATTATTGGGTCATAATTATTTTGCGCGTGTTTATATATATACCAATAATGCTTAATCTCTATCATTACATATATATACATAGATCTATGTGGTTTTTTTTTTTTTTTTAAAAGACCTATGTGGCTTTAAGTCTAACCTAGAAGTGTATGTACACTATAAACAACGTGCTTATGAATTATGATAATATTCTACCAAACACCAAACTCATAAAGTAAAGATACACACAAATCAATTAGGGCAATGAAATAATAAGCTTATGTCTATTTGTCTTATACATAAATACATTACTTCCTATATACATAAAAAATATATATATATATCCATATATTTAGTTGATGATGAACATGTAAAATATTAAATGTGTGTAACTGTGTGCGTATACATATAGAAATATATTTATATATGTAGAACTTCTTCATAAATATTAATTAGCTTGAAAAGGTCGGCAGTCGGCAACTGGCAGCAGAATGAAATGAGTAAAGACTGAAGAACTTTTCGAGCAAACGGAAAAAAAAAAAAAAAAGAAAAAGAAAATGAAAAGGTGACACTGAAAGAAGAGAATTTAAAAGGACGAGAAAAGAGAGGTTGGAACTTGGAGGCAATTACGACAAACTTGCCCATAATAGTGATCTTTTATATATTTCACAAACTTTCCAGACTTTTTCTCTCTGACACAACTTTTTGTGGGGCAATTACGAATAGTTTAATGCAGGCGTTTCTATCTCTTCAGTGAAAGACAGCTTAGTCCACATAAAATTAATTTAAAATAAACCCCCTATTGCTATATATATATATGTATATATACAGCCTATTGACCCTGCTCCCACTGTCACTATCATAGTATTCCAATAATTTGATGATGAACAATACTACTTCATGATTATCCTCTTAATTTGCAGCTCCAAATAGCTAATACATACATTACAATAAATCACAAGATTTTTGTTCCTGTAATACATACAAATTACGTAGAGCAAAAAGACAGAAGGAAATCATTTCTCTAAGGAAAAAAAAAAAAAAGACAGAAGGAAATTAATATTCGTTATATATAATCTCTTACCTGTAGTTCACGATTTTTAGCTAGCTTCAGATGATGTTGATTTTGCAAGTGGGGTGCATGCGTGATAAGGGTGTGGGGGTTATTTCTGCATGCGTGTGTCAGGGCATGTCATGAGGATTATATAAATATACATATATTTTTTTTACTGCACATGTATAGCTATATATGTATTATGTATATCATTTGCTTGTAATTATCAAATATATATATATATATACACACAGATAGATATGTTATTCAAGAACTAGCTCAACGGGTAAAAAAAAAAAAAAAGAAGTTGGATGTAAATTCTTAATTTCAAACCTGAGAGTGTGTTTAAAAGAAAAAATTTACTCTAGGGGCTAGAATTTCATTCGTTCAATAATACTAGGCAGTATTCACTCGCATTATTGCCAGTGCTAGTTATATGCATGATTATATATATATATGATTAGGTAAAGTGTGTGTATTTTTATGCATATATGTAATTCTTATTTATCAAAAAGTGTATGATTCTTATCGATAGACACGCTTTGGTACATCTCATTTTTTTGTTTAAATATTTATTTTATTTTGATAAAAGTCTAAATATTTATAATTAGTTTCACACTTTTTTCCACTTGATCAGACTGTGCCTAACGCTTTGACAAGCTGAATTTACAATTATCTTCTGCAGGTGTTAGTACTTGTTTGAAGCATGGGTACCAATGGGAGCTGGTTGTGTTAGCTTTTACTTGATGTAACCACCCCACTCGCATGTAGTAAATTATATATTAATACTTAATTATCCTTAATTTTCACTTTATTATCATAATCACCAATTATATACATAATAAGTAATAATATCAAAACCCTAGTTGTTTATTTAGAATATTTAAATTAATTATTTGTTAGTGATATGAGTTTTATTTTGGTTTACAAGCCAAAGGTATGACAATACATGGATTGATATGTATGACTAACTTTTGCTTGATACCAATAAATAAATAAATAAATACAAACAATAAAAGAAAGTTTAGAGAGAAAAAATGCCACTTCCTTTTTTTTGTTTTTTTAAACCCGGCAATGGGTCTTAAAATGCCACTATTTATTGGTCTTTATAAAGAGAAAATTGGATTTGATATAATGATGAACTCGAGGAAGTACAAATATATACGCTACGGTGATTGTTAGGGCACAAAAACAGTTATAGAAATTCAACGAATAATTATATAAAGTTAATTACACTGTAAATTAACTTATCATTATTATATATAAATATATATTGTATTATATTATATTCTATTATATTATATTTAGAGAGAGAGAGTGCTGAGAGAGAATCATCTTCATCCTTTTACAAAGTTAACTTTTAGTTGAGACTTTGGAAAAGAGAAATCTGATCATCAGAGAAACTTCATCAAAGCTTTTTCTCTCTGAATTATTAGGAGAGGTAGCTCCTATATATTATTCGTGTCTTCAATTGTTTTTCCTTCCTTTTTTCTACCCTTTTTCACGGAGTTTACTTGTGATTGGGACTTTGGAAAAACAGCTACACAAAGAGGATACTAAGCATCAATACATACATACATACATACATACATACATGTATGTATATGTATGCATATGTGTAAGTATATATAGATATACCAATATTGGTCTTGCGGGACTGTGATCAACTAGGGAAACGACAACAAATATAGAGCGCAGTGAAAGATTTTCAAGCAAAGCAAGAAACAGGTAGTGAAATAAATATATCAATCAGCCAACTATGGAGTATGAAAATCTCCGTTCTCAGCATCATCAGCTGCAAGAGCAGGTCAATATTGGAGTACAGTCAGCTCCTTTACCAATTATAGCTCCGAGTACACTGGTTACAACCACTAGTAATTACTGCAATTGGAATCCGAGCCTCATTTTGTAAGTATATGATTATACACATTAAACTTCACACAATTTATTTGATTTTCTCATTCTAGATACTTGCTTTCGTTTAGATTCAACATGATTTTTGAAGAAATATTTCAATAAAATTACATGTAACACTGTTTGTTAACTTTTCATAGGAATAAATACTTCAAATTAACAATTTTGTATATTATGCATGTATGAATGTAAAGGAGTAGTGAAACCAATATCCCCAACTCAAGGCCATGGCAGTACTCTCCGACCACAACATTCACCTCTCATCATGATCATCATGATTTCAACTATGGTGATGGTCATGCAAGATCAAGCGCCGTCTTCAGTACTCGTCGATCCAGCGCCAACGAATCGCCCCTTCAAAACATCAAGGAAGAGCCTAATTCGGATTCCTTCTCGAAGCTGAAGATAGCCAATATCATGGGGCTCATGAGTAACTCGTCCTATACTAGTTCAGCTCCAGATCAGTTGTATAACTCCAATGCAAGTTTTGGGCATGTTTTTCCTAGTACAACAAGATCAACGGTTTCGACAGGGTCGTTTTTTCCATCGCTGGTGTTGTCTACTGGGGGATTCAACAGCACAAACTCACATGATCAGGCTTTGGATCTGTTGTCACCCACAGGTAATTATAGTACGGATGGTAATCTGAGTACTACTTATAATAGTCCGTCTTCACAACATTCTAATAACAGCAGCATTGGCGGACTAGTGTATAGATCATCAGAACCTGTCATGTCCGTCGGACATGGTCATTATGACATGCAAGATCAATCAAGATCTAGCCCATCAAACACCTCCAATAAAATGGTATGTCACTCATTGTCATCATCTTCCTAGCTAGCTGATTTTGTTTTCCCTTTTTTTTTTTTTTTTTTTGAATATATAGATGTTTTGGTTTCTGTCATGTAGACTTTTATTGATGTTCATATTACTATATATGTATATGATATATATATATATGTATGTGTGTGTATCATGTCTATATGAAAATGTAAGTACTGATTAAGGGTAGCTAGAACGCATGAACTTAGATTGGCCGGAGGTACGTTAAAAATTAAATGAGACAATTAGGGGGCGTTGGGATGCCTAGTCTAGACCTGAATTATTAATAAGATTCCCCTTTTTTTTTTTTTTAATTAAATCCGAACTAAAGTCTTTTTCTTTTTCTCCCAAACACTTACTTAGATTCAAAATTTCAGTTTGAACACACACACACCAAAAAAAAAAAAAAAAAAAAAACGAACTTTCCAATCTTAACCCATATGCCAAACAATCCTAAGTGACGTTTGTACTAATAAGTTTTAGAACTTGTTTGTTGGTAGGAGAGAAAAGTGGAAGGAGGGATTAGGGAAAGAGGCATTAGTGAAAGGATTTTGATACTCACACATGATTGTTTGTTAGGAGAGGAAATATGGATAATAGATTAGACAAGGATAATTTCTAATCCTTCAAAATATTTCAATTTTAATCTCAGAAATAAGAGAAATTGTTGGAGGGATTTCATACCAAACGTATCATAAGTGAAAGGATCTCTCATTCCTTCTTTATTTTCCTCACTTAGGTTACACACCTGTAATCTTGGTATGTGTAGACAATTACGTCAAACATCTTTTAGAGCTCTGAAATTATCTTCCGCTTTTCACCTTGATCATGCAAGGGTTTGTGTTTTAATCAATTCGAACAAATTTTATATATCTCAATATTGTCTACATTAGTAGAAACTACTGATTTGTTTGGTTCTCAGTTATGAACTTAATATTTTTATTTTAGTTTTTTTTTTCTTTTTTTAAAAAGTCAACAAAAATTATAATTTGTTTTTAAAAAGTTAATCAAATTCAACCTAAAAATTACTTAAACCTGTAGTCCAAACGCATGCTACATGTGTAGAATAGTGACCTAGAGGTTTTCTTGATCTATATGTAATGCACTGAATAATTTATCGTTGGTGGTTCTTTTGCATATCTAAAAAGGCGTCAGCAGCTTTCTTTAAGGAAGTAACAAGAACGAAAAGACCTGCAACTAGTTTCTCTGAGCCGAAGGATCTCATGCAGAAGCTACTACTACTAATAAGAAGTCCAAATCCATATCACGCTCCTCAAACCCACCACTCAAGGTGTTATATACATATATAAATATATATATAACTATATAAAAACTGCTTTTATTTCCCTAATTTGTTACATATATATATATATATATATATTCAATTACACTATGAAAAACCACAATTTTTGAACTTGCAGGTGAGGAAAGAGAAACTGGGAGACAGGATTGCAGCGCTTCACAGGTTGGTGGCACCTTTCGGCAAGGTACAGTACAAATCTCTCTCTCCATGTACTATTTCTTCAAATATCAGAGAGCCCACTAATTGTGTGTTTAGAAAGTGGAAGACACTAGAGAGAGAGAGAGAGAATCACAATTATAAATCCATTTTGGCCATGCTTCATTCTCAGAATTCTTTTATACGTGTGTGTGTATATATATAAATATATATGGCACTAACTTTATATGGAATATTTGCAGACGGATACTGCCTCTGTACTTACGGAAGCCATTGGTTACATCCTATTCCTCCATGACCAAGTCCAGGTGATTATCACAAATTTCACATCCCAATATTATCATTATTTTTATACTCTATTTACATCAATACCAACTTATATATTATCCAAATTAAAATAATGTTATTATATATTATCGTTTACGAGATGATAAATTTATTAAACAACTTGCTATTCGTATCATTAATACAAATTACATAAGAAAAAGAATATATAATTGGATTTGTATATGTGGGACGCAAGTTCTAATTTGAAAATTATAATTCTAAATTGATTTGTATGTTGCAGACTCTAAGCATGCCTTACATGAAGTCCTTGCAAAGCATCCCCTCAAGAAAAATGAAACAGGTAATTATAAGCTATATATATATATACATTTGGTACTCACTTAAAAGTAAACATGAATAGAGTTTTACAAAAGCGCATATAAATGAAGCCTTAAAAAGGGCTAGTTTGTTTGTCCTTTAATAATAAACGTGTGCTAAATTTATAACAAACTTTACTTCCAAGAAAAGTCAATTTGATAGGCTTAATTAATTATTTGTTTTGTTAAAGGTTCATGGTTTGAGCAAGGAAAAGGAGACAGAATTGAAGATGGATCTTAGGAGTAGAGGATTGTGCCTTGTTCCACATTCTTGTGCCTCTTATTTAAATGGTTTTGAGTAGTGACCATGATTTCTTATTTCTGTATTGGGCAACCAAAAAAAAAATGGAAAATTGACTGAGGAAAAAAAAAAAAAAAGACCCTTCTGAATAGGCTCATCAAGCTGTTTCTTCACAGACAAGGAAGTAGGCTTATTGTTTCCTGGGCTCTTTTTCTTGGCCACTCAGTACTGCACTTTTCTCAACCAGAATATCAAGATTTTCTCTTGTAATAAAACAATCGTCACCTTGTTTTTTCTTTTTAGTTACGTTTATTGGTAAGTTAAATTTAACAAATGGCTATATATTTTTTTTTAATTTTTCCATGGTGTTCTTCATTACAAGTGCTCAGAAAATAGTTAGTCATTGATTATATAAGTAGGGCCATTTATATATATAAATATATATTTATTTATTTATATAAGACGCCCATTTTTATTTAAGATACATATGATGTGGGAAAGACAGGAAATTTTTATTTACGTACTTTGACCAAAACTTTTGATTTCTTATATTTGGTAAAAGTAACGGTCAACAATAAGAGTGGATTTGGAGAATGAATATACGTCACATCACTCTTGAGGGTCGTCAGCATCTCCCCCGGGCGTCCCACCCATTATTTTACCAGTTGAATAGATTCTGCATTACAAACAAAAGTAGCAAAATTAAAATTAATTCAAGTACTTGTAATTCAGTGCTAATGAATATATAAATACATATATATATATACACACGCACACGCGTATATATATGTGTAGAGGTCAATTGAGCAACGTCACATACCATCTTCTTCTTCTTCTTCTTTTTGTCAAGATAAGCTACTAGCTCCTCCTGTCTGGCAAGTGACTCCTCCAAAGCCTACACAAAGAAATCAGCTAATTTATGTTATTAGTTGGTAGAACAAGAAAGTTTCTTCATAGCAACTTTTGTGGCAATCGAAATCGGAAGAAGGAATTAAACAAATAGTTGTTACCTTCTTGGTTTCCATAAGCTCTTTCTCCAAAACATCAACCCGGCTTAAAGCGGTATTCAACATGGCCTCCTTCTCGGGCGGGATGGCGACTTGTTTCATGCTCATGACGGTCACTCTCTCTTCCAACTCGGCCATGCGCTTCATGACAGACACGAAGTCAGCACCAGACTTGGCGCTCCCCTGCAGCTGCATCTTGGCACCAGACATGCTGTCATCGTCACAGTAAATTGGGCTGGAGTAGAAAGTGGAGTCGGTGAGCTTCTTGGGCAGGTTTCTTGTCAGCCTGACCATGGTCACAATGCCCATCACAACCGTCATAACGCCGAGAAGATTTGCGAGCTAAATCTGTCGGGCATTTTGCAAGCATCATGCATTGCATAGAAATCTGTTGACAGAAATTCTCAGCTCATGTTTATAAGGTCAATTGATACAGTAGTTTTTACTTTCAAATTCCGCCGGACAAAGTGATGATACATACCTTTAGAGTGGGAAAAATTGTTATTCTCCACCGCTTTTTGCCAAGTGGCGTCCACAGATTTGTCGACCATTGGAATATAGTCGTCGTAGTTGTAAAACTCTTTCGATCTTTTCAATGCAGGGATCTGTGAGGTTTTGTAGTTTAAGAAGGAGCTGTTAGAGAGATTTACGAATAAGCTCTCCAGTTAAACCGCTATTCAGATTTAGTTGTGGTATAAACTAAAGAACTCTTGTTAATTGATGATTTAGCTACTCATAGATTACACACTGAGAGATTTTATTTCTCTGAACAAATTGAACTCCGATGTGTACCGACTTACTTCACGAATAGGAGACAGTTGCGGTTTGCCATCAACATCAGGAGTAGACTCCACACAGTGAGCGTCACAGTGTGCCTGGATTAACAAAATATTATGCGAAAACGAAAACACAAGATTACGAGGCACTTCCTCATTCATAAGCAGGAAGCAAAAGATGATAGGAAAGCCAAGTAAGTATCTCAAAACATTGTGGTGATCTGGTGCTACCTTTGGGTGTGACATCTCGTCCTCGGATATTGTCTTCTCTTGGTAACTTGTACGCTCCCGGATGTCCTCTTACATTTGTGGTCTCCATTTTGAACCATCTGCAAGTCCATGTGTGACAGTGGTAAGCAAAACATGATTAGTAGTTCAATCAAAACTGAGAAGTTCAATGAATCGATTTTACTTAGACCAGGTGTTAACCTTCAGAATTTCTGGGTCCTTCCATGGACCCTTATCCGAACGCATACATCCGCCATGCTCTGCACAAGTGCAATTACCTCCTAGAAACTCTGGCAACTCACTGGTGCCGAAAAAAATAATAATAATAAAATAAATTAAAAAATAACTAGACAGAACATGTCTAGGCATAGAAAAGAATAATCTGTATGTTCAATGGCTTATTGTCAATGAGTCGGAGACTTACTTGGCATCAATAATCTCAAGCAACTTGCTCTGGTACTTAGTTCCTAGCACCTAGGAGAAATACAACCTTTTACTTTAAAAAAATGTGGTTTGTATAGAGATTCTTGTTTTTGGTATCAAAGGGCATTTATATATATCCTTACATTGATTTTTGCAGCGGTCTTAGGATCAAGGAAGGACTTGACAGTGTTCCACAACATCCTGAACCCGGAACCGGCATTGATGATAAACATGCGGTTCAAGGTCTACAAAGAAGCATCATATTCAGTTGACATACAAAGTGTTTTAAAAGATCAAAGAGATTACGAGATCAACAAAATGTGAGCTTTAAAATTTGAATGAGAGTAGCGAGTCAGTACCTCGGGGTAATTGTCGCCGTCAATCTTTTGAAGGTGAGAAATGAGCTCCCTTGCAGATTTGGTGAAATTCTTAAGTCCCTGCAAATCATTTATTCAAAGGTCAACATGGATGTTTGAAAAACAAAAATTTTGTTCATGATCATTGAGATCTCAACTTAAATCCGAGATCAAAAGACGAGCACTAGTGAATAATGTTCCGTCACATACCACTCCTTGAACATCCAAGATGGTTGTGCTCTGATCAATGTGCTTCTTTGCCGCAATGGAACAGGCTGGGAACTTCACACCGAAAGTCTTCTCGAACTCTCTCACATGATATTTCACGTAGCGCTCCATTGTCGTCACTTGCATCAGCTTGGTGGGATCTACTTTTCCCAATCTCTCGATGTAGACGGGTCTTCCATCCTTATCCACGCCGTGATAGCCTTGAGGATAGTATTCCAACACTTCACTCAGTTCCTTGAACTCAAAATCCTTGTATGGACATAACACAAACAGTCAAATGAGGTAAAATGCTAAATTTCAAAAAAAAAAAAAAAAAAAAAAAAAAAAACTAAAAGTAAGTTCTTATGTCAATACCTCCGTAACTGTGTCAGCACCGAATTCCTTCCTCCACTGAAGCATGTCAGTCCACATCTGCTTTGCCTTCTCAATGTCGAATTTCCTTGCTTTCAAGAATCTGAGATTTCGAACAATAGTTATGATGTAAACATAACCATTGTTAAGTTACTTGTGGATCAAGAAAGCTATGAAAGGAGAGGAAAGGAAGAGAAGAAATTACCTAAGCAACATGTGATAATCATCGTGCTTTTCAGGCAGTAGCTCCTCCAAGATCAGCATTTGACGGAAGGCATCGACAGCCTGCACCTCCTCTGCATCGTGCTCATCCTCGATTTCCACTGACATGACCTTGCTACTTCTCCTGCCCTTTCTTGTCCAAGAATGCCTGAACTTGCTGGAGGCATTGATCGCTTTCTTCTTCAAAGACCCGATCCTTGTCTTCCTCTCGTCCTCCAAGTTGTCGACATCTGATCTTTCAAGAACTTAATAATCAAAATTACATCTGTGTCTTTGCATCGTATCAGAGGTATGATAGAACACAAATCTAAAACTCTGTCTTGTGGGATAGATTATATCTATATGTATGTATGTATATCTTATGTGGCATAGCATTCATGGACAAATCAATTTCACATTGACGCATATTTACGTGTGTGTGTGTGTGTGTGTGTGTGTGTGTACAGGGCAAGCTGTAAGTGATGAATAACCAACCTGGCTTGGGAGATAGAGGCCCTGACATGATCATGTTGTTCTTGGAAAATTATAGATTTTTTTTATTTGTTTTTTTTTGGCTCCGTTAAAACAAAGGGCAGAAGAATCAAGCACTCGTATCACGAAGCGCCACAAACCAACGCCCACACAAAATGCCTAGACATAATATTTTGGTTAGAATTAGGGGGAAAAAAATGAAAAAAAGAACAGAGAAATCAATCCCAAATGAACAAAAAACTTGAAAACATGAAAATAGCTTAATGCGGATTAAAAAGTGACAAGGGGTTGTTACGGAGACATGAGAAATTTACCTGTAGGAGAAGCAGGGCAGTTTTGGGAATTGAAGAAGAAAAAGAATATGGGTGTGAAAATGTGGCCTTAACAATTTGATGGACATAAGAGAATGACGGAGCGAGAGAGAGAGACAGAGATGTGAGTGTTCCGTTTTGGGGGTTAGTTTGGGAGCTTGACGAGGTCTCGACGCCATATGTTGGACATTTTGCTGTCTGTTGTAACGTGCTACTTTTTTTGTGAGACCGTTGAACGACTAATATCTTCCTTGATTTTCCTTTTTCGCGGCAAAAGCTGTGTGTCGTCGTGTCCTTTGATCAACCATCCTTATTTTAAGGACTCAACAGCTATGTTCGACCACTATGATTACTCGTATCATACACTAATAAAAAATGAGTTTCATATTAATAGATACGGTGATGCTTTTAGTATTTTTATTTATTTATTTATTTATTAAGCCAACACCTGTGGTCCACTAGGCCAACTAGTAAACCCTGAAAAATATATTGTTTTTTTTTAAGAGAAAAATAAAAAATAATAATAAAGTTTTTAGAGGTGAAATTATATATATACATATATAAAGTCCATAAAAATAAAAACTTTCACTTGGTCGTGGATGACTCTGTCTTTATTATGCAATTTAAAAAGGGTAACTTTGACATATAACTATGTTTTTCCTAAATTACCATTGACGAGGAAGAGATTTGCATTGAAATAGTAAGACATTTAATTACAGTTTTTCAAAAACAAAAAGATTACTTGTTTTTTTGTATTTAACCTTACAATATCATCCGCCAGAATTTTAATCATCAGTGGTGAAACTCCACGAATACAAGTGATATAGTTATATTTTGTTTTTAAAAAGAAAGCTGAAAACACAATTCAGTGATTAAAATACAATAAATAATAATTTAAAAAAAAAAAAAAAATCTTTCGTCTCTGAAATGTTACTCGTGTGTTCTGTGCATTAATTTTATTTTTTTCCCGTGTCGTGTGGGGTTGTTGGGTATTAGTTGGTATATTATCTTCAGAAAGACAAAAAGTGGTAGTTTAACTTGGGATATTTGTAAAGTTAAATGAATTTCATTTATTAAAAAACACGCTTCGGATATATGCCACTGTTTTGGAGAGACATTGACAAACGTAACCCCCTCATTCATTCCCACATTCATATCCTCTGCTTGAACTCGTCAGTTAAACATCAAATCTGTAGCATATCAGCTTCTAAAACAAATGGTCTTCTTTAAAAAGCTGATGTTCGTAATAGATAAAACACATAAAATTCTCATTGAAAAGAAAAAAATAAAAAATAAATTAAAAAAAAAAAAACCCTGTAATAAAGATTCCCACTGCATTTGTAAGCCGTGCAATAACATAGTTCAAGCAGATAAATTTTGCCATCAAAACTTTCACTCAACTCAATTCAAGAGGTTCGTTAGTTTTTCTGAGAGCTCATGGATCAAGGCGCTTGGTTTCGTTTGTGAAAAAATACAATGTAGCTATGAAAATATTTATACAATCACAAAAACTAGGCGTTTGACAGCTAAGGTGCTGTTTTCAGTCGGAATCAGAACCAGAATGTACAGAGGATCTCACCGTCCTGCGCCGATTTTCATGATTTTCATCATCCTCATCATCTACATCTTGTTTCTTCTCACTAATAATACCTGCAAAGCAATGAATTAGAGATTGCTTCATCAAATAAGTGCTGCAGACACAGTACAGAAAGTACATACCCTTCTTGATTAGCAGATTCTCAAGCGCCTTTGTGGTGAAATCATCTTTCCCTCCAAGATCTTGAAACCCAATTAGCCTGTCTACTGCAATCCCTTTTCTGAAAGAGAGCCCCTTTCACTCTGTTAGTCGAATATTGATGCAAATCCAACATAATCCAATAACAATGTTTACTAATGAAACACATCAACCAAATTTACTTAGGCTTATCATTCAGAATGACTATGCAAAACCAACATAATCCCTTTTCTGAAAGGAACCCTTTCACTCCGTCAGTTAAATTTCGATGCAAAACCAACGTAATCCAATGTCATTGTTTACTAATCAAACACACCAACCACATATGCTTATAATTCAGAATAACTATGTAATATATCCAGAAACCTACACAAAAGTGAAACCTCGATCACTTTGCTTCAGTATCACAAGATAAATTCCTTAACATCCCTTACCCCCACCAGAACAAAAGGTTAAAAAAAAAAAATTCGGTAGATCTAGTAGCCGAAATAGCCAGACCTGAAGAGTATGACACAAGGCAAAGTTTTGATTCCTAGCTTGGTGACAAAGAATGGTGCATTCTGCAATTCATCCAAGACAGTTAGTCAGTCATTGTTCATCTTAACTGTAAGTTTGTGACAAATAATAATAAATTAAACGCTGCAATTAAGTCAGATCCAATCACAGAAACAAGATTCAATCAAGAAAATTACATAGACAACCTCAGAGATCAACTTATAAGGCAACAAGCAAGTCGTACAATCCTACCTCAGCATCCAACTTAATGAACTTCGTATCGAGATGCCTCGGAGCAAGGGACTTCAAATGCTTATCCACTATCCTAGAAACAATTATTCACAGAACAACAGTCATTTCTACACAAAAGTTGACAGGCTAAATCGCAACAGAAGAGAGCTGAGAGAGCAAAAGAGATTAAAGTAAAAGCTTTACTTGCAGCGATAAAACCCATGGTGATAGAAGTGGCAAATGACTTTCTCACTCCCAGTGACTTCACCCAAGAAATCCCCTCGGTTATCTCTCTGTACTCCCCATGTCCTTGCTTTTTCATTGCTTCTCTCTTCTCAGCTTCTTTCTAACCAAACAAAAAACCCACAAATCTTAACACTAGCCCAAATCATACAAAGTTCCTTATGAGCTACAAACACATCAAAAAGTAAAAAAAATCCAACAAAAATCGAACCTTGAGAGCGGCAATCCTATCTGCATGCAATTTTTCCAGCTCAGGATCCTAATATAACCCATATCAAAATTAATATTTTAGAACCAATCAACAACAACAAAACCCATTAATTCAAATTCTGTTGATACTCATTACACTAACCAACAGAGTTACTTACATCCATCAATTCATCAAGGTCAACCTCCTCGTGGGCAGAGCTTGATGCCTGTGACTTTTGCTGAGTAAGCATTTCCTACAACACACACCGACCAAAAAAAAAAAATCACATAAGAAATAGATCTGAAAGGCTATCTGTTTTTTCTCAAACTAAAATTCGAAAAAAAAATTAAAATGAAAATGAAAATCAAACCTTCTGATAATCACGAGCGGCGGCGGCCATTACATTTCCGAAAGCTAAATTGGAAAGAGTCGATTTAACTGAATTTGGATCCATCTTTCGATTCAGTGCCGACCTAAAAAAAAACCAACAACAACACACATTTTGATCAGTCAGTTTTTGTTAGGACAAGTTTTTCCTTTCAATCCTGCATTTCAAATTGTGTTTTCGATGGAATTGTGAAGAGATTTGCCCCCAAAAAAAAAAAATATCATACTTTTGGGCGATTTCGCAGAGCCGTAGAAGAAAGGAGAAATGTGAAAAATTATCGGAGTCGATGAATCAGATCTGAGATAAAACGTAGGGAAGTGTGCTCCTAAACCAAGTTCATTCAAAAATTCCCAGAAAGGCAGTGAAAATCTTTCGGCCTTTGGCGTATTTGGTCCCTCCGTCCCCAAATTTCTGTAATGCCCCATTCTTTTTTTTTCCCCCCTTAATTTTTGGAGAAAATCTAAAAAATACCCCCTGAGTTTTTGCTAATTATTACCTTTACCCTTCACTTTGTGATAATCAAAAAGTATCCATTGATTTATTAAACTATCTTAAAATTATCCTTTAAGAGTGCGTTTAGTTACGGATTGAGTTTAAAATGTAATAAAATTTTTAAGTTGAAATTAGTTGATTTTTAAAAAATTAATTATATATTTTTTTAAATTTTTTAAAAAAATATAAAAAAAACTAACTATAAAATATAATTTAATTCAAAATGAAACAAAACGAAACATCAATTAGCAGGGTAAGTTTTGACTAATAGTTAATAATCCCTTTCTTTAGGAGCTGCTTTTTTTTGGTAATTAATGTAAATTACGATTTTAACTTTCGTAATTTAACTCATGACGGCGACGTCGATACAAAAAGAAGTAAAGTAGCAAACTAAATGATTATTACATCAATAAGAAAAAGTAAACAAAACTCATAATCCAATAACACTTTCTCTGAAAAATATTAAAATTGACTTCCCGTAAATTAGATTACTATAGAAGGTGGTCGCTAATTATACGTCACTTCCTATAAGTTTGATGATGTCATGTTAATTATTAGATGTAAGTAGCAAATTAAATGATTATTGTACTAAGAAATTAAAAGAAAGACAATTAAAAAGTATTACATGAATGCAAACTGAAAATTAAATTTCAATATATACGAACTCAAAATATAGATTATAATATATAGAAGTATTATTACAATAATTATTGCAAAATAACTATAAATTTTCCACACCTAATTTCCTTTTATTTAGCTCCAACTAAATATTATTTCTTATTTTATGTATATAAATTTATATGGGAAAATTAAAACAACCATGCCATTTTTTTTTAGAGAAATAGCAAAATAACATTTTTGAATAGTGCAATAGTAAATTATAGCATAAAATTTTACACAATATAATAAATAGCATAATCAAATTTATGATTATATAATACTAAAAAAACCTCTCCTACTTCCCTTTTTTTTCTCTCTCTCTCTCTTAAACATGAAACTATATACATAAATTTGTTGTTAAAAACTACCTATAAATCCGAAATTTTTTAGAAAATCTGAAGAATCCAAGAATTTATCAAAGATATAAACTATAATTTAATATCTTTTTAAAAACATGTTATAAAACTTTAAAAGTAATTATAAAATATGTTATTTACTACAATTTTTCAATTTTTTTTTTCCCTTTCATCATCTTGCTTATGAAAAAAGATGTGTCTTTGCAATAATCATATCAGACTTGCTGGTGCGACGAACTTTAATTTGTAAAACAAGAACTTATTTGGTTTTAAAATCACATACACTTTTTAATCACACTACATTACAACTTTTATCGTACAAAGCTAAACACGTTGCCCTGAGGGAAAAAAAAAGAAAAACTATACGAAGACAAAATTGATTGAAAAGCATTCATCAACTACGAAAAATATTTCTTATCAATAATAGACTCCTCTATGCCGAGCGAGATCTCTTGCCCTTCAACTTTTCATTCATAAAGAGAAACAAAAAAGATCGCCAGAGTTATTTAAATATTTAATTGTAGATAATAATTTTAAATATTTATTATTTAAAGTTAGATTAAAGAATATATGAGATTTATAGTAATATTTATTGGGATTTTGATTCAATAATTTAAGTAATACATACTAAGAAAGATTAAGGTTTATTTAGTATGTTAGTTGGAGTTAAGATTTTTAAATTATAATAGTAATTTTTATTGGCTTTTTAGATGAGATAAAAAAAATTTTCAGAAAAAGATAAAAAAATTTTTGAGAAAAAGACAAAAATTTTAATTCAAACTATGAGTTTGAACTACCTTTCCAAACATGCATTAAGAAAGATAAACAATAAACAAAAGGATCACACAGATAATCCAAATGTCAAATTTAATTAAACAGGTGTACCATAAAAGTATAATAATATTGTACAGCTGATCTAATAAATAATTTCTCATGAGATTAAATTCTTCTTTTTCTCTTTTTAGCGACATAGAGCAAAAGTTCGGCAAAATTAGGCCTTGTCCGAATCCCCCCCCCTTTCTTTTAATGGTCTTCTTCATCCAATGAAATCCCCCCCTCTTTCTTTTAATGGTCTTCTTCATCCCCCCTTTCTTTTAATGGTCATCCCCCCCTCTTTCTTTTAATGGTCTTCTTCATCCCTCCTTTCTTTTAATGGTCTTCTTCATCCAATGAAATCCCCCCTCTTTCTTTAATGGTCTTCTTCATCCCTCCTTTCTTTTAATGGTCTTCTTCATCCAATGAAATCCCCCCCTTTCTTTTAATGGTCTTCTTCATCTAATGAAATCCCCCCTTCTTTTTTTTAATGGTCTTCTTCATCCCCCCTTTCTTTTAATGGGCTTCTTCCTCTAATGAAATCCCCCCTTTCTTTAATGGTCTTCTTCATCCAATGAACCATCCAATGAAATCCCCCCCTCTTTCTTTTAATGGTCTTCTTCATCCGCCCTTTCTTTTAATGGTCTTCTTCCTCCAATGAAATCCCCCCCCCCCCCCCCTTCTTTTAATGGTTCGAATTAAATTATCAGAAGGCTCCTTCTCTAATTTCTCAATGAAAACTAAAGTAAATCAGAAGGCTTTTCTGCGCTCTGAACCCAGCTGGCTGGTTGTGAACAGCTCTTTTCTTTCCCTCTATGCCATTAATAATAAACACGACAAACTTTTCTCATTTGCACGGGTGTTAGACATTATACTATATAATTTAATAATTCCAAAATTTTGTGGCGTTCTCAACGTTAATTCATTAAATAATCTAAAGATTTAATGACCAAAAGGGAAGCAGATTCTGTGGACTCAAATGCCTCTTGATGAGCTCTCATGTCACTTTCCGTCTTTGAAGCCGATCCGATTTTCCTATAAAAAGCACAGAGAATTCGAAGAAACATCAAAGAAAACATCTCCAAGTTTCACTTGCTTTTTCTCTACATAAAAAATCAATGGCTTCATCTTCTGATTTTGAGAAGAATCTGGCGACGGTGAAGCTGGTTCTGACCACTGCGGCATCGGTCGCAGCCACGGCGATAGTGGTCCAGGATTACTTGCCCTACGAGTTCCAAGACATTTTTTTCTCAAGAATCAGGAACTTCCTCGGTCGCTTCTCGACTCGGATGACGCTGGTGATCCACGAATCCGACGGCTTTCATTTGAATGATGTCTACGAGGCGGCGGAGACCTATTTGGGAGGCAAAATATCGCCTTCTACGCGGAGGCTCAAGGTGAGCAAGCCTGAGAAGGAGAAGAACCTCTCGATCACTGTGGACACGAACGAGACGATAGTCGACGTCTTCAATGGCGTCAAGTTCGAGTGGATTTTGATTTGCAAACAGGTCAGGGCCAATGGAGATTCGAGGATCAAAGTGGCTCGATTCTTCGAGCTCAGTTTCCACAAGAAGTACCTAGACTTGGTCCTGAAATCGTATTTGCCACATGTCGTGAAGGAATCGAAATCCATCAAGCAAGAGAAGAGGACCTTGAAGATCTTCACCGTGGATTCCCGCAGATTCTACGACTTCGGCGGCGACATAGGTGACGCGTGGATTCCGATGAACCTTGACCACCCAGCGACGTTCAAGACCGTCGCTCTGGACACCGAGATCAAAAAATTCATCCTTGAAGATCTGGAGAGGTTTGTGAGTAGGAAAGAGTATTACAGGAAGGTAGGGAAAGCCTGGAAGAGAGGATACTTGTTGTATGGGCCTCCCGGGACAGGGAAGTCGAGCTTGATCGCGGCAATGGCGAATTACTTGAATTTTGATGTGTATGATTTGGAGCTCACTGAGCTCAGGGAAAATACCGATCTGAAGAAGATGCTCATAGCCGTGGCCAACAGGTCTATACTAGTCGTTGAGGATATTGACTGCTCGGTTGACTTCCATGATCGTAATATGCCGGAAGATGAGTTTGATAAATATCCCAATAGGAACAGAACGAAAAAGGTCGGATTTTTTCTTTTTTCTTTTTCAATTCGTTTTTTGTTTTTCCTCTTCAAATGGTATCATATTTTTTAATGCAATTTCAAACTTAAAACACTGAAGAAAAAAGTTTTAAAAAATAGGTTTAGAACGGGATGCATGCTTATTTTTCTTGTATAATTGCTACAGCTAACACTGTCTGGCTTAGTGAATTTCGTCGATGGGCTATGGTCAAGATGCGGTGACGAGCGTATCATAATATTCACCACTAATCACAAAGAGAAGCTCGACCCGGCGCTGCTCCGTCCCGGACGAATGGACGTGCATATCCACCTGTCCTACTGCACACCAAGCGGGTTCAGAGTTCTTGCGTCTAATTAGCTTGGCATTGAAGAGCATGCACTCCTTGAAGAGATAGAGCACCAAATTGAAGCCACAGAAGTGACCCCAGCAGAAGTTGCCGAGGAACTCTTAAAGGGCAGCGACCCTGACATTGCACTTCAAGGCCTGATTGAATTTCTCACGCTAAAAAAGAAGGAAAAAGAGGAAGCCAAGGCTGAAAGAGAAAAGGAAGAAGTGGAAGCTGATAAAGAAATTAGGGGATGAAATTAAAGACAGTGCTCAAGCAGAAATAGTAGTAAGTTGAGAGCTTGGAAAACGACAATGACAATATCAGAAAGCTACTAGTGCACGCTAAAATAGCTAGTCTTGGTATGCAGCTGGATAATATATATATATATATATATATATGAATATGTGTGTGTGTGGCTTTTTCTATATATGAATATGTATGTGTGGCTTTTTCCTTTCTTAATCACCTGTGGATGAGTATTAACGTATGAATTTATTTCTTTTTAGGTCTTTTTCTTATTGTCAAAGGCATGTAATGTGAATTCTGACAAGTGAAAAAAGCTAATAAAGACTTAAAAATATCAAAATCAAAGTTAATAGGAAAGTATAAACAAGAGTCAAATATCAAGATCAAAATCAAAATCCATTGATTGAATGTTAAGAGAGAAAGGAGACATAGAAGAATTCTAGTTTTTTTTTTTTAATTATTTTTTTTTATTTTTTTAATTAATTATTATTAGATTACCAAAATACCGGTTCAAATTTGTGCGCATGCATTGTACATAATTCATTTCGTTAAAAACTTAACAACTTTGGATGGAAATGACTAAAATTACCAATGTTTAAGGAGTTTAAGGTCTTCTCGGTGAAAATTAAAAAAAAAAAAAGACCAAATTGTCATATTTAAAAGAATTCATGGACTACTTATGTTGATTACTTTTTTTTTTAATTTATTTTTTAATGCAAGCCATGGCATGAAATATCATGATGGTAGGTTATTCTTTTTCCAGATTTGTACTCGGATTCAAAAAGCAAATAGAAAAGCAAAAATGATGTGAAAAAAAAAAAAAAAAAAAAAAAAAAAAAAAAGAAGAAGAAGAAGAAGAAGAAGAAAAGTGAAAATGACTCTGATGGTTCTTTTTTTGGATTTCAGTGTTCTTGAGGAAAGAATGTGTTTTTCAGGGAAAAAATTCCAATTCACTGTGTGGTCCATTCTTTTTTTAACTCAGCAAAAAAGTTTAACGGGCGCATTGCTAGTAAAGTCATGATGGTTTCCCTAAACCTTTTTTAGTTAGAGAAACTACAGAAAATGGGGTTTTTTTTTTTTTTTTTGAAATGTTTAGGATTTGTTTGGTGTTTGAGTTGGGTTTAAGATGAGATAAAATTTTTAATTTAAGATTAATTAACCTTTTAAAAAATTAGTGCACACTAAAATAGCTAGTCTCGGTATGCAGCTGGATAATATATATATATATATATATATATGAATATGGGTGTGTGGCTTTTTCTATATATGAATATGTATGTGTGGCTTTTTCCTTTCTTAATCACCTGTGGATGAGTATTAACGTATGAATTTATTTCTTTTTAGGTCTTTTTCTTATTGTCGAAGGCATGTAATGTGAATTCTGACAAGTGAAAAAAGCTAATAAAGACTTAAAAAAAAATCAAAATTAAAGTTACTAGGAAAGTATAAACAAGAGTCAAATATCAAGATCAAAATCAAAATCCATTGATTGAATGTTAAGAGAGAGAGGAGACATAGAAGAATTCTAGTTTTTTTTTTTAACAATTTTTTTTATTTTTTAATTAATTATTGTTGGATTATCAAAATATCAGCTCAAATTTGAGCACATGCATTGCACATGATTCATTTCGTTAAAAACTTAACAGTTTTGGACGGAAATAATTAAAATTACCAATATTTAAAGAGTTTAAGGTATTCTCGGTGAAAAAAAAAAAAAAAAGACCAAATCGTTATATTTAAAAGAATTCATGGACTATTTATGTTAATTATTTTTTTAATTTATTTTTTAATGCGAGCCATGGCATGAAATTTCATGATGGTAGGTTATTCTTTTTCCAGATTTGTACTCGGATTCAAAAAGCAAATAGAAGAGCAAAAATGATGTGGAAAAAAAGAAGAAGAAGAAAAGTGAAAATGACTCCGATGGTTCTTTTTTGGGATTTCAGTGTTCTTGAGGAAAGAATGTGTTTTTTAGGGAAAAAAAATTCCAATTCACTGTGGGGTCCATTCTTTTTTTAAGCATTCGTTTACTTCGTCATCTCAACTCAAACTTTTTATTTTAGTTTTTGTCTTTTTCTGAAAAATTTTTTTGTCTTTTCTGAAAAAGTTTTTTTTCTTTTCTGAAAAGTCAACAAAAATTACTATTGAAACTTAAAATTTCCAACTCAAACTGGTGAACCAAACGAGGCCTAAATCAGTAAAAAAGTTTAACGGGCACATTGCCAATAAAGTCATGGTTTCCCTAAACCTTTTTCTGGCAGAGAAACTAGAGTAAATGGGTCGCTTTTTTTTTTTTTTTTTTTTAAATGCTTAGGATTTGTTTGGTGCTCGGATTGAGTTTGAAATGAGATAAAATTGATTGAATTTTTAAAAATTAGTTATAATTTTTATTGATTTTTTCATAAGAAGACAAAAAACCAACCGTAAAATACAATTAAGTTTAAACTCAATTGTATCATTACAAGTTGGGTGAATAACATATTTTAAAAATGATTGAGATAAATAACATTTTTGTAGTAAATTTTTTATTTACAAAAATTTTTTTGAGGTAATTTTACCGTACAAAAATATGATATTTACCAGAAATATTTTATATATAACAACATTTTAAAGATAATTTTAATACTTCATAAATATATTATTTATTGTGATTATATTATTTATGATCTTTCAAGAAGTTTTTGGTCCGCTCCTTCTCCCTATAATTTATTGACATCCAAATATTTTACTCATTTTTTTACTGAAGCCTATAGACCTGTCTTCAGCCAACAAGTTTCGAATTACCCTTAAGAGTCTTTGATCAAATCAGACCATCCACTTTCCGTCGAACGGCCACAATTACCTGTCGGATCTATATGCCATTTTTGAGGTGTGGGACTTAAGGCACATCCTATATATATATATATATATATGGAGAGAGTAAAAGGGACCACCATCTTCTTTCTTTTCCTTTTTTTTTTTTTTGGGATAAGTAGGTGACTTGCTATCATTAACTTATCTCAA
Source organism: Ficus microcarpa (assembly GCA_025413485.1). NCBI lineage: Eukaryota > Viridiplantae > Streptophyta > Magnoliopsida > Rosales > Moraceae > Ficus > Ficus microcarpa. The sequence continues at coordinate 13,405,525 of CM046379.1, read as the reverse complement.
ATGTTGACAGTAACGTTCATTTAAGTGCCAACAGTACTGATGCGATCCCTTGACAATAATCGTTTTATTATAATCTTATCAAATATTCTAACGATAAGAATACACACCGGTATTATTACAAACACTCCAAGAAAAATACTATATTAACATAAAACAAACTTTCACGTTAAGAGCTCCAAAATGATCAAGGTCATTAATCCATTACAATAATCCTTTACCTCTGGACCTCCACATTCGGTCCTACATTCAATCTCATTTATACACTGATTTCCTTGTTTGAAAGCGATGTGCAAACGACAGTGAGAAATGAATCGACATCAGACGGTAATGACAGAAAACAAACGACACTAATATCAAGTAAAAAAAAAAAAAAACAGAGAGAGACAGAAAAGAAACGGCAATAAATGAGTAAGTGACGCCTGCAAGAAAAACAAAGAGAAATGAGAAAACGACAATAAAGCTTAAATCACAAGAAAATAAGAAAAATAACAGGGAGAAGCGAGGAGGCGGACGAGCCGTGGGAGAGAAATCCAAAAATCAAGGAAAAAAATTAAGCTCTTTGTCCTCTATCAACAAGAAAATAATAATCCGAAGTACAAATTGTGATATATTTTTATTTTAATATATTAATTGTAATATATTTTTATTTTTATGTCCAAGATTTTGAAAGCCATACGGCAAAAAAGTCCCTAAAAACGACTTCAATTTATCGATTTAAAAAAAAAAAAAAAAAAAAGGTACAAAAACATCAGTTCCTATGATACTGGGCAAGTGTGTTGAAATCTGCAGATGCGATTACCAAAAGAGGCTGCTTTAGAAAGTGGACTGCGCATTACAGATGGAGCAGAGTCTATAAGATCAATAATCATTTCACTTTGTATGAAAAGAATTTATGACGTTACAATTCATGAAAATGTTTCACACAACGGAAAAAAAAAAAAAAATCCAAAGAATCTAAGAATTTATCAAAAATATATATTGTAATTTAATATCTTTTAAAAAACATGTTACAAAACTTTAAAAGTAATTATAAAATATGTTATTTACTACAATTTTTTCGATTTTTTTTTTTCTTCCCTTTCATCATCTTGCTTATGAAAAAAGATGTATCTTTGCAATAATCATATCAGACTTATTGGTGCGACGAACTTTAATTTGTAAAACAAGAACTTATTTGGTTTTAAAATCACATATACTTTTTAATCACACTACATTATAACTTTTATTGCACAAAGCTAGACACGTTGCCCTGAGGGAAAAAAAGAAAAACTATACGAAGACAAAATTGACTGAAAAGCATTCATCAACTACGAATAATATTTCTTATCAATAACAGACTCCTCTATGCCGAGCAAGATCTCTTGCCCTTCAACTTTTCAGTCATAGAGAGAAACAAAAAAGATCGCCAGAGTTATTTAAATACTTAAATGTAGATAACAATTTTAAATATTTATTATTTAAAGTTAGATTAAAGAATATGTGAGATTAATAGTAATATTTATTGTGATTTTGATTCAATAATTAAAGTAATACATTCTAAGAAAGATAAACAATAAACAAAAGGATCAAACAGATAATCCAAATATCAAATTTAATTAAACGGGTGCACTATAAAAGTATAATAATGTTGGACACCGGATCTACTAAATAATTTCTCTTGAGATTAAATTGGTTCTCTTTCTCTTTTTAGCGACATAGAGCAAAAGTTCGGCAAAATCAGAAATGAAATCCAACTTGGAACAAGGGCCTTGTCCGAATCCATATAGGTAGAAGGTCTTCTTCATCCAATGAAATTCTCCCCCCCTCCCTTTTTAATGGTTCGAATTAAATTATCAGAAGGCTTCTTCTCTAATTTCTCAAGGAAAACTAAAGTAAGTCAGAAGGCTTGTCTGCGCACTGAACCCAGCTGGTTGGTAGACTACGGTGTGAACAACTCCTTTCTTTCCCTCTATGCCATCAATAAACAAAACAAACTTTTCTCATTTGCACGGGTGTTAGACATCATATTGTAGAATCTAATAATTCCAAAATTTTGTGGCATTCTCAACATTAATTCATCGAATAATCTAAAGATTTACCAATCAAAGAGGAAGCAGATTCTGTGGACTCAAATGCTTCTTGATGAGCTATCATGTCACTTTCCGTCTTTGAATCCGATCCGATTTTCCTCTACAAAGCACAAAGAATTCGAAGAAACATCAAAGAAAATATCTCCAAGTTTCACTTGCTTTTTCTCTACATAAAAATTCAATGGCTTCATCTTCTGATGTTGAGAAGAATCTGGCGACGGTGAAGCTGGTTCTGACCACGGCGGCATCGGTTGCAGCCACGGTAATGGTCGCTGGATCGATGGTCCAGGATTACTTGCCCTACGAGTTCCGAGACATTTTTTTCTCAAGAATCAGGAACTTCCTCAGTCGCTTCTCGACTCGGATGACGTTGGTGATCGACGAATCCAACGGCTTTGATTTCAATGATGTCTACGAGGCGGCGGAGACCTATTTGGGAGGCAAAATATCGCCTTCTACGCGGAGGCTCAAGGTGAGCAAGCTTGAGAAGGAGAAGAACCTCTCGATCACTGTGGACACGAACGAGACGATAGTCGACGTCTTCAATGGCGTCAAGTTCAAGTGGATTTTGATTTGCAAACAGGTCAGGGCCAATAGAGATTCGAGGATCCAGGTGGCTCGATTCTTCGAGCTCAGTTTTCACAAGAAGTACCTAGACTTGGTCCTGAAATCGTATTTGCCACATGTCGTGAACGAATCGAAATCCATCAAACAAGAGAAGAGGACCTTGAAGATCTTCAAGGTGGATTCCGGCAGATTCTACGACTTCGACGGCGACTTAGGCGCCGCGTGGATTCCGATGAACCTTGACCACCCAGCGACGTTCAAGACGGTCGCTCTGGACACCGAGATCAAGAAATTCATCCTTGAAGATCTGGAGAGGTTTGTGAGTAGGAAAGAGTATTACAGGAGGGTAGGGAAAGCCTGGAAGAGAGGATACTTGTTGTATGGGCCTCCCGGGACAGGGAAGTCGAGCTTGATCGCGGCAATGGCGAATTACTTGAATTTTGATGTGTATGATTTGGAGCTCACTGAGCTCAGGGAAAATACCGATCTGAAGAAGATGCTCATAGCCATGGCCAACAGGTCTATACTAGCCGTTGAGGATATTGACTGCTCGGTTGACTTCCATGATCGTAATATGCCTGAAGATGAGTTTGATAAATATCCCAATAGAAACAGAACGAAAAAGGTCGGATTTTTTCTTTTTTCTTTTTTCTTTTTTTATTCGTTTTTGTTTTTCCTCTTTAAATGGTATCATATTTTTTAATGCAATTTCGACTTAAAACACTGGAGAAAAAAGTTTTAAAAAATAGGTCTAAAATGGGATGCCAAACGGATGCTTATTTTTCTTGTATAATTGCTACAGCTATCACTGTCTGGCTTACTGAATTTCGTCGATGGGCTATGGTCAAGCTGCGGTGACGAGCGTATCATAATATTCACCACTAATCACAAAGAGAAGCTCGACCCGGCGCTGCTCCGTCCCGGACGAATGGACGTGCATATCCACCTGTCCTACTGCACGCCAAGCGGGTTCAGAGTTCTTGCGTCTAATTACCTTGGCATTGAAGAGCATGCACTTTTTGAAGAGATAGAGCACCAAATTGAAGCCACAGAGGTGACCCCAGCAGAAGTTGCCGAGGAACTCTTAAAGGGCAGCGACCCTGACATTGCACTTCAAGGCCTGATTGAATTTCTCACGCTGAAAAAGAAGGAAAAAGAGGAAGCCAAGGCTGAAAAGGAAAAGGAAGAAGCGGAAGGTGATAAAGAAATTAGGGGTTGAAATTAAGGACATTACTGCTCAAGCGGAATTAGTAGCAAGTTGAGAACTCGGAAAACGACAATGACAATATGAGAAAGCTATCAGTGCACACTAAAATAGCGAGTCTTCGTATGCAGCTGGATAATATATATATATATATATATATATATATGAATGTGTGTGTGTTTTTTTCCTTTCGTAATCACGTGTGGATGAGTATTAATGTATGAATTTATTTCTTTTTAGGTCTTTCTTATTGTGAAAGGCATGTAATAATGTGAATTCTGACAAGTGAAAAAATCAAAATGAAAACCCATTGATTGAATGTTAAGAGAGAGAGGAAACATAGAAGAATTCTAGTTTTTTTTTTTTTTAATAATTTTTTTTTAATCAAATTATTATTATATTATTAAAATACCTGTTCAAATTTGAGTATATTGCACATGATTCATTCCCTTAAAAACTTAACAGTTTTGGATGAAAATGACTAAAATTTTCAATATTTAGAGAATTTAGAGTCTCTTTGATCAAAATTAAAAAAAAAAGGATCAAATTGTCATATTTAAAAGAATTTAAAGACTATTTGTCAATTACTCTTTTTTTTAATTTATTTTTTTTTTATGCAAGCCATGGCATGAAATTTTATGACGGTAGGTTATTCTTTTTCTAGATTTGGACTCGGATTCAAAAAGCAAATAAAAGAGTAAAAATGATGTGAAACAAAAAAGTGAAAATGACTCTGATGGTTCTTTTTTTTAGATTTCAGTGTTCTCAAGGAAAGAAAGTGTTTTTCAGGGAAAAATTCCAATTCACTGTGGGGTCCATTCTTTTTTTTTTTTTTTTAACTCAGCGAAGAAGTTTAACGGGCGCATGGCTGGTAAAATCATGGTTTCCCTAAACCTTTTCCAGTTAGAGAAACTACAGTAAATGGGTCGTTTTTTTGAAATGCTTAAAGTGAAAAACATATTTTAAAAATGATTGAGATAAATAACATATTTATAGTAAATTTTTTATTTACGAAGATTTTTTTGAGGTAATTTTATCGTAAAAAAATATGATATTTATTTTAAATATGTTATATATAATAATATTTTAAAGATAATTTTAATATTTCATAAATATATTATTTATAGTAATTCGCTCCCTCTCCCTATAACTTATTGTTTACCATCACATCCAAATGTTTTACCAATTTTTTTACTAAAGCCTATAGACCTATCTTCTGCCAACAAGTTTCGAATTACCCTTAAAAGTCTTTGATCAAATCAGACCATCCATTTCCCGTCGAACGGCCACAATTACCTGTCGGATTTATATGCCCATTTTGAGGTGTGGGACTTAAGGCTCATCATATATATATATATATATATGATGAGAGAGAGAGAGAGAGAGGGGAAAAGAGACGACCATCTGTTTTCTTTTCCCTTTTTTTTTTTGGGATATGAAGGGGACTACTATTGTTAACATATCTCAAATGATGACAGTAAAGTTCATTTAAGACCTTATGACCTGATCTTACCCCTTGATAATGATGTGTGACTTCAATCTCACCAGATGTTCTAACTGTAAGAATACATAGGGACATTATTACAAACACTATATTAACATAAAACAAACTTTCATGTTTAAGAACCCCAAAATGATCAACTGATACTTAAATCTTTGATCATTAATCCATGACGGTAATCCTTTACCTTTTAGACCACCACATTCGTTCCTACATTCAATCTCATATATACACTGAATTCCTTGTTTGAAATCTCATATATACAGTGAGAAATGAATCGACATCAGACGGTGATTATAGAAAACAAACGACGCTAATGTCAAGTAAAAAACAAAAGAAAAAAAAGAGAGACAGAAAAGAAACGACAATAAATGAGTAAGTGACGCCTGCAAGAAAAACAAAGAGAAATGAGAAAACGACAATAAAGCTTAAATCACAAGAAAATAAGAAAAATAACAGGGAGAAGCAAGGAGGCGGACGAGCCGTGGGAGAGAAATCCAAAAATCAAGGAAAAAATTAAGCCCTTTGTGCTCAATCAACAAGAAAATAATAATCCGAAGTACAAATTGTGATATATTTTTGTTTTAATATATTAATTGTAATAGATTTTTACTTTTATGTCCAAGCTTTTGAAAGCCATACGGCAAAAAAGTCCCAAAAAACGACTTCAATTTATCGATTAAAAAAAAAAAAAGGTACAAAAACATCAGTTCCTATGATACTGGACAAGTGTGTTGAAATCTGCAGATGCAATTACCAAAAGAGGCTGCTTTAGAAAGTGGATTGCGCATTACAAATAGAGCAGAGTCTATAAGATCAATACTCATTCCACTTTGTATGAAAAGAATCTATGACGTTACAATTCATGAAAATGTTTCACACAACGAAAAAAAAAAAAAAAAAAAAAGATAAATTTATACGGTCGACTTCAAATAGTAAGAAACCTCAAAAAGTTGTACACTAAAATGCCAACAACAACAAATTCTCTTTTCTAATCCATTAGTTTGTGTTCTCTTCCTTCTTCCAAACACCACCTCTGAACCCAATGTCTTCAATGGGAAAAGACACCAATTCCGGGCACCAATATGCACTCACAACCCGCAGCGATGGCATAACTTGGGTCACTCTCGGCCACTCCTCTTCGAAATCCGAGAGAGACTCCAACATCAACCCTTCAATTCTCCAAACAGTGGTGTCATCACCCCAGAAGCCTTGGTTCATCTTCGAAAGATTGCCCGAGGCAATTGAGAGGTACCTCAACATGGGAAGTGAAATGGGGTTGAGCCACATTGGACTAATCTTCCCCGGATAGAACTTGAGGCTCAGCTCATGAAGCTGCTGAGGAGGATAGAACATGTCAAGCTTTGTTACGATATCATCACCATGACAATCAAAGCAACTTATTGTCAGATGCTGCAGTTCTTGGAGCTTCACCAATGAATGGACCTCCGTGTCTGCAATCTCGTCGCCTCGAGTTAGTTGAAGCCCGAGCTTCCTTAGTTTCATCAAGTTTTTCAGCTCGCCAATACGACAACCTTCTGGTTGGTTTGATTTAGCAGGTTTGAAACCAAGCAACACTTCAAGCTGCGAAAGCCTTCCTAACCCTTTTGGCAAGCATTCAATTGAGCCGCAATGGCTCACATCTAAGACCCTTAGCTTCTTGAAAGTTACTATGTACGTAGGGAGTGACTTTAGATTTTGGCAGTAGCTGACATCTAAAATCTGCAGATTGTGAAGCTTCTCCAACGATGGCGGAAGCTGAACTAACGGGTGAGTGTTGCTTATGCTAAGATAAGTCAAGTGATGGAGAGAACCCACCTGGTTTAGAAGCCCTGTGAGAGGGATTTCAAAGATTGATTTGGAAAGATCCATTGCCCTTAGGTAGTGAGAGTCACAGAACTTCCTCGCAACATTTGAAGCGACTTTGTTCACTTCACCACTCCTGGTTGTGGATAACAAGGCCCTCAACCTCGAATTGGCCACAAAATGATTTCGTGCCATAGGGGTGTCAATACTCAAATGGCGGCTACATGTATTATCTTGTCCAGAAAATGCATCTTCTTTGGCGATGCTGACCACCAAATCACGAACCATATCATGAACTTTGCAAGTGTCTATCATCCCGTAATAAGTCTTGTCAACAACTTCCAGTAAGCACCGATTTGTCAACCCTGTGAAACAGTCCTCACCAGCCTCAGTTGCTGATCTTCCACCTCTAACCGGAACAAAACCTTCTCCTATCCACCAATGGACCAATTGGTCTTTGGTTATGTCGCAATCTTCTGGATAAAGCGACAGGCAGAGGAAGCAGGATTTGAGGTAAGAAGGGAGTTCGTCATAGCTCAACTGTAGAGAAGCCATGACAGAGTTGTCATTTTCAGCTAGTTCATCCCGAAAATGGTTTGCTATACGCTTCCATTCCGGGTAGCGTGGTGGTTTACAAAGCATTATCCCTCCAACCGCCTTGATTGCTAAGGGAAGGCCCTTGCATTTCTCAACAATCTCCTCTCCAACGTCTCCTAGTTCTGGATAATTACACACGCCTTGGGTGGCTGCAAATGCAATCTTCCGAAACAGCAGCCAGCTATTGTCCTTGCTAAGGCATTTGGGCCTATGCACTCTTGCCTCCTTCACTCTCATCTTTTGCGCAACTTCCAAAGACCTCGTAGTGATAATGATGCAACTTCCATGCCCCTTTGGAAGTCCTTCATAGATTTTACTCCACCAAGTAATATCCCCGTCCCACACATCATCCATCACAAGCAAGAACCTCTTTCCCAAAAGATACTGGTTTATCTTCCTCAACAGTTCGCCTGCACTATCTCCTATACTCGCATCTCCCAAGTTCCTCAACATGCTTCTCAAGATCTGTTCTTCAGTGAATGTTTGAGAAACGGACACCCAAATTCTTCTCTCAAAGTGATCCTCCATTTCCCTCTCGTTAAACACTTTCTGAGCAATGGTAGTCTTGCCCAACCCGCCCATCCCCACAACCCCAATTGCCAATATGTCGGTGTCACCTTCACGTAGCCAATCCTTCAACTTCCTCGTATCTTCTTCCAATCCAACCACTTGGGTGTGATCATACACAGGAGAGCTCCATCTAGGTATTTGGTCATTATGCGGATCAACTCCTGGCTGAACCAGAAGTGGCACACCAAGATAAGTTGAAATGTTAACCTTGATTTTGCTGATTTTTGCGTTCATTTCTTCAAGGCGCTTCCCGGTTAGGTACTGGAACGGAATTTTCGTAGGGCTGAGGCACTTTAACCAGCCACTAGACGTCGGATCATCATCCATTGACTTGAGCTGACAATCTGCAAGCATGTCTTCGGCTTGATATATCATCTCTCGCAATTCAACCATGATGCGGCGCAGAGTTTGGTTCTTCCGCTTGAGCCTCTCCGCATCTTTGAGAAAGCTTTGCATTAATTGGAGCTCATTTTGTAAAGTCACAAATTGATCTCTGAATTCTATTATAAACCGGCTTCCCTCTGACAGAGCTCCAAGGAGTTTTTCCAAGAACACGGTTACAACAGCGTCCACCATGTCTTTACACCTTCAACAAATCAAGATAAGAAAGTCGAAGGAAAAAGAAATCAGTTATTTTCTTCTTTAATTCTTTTTTCTTTTTTTTTTTTTTTTTTTTAAATTAGAGAACAACAATTTAGTGCCTTTTTCTGCGGAAACGACTAAATTGTTGTTCTACCTTGTGTATCTTGTAAAATCACGGTTGATTTCACTGTTGTTTATATTTTGCTAAATCGGTTACTAACTAGTTGAATTCTTCTACAAATTGTTACCATGGTCCAATAGTGTCGTGTTCAAGCCCAAAAAAATTAAAAATAAAAAATAAAATTCCGAATAGTGACAGAACTTAGAAGCTTTTAATGAAATTGTTCCCATTTCAGGGAAGAAATCACACAAAATCGAAAAATTTCTTCCTAAATAGTTTGATAATGATAAAATAGGAATAAACATGATTCTAAAACTGGGTACGTAAAACTTACAATTGGGTATTCGCTAACTACTGAATTTCTTCTCTGATATCAGCCCTGGCCTTTCACAGAATCAGAAGAGATGCCCTGCAATAGAAGGCACTAAAGAAGTCATACTCGCGAAAATTAAAATCTACCAAGGAAAAGAGTATATTTAAAAAAAAAAAAAAAAAGAAGAAGATGCTAAACTTACAGATGATTTTGGAGAGTGAAATATCAGATGAATTTTGATAACACCCTCTTGTGTTTCTCCTTTTGAAGAACTTGGAACAAAGAGAGACAAAAACGTGTAAACAAGCAAACTGCAAAAGTCATCACAAAGAGTTATGAAAACTAGTCCATCTGTTCAAATATGGTTTTGCTTTGCAAATTGAGGGATGAAATGCAATTACAAGCTGCCCTCTCTGGCGAGCTTGATGGCATGAGGGTATTAAGGTAATTTTGATGGTCAATTACAACTCAAGTCAACTTCCAGGTCATTTGACACGGTTTTAGGAAACCTCTCTCTCCCTTCATCTTAGTGGGTTTGTTTTGTTTTTGTTATTTGTTTTTATTTATTTATTTATTATTATTATTATTATTTTGCTTAAATTTATCTTAGTGGGTTGATTCTTTCTTGTTTCTTCACCAAAATAAAGTTCCTATTCTAGTTTTTTTTTTCTTTTTTCTTTTTTTTAAATTTCTTGTAGAGTTAATTTGTAAATTGCTAAGAATTTCATGTTTGTGAAAGTGATAGCTGCAAAAACAGTTTTCCAGAGTCCCCTTCTTTTATTTACCATAAAAATAAAAATAAAAATAAAAAGAGCTTAGTTGCATAACAAATATAGGCCAATCTAAAAACCAAAGCAATAGTTGCATGATAAATTTCATTAATTTTTCATTATACACAAGTTCCCTAAAATCGTCGCCTCAATCTACTTAGTGGAACTCCTCTCCTGAAATTCCTAGCAAGAGTCCTTGCATCGTGGTCATTTAGTTTAACCCGCTTCAATTTCGGAAGGTCAATTGCTCTGCATTCTTGTTCTTGTTCTTGTTCTTGTGCTTGACCCTCTCCGTTATTATTCTTAATAACTTCTTGTTCCTTCTTCTCAATGCTCTCAGTCTTCTTCCGTTTGAGGAAATTGACAAGTCCTTCTAGAGCAACATCGGCGTTGTCGCTCTTCATTAGCTCCTCCGCAACCTCTGCTGGAGTCACCTCCGTGCTCTCTATTAGGCCTTCAATCTCTCCACCAAGACTGTGGTCGTTGCCTTGAATACCAAGGTAATTAGAGGCCAAGGTTCTGAACCCATCTGTGGTGCAATACGACATGTTGATGTGCATGTCCATCCGACCAGGACGCAACAACGCAGGGTCAAGACGATCCTTGTGGTTTGTGGTGAACACAATAATTCGCTCGTCGCCGCAGCTGGACCACAAGCCATCAATGAAGTTCAGTAGTCCCGAAAGCGTCAACTGCAATTAAAAAACACCATTTCATCTTCAGTCATCGATTGAACAAGCATTAATTTAAATCCACTTCTCGTGCACATAATAAACAAACCAATCTAGCGTCCACAATCTCAGTGCTTTTCCTAACTTGCTACTTTTCCCAAAAAAGAAAATATTTCACTAAGCCAATAATTCAATACACTCTTGCCCTTTGGGTAGTTTCCAAAGGGCATTCTCAGCCATTCGCCAAGCGTTACACGTTTCTTAACTTTCATTGATCCGTCTCAGCAAAAAAAGGCACAAATCCCACTTTTCCTCTTTTTTTTTTTTTTTTTTTTTTTAAACTTTTGAGGTAGAAGGTAAAATCCACACAACTGTTCATAATCTTTTTTTTTTTTTTTTTCCTTCTCTCTCTGTAAAAACAAAAATATAGACAATTCTCTCGAATCAAACAGTTAAAGTTCAGTTAAAAAGCTTGAATTTACCCATCAATGGTTAAAACAAAATTATAGCCAAGTGTTAAAGACGAATTGAGTCAATTTGTCGAGTAAAAATGTTGAATTAAGTTAAGAAGCGAAGTTGCCCATCACTGTTACAACTCTGAATTAATCACAAAATGAAGCATTAATCTGAAGCCTTGGAAAGTAAAGCGAAGAAAATTAGCTTTAAATAAAGGGACAAAAAATTGAACAAAATCAAGAAATAAGAAGACGAACCTTGGTCTTAGAAGCTTCAAATCCTTCTTTAGATTGCCTGTTCTGCAAATCCACACTGCAATCAATATCTTCAATCACCAAAATGGAACGATTCGAAGTCGACAATAAGATCCTCCTCAGATCGGAGTTGGAGTAAATACCCGTCAGCTCCAAATCATAAACGTCAAACTTGACGTAATTGGCCATGGCGGCGATCAAGCTCGACTTACCCGTACCAGGTGGACCGTAGAGCAAGTATCCTCTCTTCCAGGCCTTCCCGACCTTCTTGTAAAAGTCCTTCCTTTTCAGAAACCAGTCCAGATCCTCAATGATCGCCCTCTTCATGTTCGGATCCATAGCTAGGGTTTCGAAGGTCGCCGGATGTTCCAGATTGATCGATCCCCACATTCCTGTGCCGCCGTCTTCGTCGTCGTTGTAAGGACACTCGCGGTTGTACATCTTGATGGCCTTGTCCTGTTGCTTGATCAAGTCGGCTCGGGAGAGGACGTAAGGAAGGTAGGAGTCCAAGGCTCGGTCCTTGAACTTCTTGTTGAAGGTGAGCTCGAAGAAGCGCTTCTCGCCGGGGTGGTTGTTCTTGGGCTCGGAGTGGAGGAGGCGCCAACGGAACTGAGTGTTCTCGAAGGTGTCGGAGACTTGCTCGCCCTTGTCGATGGCGACGGAGATGGACTTCTGGCGGGGCACCTTGGAGACGAGGAGGCGGGAGGTGGAGGGGGAGATCTTGGTGCGGAGGTATAGGGCGGCGGCGTCGAAGAGCTGGTTGCGGGACATGCCGGAGTACTCATCGACGATGAGGGTGAGGGAGGAGGCGGAGAGGGGGGTGAAGAGGTGGCGGAGGGCTGAGGAGAGGTAGGCCCGGAGCTCCTGGGGAATGAGCTCGTTCGCCATCGACCGGACCAGCATCGTCGACGCCGCCACCGACGCGTACGCCGAGAAAATCGCCGATACCGACGACGACGCCGGCATTTCTTTGATAGAGAACATTTTTTTTTTTAATTCTTACTTTTTTTTAATTTTGGGAGAAACATTCTCAAACAGAGAGAGAGAGAGAGAGAGAGAGAGAGAGATTGTGAGTGAGTGATCAGACGAGTTTACATTAGAAAAGCGAGTCCTTTAATAGCATGGAGAGCTTCAGCGTGAGCAGTGAACTTGTCGAAACTGCATTGGCAATTATTTTTTGACTATTTATTATTATTATTATTATTCTAAAAGAACAAAAAGCAAACATTGCAAACAAATATCCTTCCGCGCATTATTCAGAACATGTTTGCCTCATCATCTCATTACAACTTAAATTGTACTTTTTTTTAATCTTTTTTTTTTAAAATTTTTGTCTTCTTCCTAAAAAGTTTTTTATCTTTTCTAAAAATTCAAAAAAATTTACTATTACAATTAAAATATTTCAACTCAAACTAACCAACCAAACAAACCCTTAGTAAGGGAAAAAATTATTCGCTGCTTTCACGTGATGATATTAATACGACACATCCGTGTTTATATGATACATCTCATAAATTAAGATTTGATATTTATTTAAGTATTTTTACCCATGACATCTTTTTATTTTGTATTTTTATTTCGTAATGCATTTTCTTTAATTTTTAAATCAACATCACAATAAAATCTCACCAAAATTCTTTTTATTATTATTAATTACTTTTCATTAAAAATTATTTTTATATAATTAAATTTCTTAAGATTGAAACCACCTTACCATTATAAATAAAATATATTAAAAAAATAAAAAACTTGTCATGTTTTTTTTTTTCCCCATAATATAAATAAAAACTTCACTGTTTGGAATGAGGAAAACTTTCACATAAAAATAAACTAAAAATCAAGATTAAAAAAAAAAAATCCTTCATCTATAACTAATATATAGAAAGTGCAATATTTTATTACTGCACAAGGTATTTTCGTCCAAAACGGTTCATTTTGGATGAAAATATTTTGTATTTGTTTTTTAGTCCTTTAATTTTTTATTTTTGCCAATTTTTTTTTATTTTTTACAATTTAGTCCTTTTTTAATTCCCTTGATTGTTCTTTTTTTTAATTTGGCCCAATTTTTTTAAAATTTTTTACAATTTAGTCCTTTTTTTGTATTGGACAAAAATGTTTTATATTTGCTTTTTAGTCATTCGATTTTCTTTTTTTATTTTGGCCCAATTATAATTAGTTTCTTACAATTTAATCCTTTTTTGTATTAGTCAATTTTTAGTCCTTTTTTTAAAATTTTTTTTCATGCCTCTCTTTTTTTTTTTTTTTAATTTTTGGGTTCTTTTTTTTTGTGGGTCTATTTTTTAAATTATTATTTTAAATTTTCTGTACGTAGATAAAATTTTTCAAATGCATTTAACATGTACATAACACATGTTTTAGACTAATGTGTATTTATATATATATATCAACACGACAAAATCCTAACAAATTACTGAAATGTTTTATTTTTTTTATTTATTTTTTAGGGGATTATGAAGTTTTCCTTTATATAAAGATTTTTAAAAAAAATTGCAATACCCGTTTCTTGATTTTTAATTTATATATATGAGGAAGTTTTCTTTTTGATTTTTTTTTTTTGAGGGGATTGTGAAGTTTTCGTTTATATAAAGATCAAAAAAAATTTGCGTTGCCAGTTTCTATTTTAAAAAAATTTATGAAAATAATTTTTAAAAATAAAAGTTGATTTTTATTTAAAAGTAATTGAATTTTAAGTTGAAATTTTTAAGTTTGAGTTGGTTGACTTTTTAAAAACTAGTTATAATTTTTGTTGATTTTTCAGAAAAAGACAAAAACTGAGATGAAAAATTTGAGTTTAAGATGTTTCACTAAACTAAAAATTAGATGAGATTTTTCTGGTGATTTTGATTTAATAATTAAGGAAATATGTATTAGGTTAGATAAACCTAAAATAAAAAGATGACATGGATAAAATATCTAAATATCATCTCTTAATTTGACGGGTGTACCACGTAAGTATGATGATGTAGTATATCTAGTTTATTGAATAATTTCTCTATTAAGAGAATGTTTGACATTAGAGTTCAAACTTTACAATTACAATTCAAGTTTTGTCTTTTTTCCTCAACTTTACTATATACACAATTTTATAACTCAAATTTTAAGGTTTCGTTTAGTTTGTTAGTTGAGTTTGAAAATTTTAAGTTTCAATAGTAATTTTTGTTGATTTTTCAGAAAAGACAAAAAACTTTTTCAGAAAAAACAAAAAACTTTTTCAGAAAAAGACAAAAACTGATATGAAAATTTTGAGTTCGAACTCAAATCTCAAATAAGGCCTAAAAGTCCATTATTTTGCATAGATAAGTTCAAGCGAGATGATTTTTTTATAATTGTATAGAATTTCAAGATAAATGAAACAAGTTCCATATTGATTTTTTTTTTTTCTGAACATATTTCAAATTTTTACATTTTTTAACTACTTTTTAACTTCAATAATTCTAGTATCTCAATAAATATATAATTAATTTAAATTTAAATTTTACTATCTAAACTTTAACGCTGAAGGCATGTTGAATTTCATGCAATTTTTTTTTAGTACGAATAAAGACGCATGCTTGGCACGCATGGGCATTTTTTAGTGGAGTGTAAAACGTGTCAGAGAAAGGATGAAAAAAAGAAAGAGAGAGATTACAGAAGAAGACAAAATAGGGAAACCAAAAAATTGAATAGTTAAATGTGAGGGAGTTAAACCAACTTCAGCTTTATATAGATGCTATAGATAAAAATTCATTCAATTTGATCTTAACATAATCCAAGGAGCTTTTACGTTAAAATTGTATTTAATTTTTTTAGAAAAATTACTTAAATAATTATTTTTTTAATCTATTGATCAATATGATAAAAGTACTCCCATCAACATGATACAAACTTTAATTTATTTTAATTTAATATGTGTCATCTTGGTCTTTTTTTTTTTTTTTTTTATTGTGATAGTAGAATGATCTTTAAATTTATGTCCTCCAGATACTTTCTCCTTAATTATATTGTACCGATGTACGGCGAGAATGTTTTGTGTCTTTTGTTATAAATTTTAAGGTGGGTTAAAAAATTAGGGCCCTTTTAGGGTCCAGGTTTGGAAACAATGTTTATAAAAAAAATATAAAAAAAATTCTCTTTTTTTTTCTAGTTTTACTATTCACTTTTTCAAATGATTTCAAAAAAACTCGAATTTTAAAAGTTCATAAATTTATCATTTTAAATCAAAATGAAATTATTTTTTTTTAAATTGTATAAAATTTCCAGATGAACGAAACAAGATTTATATTACTAATTTTTTTCCAAACACATTTCAAGATCTTACACATTTTCATTCCAAATAATTCATTTTCATTTGGCACACATTTCTAAAACTCAAGCAAACTCCGATCTCTAAAATCTCATCTCCAAAAGTTGACCCAAACGGGCCCTTAATCTAACATTAAGTGCCTGTTTGGCACAGCAGTTGAAGCTGAAATATTTCATTTCAGTTCGAACCAATGACGTTTGGAGTCCAGCCGAGTTCGAGCTTCAATCTGACCCGTTGTACAGTGAACCCAAATGGGTTTACTGTTCATCCTGCCAGCTCTGTCGTTCACGCCCTTCTGCTTGTTCCCCTTCACCTTCTGCTCATTGGCAATGGCGTCCCTCAGTGGCTCAAACCACCCCAAAAACAACGCCTTGACGTGCGGCAGATTCGGCGCCAGCCTCATCTCCCGCATTTCCTTTTCCATCTCCCTGTACTTCTCCGCCGTCCTCTCCCACGCCTCCGTCTCCGCCCTAATTTGCCGCCGCCGCAGAAGATTGTACCTCCGCCGCTCGATTTCCCTCGACTCCAGCCTCACCGTCGCCGTTGCCGTCGCCGATTTCTCCCTCTCGACGCCAGTGAAGACCCCTTTGAGGAAGAGGGAGGCAATCCACGGCGGGTCTTGGAAGAAGATCCTGGGATTGAAGCTCATTGCCGTCGGGTGGTGGTCGACGTTTTCGAGCTCGACGAGGTTGTTGTCTCAGAGGGAGTTGAGGACGAGGTTTGTTTCGGAGGAGGAAGGAGGAGGGGGTTTTAGAGAGAGAGGGAAAAGGGAAGAGGAGGACAGAGAGAGAGGGGAACGGGGAGAGGAGAGAATACGTTGTCAGTAGAGAGAGAGAGATGAAGATAGCTGATAGGTTATTTTTCTTTTTTTTTTTTTTTGTTCTTTTCTTTAAAAATTTTTCAGACAAAAGAAAAGAAAATGGTTTTTTTAGGTGACAAAGGAAAATGCGTTAGAATTTTGTTGACTTTTAAGAGCTATAAAATAAAATTAGAAGGTAAAAGTTCAGTTTAGTTGGAGTTTAGATAAGTTACCGAAGAAAAAAAGAAAAAAATTGATTTCAGTCAATTTATTCACATCCAAACAGGGCCCTTGTTTTTTTAAAAAACTATTCAACTCAAATTTTTTTTACCAAACAACCAACTCAAACTCATTTTTTTTTTCAAATAATTTACCAAACACTATCATTTTCAACTCAACTCAATTCAACTCAAACTCAACTCAAATTTTTTAACTCCAACTGACGAACCAAACGAACCCTAAAAAACAGTTATAATGGTGGTGCAAATGAGAGGTCATATCATAAAAGTTCATTTTGATAAGGTCTTATAAGTAATTATAACATATAATGAAATGGTATTCTAGCCTTTCTAAACACTATTTCAAATTCTAAATTTAAATCAAAATCGTAAAATGAACTGAATTGTTTTAACTTTTTCTTTTTGCGTCTAATTAAAAAAAATATATACTCTTTATTCTTTGAAACAGTTAATTTGCAGGAAAGTACTAAAAAAAAGCATTAGATTAGATTTCCAAAAGAAAAAAAAAAAAAGAAAGCCTTATAGATTGAAAAAACACACATGCCTATAATATGCCTTTTTTACTATTTATTGATTTTCAAATTTACGGTTTTTTTTTTTTTTTTTTTTGTGATGTATACAATCGTGATTTGTATGCTGATACATCATTAGTGTTGTATTAATTTTGCTAGCTAAAACCGTCGCTTGGATTTTCTTCTCACAACCGATCTTATTCTTCTACTACTTCTAACTGTAGTTTTCTTGACAACATCATCATCATAAGTTCTTCTAACCCTCTTAGACTTTCTAGGCTCAATTAATCCTTCTCGTGCAACTTCATTTGTATCACTCTCAATAATATTTTCCTTTCCATAAGCCCCCTTGGCCTCGGCCTGATTCCGTTTGACCAACTCAACGAGCCCTTCAAGTGCAACAACGGCATTGTAGCTCTCCTCATCCTTCTTCTTTACACTCTCCGCCTTCTTTCTCTTGAGGAATTTCACAACTCCCTCGATAACAACGCCGGCTTCCACGCTCTCTTTCTCCTTTTTCTCCATGTCCTCACCCTTCTTTCGCTTGAGGAAACTCACTAGTCCCTCGAGGGCTACGTCTTTGTTGTCGCTCCTACTCAACTCCTCTGCCACCTCCGCCGGTGTCACCGTCGTGGTGTCTATTAGTCCCTCGATTTCTCCACAAAGGCGGTGGCGGTGGCTGTCGTTGATTCCGAGGTAATTGGAGGCTAAGGTCTTGAAGCCATTGGTGGTGCAATAGGACATGTGGATGTGCATGTCCATTCGACCGGGACGTAACAATGCAGGGTCTAGACGCTCTTTGTGGTTTGTGGTGAACACTATGATTCTCTCGTCGCCACAACTTGACCACAAGCCATCAATGAAGTTCAATAGCCCCGAAAGCGTCAACTGCATGATAACATTTTTTTAAAAAAAATAATAGAAAAAAAATTTTTTTTTCCTTTTGTTTTAACTAAATGACAAAGTGCTTTTTTCTTGCATTAAAAAAAAAAAAAACCCCTTGATCATGTGTTTAATTGAACTCATATTTCGGTTCTATCTTACGTCTTTTTACATTAGACAAAATATTCATTTTACCATTTTAATCTTAAAACATGGAAAATTACAAATAAAATTATTTTTTTTTAAAATCCACGTTATTGTAAAAGAGGGGAAAACACATAAATGATACAAATTTAAAATATCATTGAATCAACATGACATAAAAATTTAATAATAGACCAATATGAAACAAAATAAAATTAGAGTTTATAGCATGTTGGCCAAGATGAGAAATATGTGTCATATTGATCAATGAGTGAAAAAAAAAATTGTTATTTAGATAATTTTCTCCTTAAAAAAATGAGCATCAAGACCATTTCTTGTTATTTTAATTTTTAAAGCATTAATTATATGTATTAAAGAATTTAATTTGAAATTTGTATTTTAAAGGATATAAATAACATTTTAACGGACGCCAAGGTTAAAATCATGGTCGTTTTCGGTAAAAACAATAGTAACAATCTTAGGGTAAAAAACCTTGAATAAGAAGAAGCTTATGTATGTAAAGAAACCAGAAACGTTAAATATATATATATGTGTGTATATATATATATAGGCCTATTCCATATATACATATATATATATATGTATAATTTTGCTCTTTTTCTATAATGAGGTCTTCACTCTTCAAAAGCTAAGCAGCATACATATGAGGCAAACAAAACCATCATGATTCATGTTCTTGCGCCTTTTTTTTTTTTTTTTTTTTCCCTTTTCTTTAAAAGGTCATGTTCAACTTTTGGATGTTTTTGGCGAAAGAAACGCTAAGCCATTTCCAAACTTTTTCCTCCAAATGTATCATAAAAATTGGGGTCCGCTTAGTGAATGAGTCGAGTTTAAGTTGAGATGAAATTTTTAAGTTTAAGTTGAGTTGACTTTTTAAAAAGTAGTTATAAATTTTATTGATTTTTCAAAAAAAAAAAATTAAGATAATGAAAAAGGTTTCTTTTTAAAGTAAGTTTGGTTGGCTATTAATTAGTGTACTTGTAGTAGTATTTATTTTGGTTAAAGTTTGAATCAGTTACTTTTTGGTTAAAGGTTGAATCAATTAAAAAAGTAACGAAAACAAATTATTTTTCCATCTAACGACATATTGCTAACAAGAGCCAAGTAAAATAAAAATAATTTTAAAAAATCGTAATCCTAGATAATTTTAAATTTTCATTCTTTAATAATTTTGTCTATTTTGATCTAATTTCACTCTAAAAAATGCTTGGTGATTTAACAAAGTTCAATGTTACTTAACAAGAAAAAAAGAAAAGCTGTTCCAGACCTAGTATAGCCGTAATATTACAACTATTTTTCACCGCAAGATATATATGTTTAAATCCTCTATTTCTTTTTTCTTTTTTTTTTTTTAAAGAAAAAGGAAAGGTTAGTTTACCCCCTCACTGTTTAATGGGTAACAAACAATTCATTTCAGAACTTTTTAAAATTTTTTTAAAGAAAAAAAAATCTCTCAATTCCTTTATTCATATGAATTAGTTCGCTTACACTTTTAGTCTAAGATGAAAAAGAATTCACAATTAGTAGTAAATGACATTTATTAAGTAAGGAAATCTTATTTCATTTACGAGAAAGAATCAGGTGAACTTATAAAGTGGATCCACTAAATTATAACTTTCAAATAATTATTGACTAGAAGAGAATTCATTGACATTTGACTCTTGCAACAAGGACTAACAAGTAATAGGTCAGCTCCTCAATTATGGTTTGTTTGGTTCTTCGTTTCACATTCAAAGTTTTCATTTAAGTTTTCATTTTTTTTAATTAATAAAAATTATAATTAATTTTTAAAAAATCTATCAATTTAAAATTAAAAATTATCTCTTAAATGTTTAATTTTAATAATTAAGGACATGTTTGCTACTTGAGTTTAATTCAAGTTAAACTATACTTTTTTTTGTCTTTTTCTGAAAAATTTTTTTATTTTTTCTGAAAAATTTTTTTATCTTTTCTAAAAAGTCAACAAAAATTACTATTGAAATTTAAAAATCTTAACTCAAACACATTCACCAAACACCCCCTAAATGCTGTGACTGTACAAGTGGGTGTCGTTGCGAAAGACCTATTAGCGTGACAATCATAGAAAAGACCAAAATCCAAAACGGAAATATCTATTTAAGGGAAAAAAACGGAAAACCGCCATGGTGATTAATTAAGAGAGGGAAAGAGGTAAAATGAAAGAGTGATTAATGAGTAATGAAGAGAGTTTAGAAGCACTAACCTTGGGGTTAGGAGCTTCAATCCACTCCTCATCAAATTGCCGGTTCTGCAAATCCACACTGCAATCTATATCCTCCATCACCAAAATGGACCGATTCGTGGTGGACAATAATATCCTCCTCAAGTCCGAATTGCTGTATACACTGGTGAGGTCCAAATCGTAAATGTCGAACTTTAGGTAATTGGCCATGGCGGCTATCAAGCTCGACTTCCCGGTTCCCGGCGGTCCGTACAGCAAGTACCCTCTCTTCCACGCCTTCCCTACCTTTCTGTAGAACTCTCTCCTCCTCACGAACCGGTCCAGGTCCTCCATTATTGCCTTCTTCATCTCCGGTTCCAGAGCTAGGGTTTCGAACGTCGACGGATGGTCCAGATTGATCGACCCCCAAATTCCGCCGCCGCCGCCGTCGTCGGAGGCTCCGAACGGACACTCTCGGCTGTAGAGCTTCACTTCTCTCTCCTCTCTCTTGATCTCACCGGCGCAGATGAGAACGTACGGCAGGTACGATCCCAACACTCTGTCTTTGAACTTCTTGTGGAACGTGATCTCGAACCGCCGCTTCTCGCCGGAGCGGTCGTGATCGCCCTTCGGCTCCGTGCGGAAGAACCGCCACGTGATCCGGATTCCCTCGAACTCGTCATCTATCTCCTCGCCGCCTTCTTCGTCGATTGCCACGATGATGGACCTCTGCCTTGGGGCCTTGCCGATGCGGAGGCGCGACGTGGCGGGGCCGACTTTCGTCCGGAGGTAGGTCTCGGCAGCGTCGAAGACCTGGTTGCGCATCATGCCGGAGAATTCGTCGACGAGGAGGGTGAGGTCGGAGGAGAGAGGACTAAAGAGACTGCGGATGGTTGAGAAGAGGTAGGAGCGGAGCTCGAAGGGAATGAGATCATTGGCCAACGACCGGACGAGCATGACAGAGGCGGCAATGGAGGCATAGGCCGAGAACATCGCCGACGCTGCCGCCGGCATATCTTTGAAGGAAAACATGGGGAATACTGATGAACAAAATGAAGGTTCGGTTTCTCTTTTATTGTTCAAGTTAGTTGCTTGCTTACCAAGCAATTAGCATGTGATTACAGATTACTTGGCATCTGTTTACTCTAATACCTTGAAAGGTCTCCAAAGATTAAAAGAAAAGGGCATCAGATTCTGCGAAGATGGATGAAAAATTCTGGTATTTTAGACGGGATAAAGATGGTTTATTACTCACTTACGGTCGAGTTTACTCGGTCGTCATTATATTCTTTTCTGGATTCTATTCCTTGATCCTTTCCATATGTGGTGAGTATTAAAGTGCTAGCTAAAGAGAACATTTTATTGACTTCTTTGTTTATCTGAAAAGAATTTGTCGATCTTTATATTTACATTACGTGTCTGTGCTCTTATAAAGTTATTCATTTTTCGACCAGTCTTTTTTGGCGGTGTGAAATTGCTACCCAAACTTGAATTTTAACCGTAAAATCTGACACTTTTACGTATTGATGCTGTGAAGGCAACGGCTTTTTCTTTACCTTCTCTTTGACGTAACGTTGATGGCTGAAGGCTTTGTTGATTTCTTTAGAATAAGCGTGTAGAATTACAGGACTCAGTACATGTTGAGTCACTCAACTCAACTTGTTTGACATCTTAACACCTTTTTTTTTTTTTTTTCCCTTTCTTTTTAAAGATAACATGGGAATGAATCCTCGTCTTCCAAATCCAGGTCCCACCTCAAATGGGCATGAAGGAAAATCTCGAAAGGATGCTGCTCTATTTTGGACCGTCATATGAAAAATGGACGGTTTAAGCTTCACATACGTGGGCATAAAATAGACGGCGGGAAATAGAGGCTCAACAGAGTAAAATCTGCAAGCTTGGATGCATGAAACTTTTCATGGCTCAATACTCTTCTTTCATTTGATCTTTGCATTCGACTATTCTCTGGCTTTTGTATTACTAGCAGGATTCAGTAACCGGTTCGATGCAGAATAATATAGTTTTTAAACTCATGGAGGCCAGAATCACTTTCCCATGGTTCAAAATTGCTGGCGAAGTATTTTCTTTCTTACACTAGTGTTCTAGTTAAATTTTTTTTTTTGGATGCAACTTTGTAATTACTGGACACGGCTCATGAATTTGAGAATTTACTTTTTCTAGAATTTGTAATAAGCCTCAAAACGCCTATAAACTTACACCTTGTCTCGCAAAAAGAAAATATACGCAAATTTGAAATTCCAAAGCTTTTTTTTGGTTCCGATGATCATGATGGGGTCGGTTTTGGAGCTCTTATCAGAGGCGAAAATGAAAAAGGTTAAAGTCCGTTAACAAATATTGCATCCCTATTCCTTCCCAAGAGTTAAGTTCTAAATTATTTGTTTAATGGTCTACTAAATCTAAATGATTTTATCATTAGTTCCTCTGCAAATTTATAATAAACTTTGGATTTTCCGAAATTCGTTCGCACAACAAGGTAAGCTTGCTAATAATAATTATAATTATATTAATATTTAGTTGACAATGCTCGTATTTTCCGACATTGATACCCAAGGAGAAACAAACTACCCATTTGCCAGAGAATGGTTAAACCAAGCACAATCCACCAGTACTCCTATATCAGCATTTGACGGATTTTTCATCTACAGACTCAAAGGATCTCAGCGTATTAGGTTCTTCATTTCGATGACTACAAATAGCATCTTCTCCTTGTGTTTACCTTTCTTCTAGTATTCCTGACTGGTTGTTTTGGCTTCTTCTCCGTTTTCTGCCTCTTTGTCACTCGATTCTCAGCACCGGCCTTTTCATCGCCTTGATCACCTTCTAATTTCTTCCGTTTGAGAAGCTTGACAAGCCCTTCAAGCGCAACATCAGCATTCTCACTCTTCATCAACTCCTCGGCAACTTGGGCTGGAGTCACCTCAGCTTCCTCCATTAAGGCTTCGATCTCTCCGAAGAGCATATGGCTGCCGGAAATCCCCAAGTAATTCGAGGCCAAAAGCTTAAAACCATGGTAAGTACAGTAAGACATATGAATATGCATGTCCATTCGACCAGGCCGCAGAAGAGCGGGGTCTAGCCTGTCCTTGTGGTTTGTGGTGAATATGATGATCCTCTCATCTCCACAAGTAGACCATAACCCATCTATGAAGTTTAGCAACCCGGATAATGTTAACTGCATAAAAATCATAACAAGGGTATTGTTTAATTTTCAGTTTTGTTCTCAAATCCATTAACCATAAATTAAAAATAAAAAATACTTTTTTTTGGGGTGGGGGGAGGAATAAAGGGAACCATTGTGGGCTAATTTTTTTAGTGATGAGAAGTGAAGGCTGTCAATTCTAAGCTTTAATTCATAGCCAATAAGAGGATACCATACCGGAAAATTAAGATTCACGAAATCACAGAAATCATATCACACTTTAAAAAAGATTATGCGAAAAAAAAAAAAAAAAAAAAAAAGAAAGAAAGAAAGAAAGAAAGAAATGGGCAAAAGGGCAGAGGAAAAGAAGGGTTTGTAAAGGATGAAACATACAGATGCACGAGTACCACCATTATCTTGTTGTTGGTGATGAGCAGGTTGCTTTCTTCCTCCACTATGGGATTGGGGACGATCAGGCAAATCCACACTACAATCAATGTCTTCTATCACAAGAATGGACCGATTAGCCGTCGCCAGAAGCAATTTCCTCAGGTCCGAATCTCGGACTATATTCGCAAGCTGCAGATCATAGATGTCAAACTTAAGGTGGTTAGCCATGGCGGCGACCAAGCTCGATTTACCGGTACCAGGCGGGCCGTAAAGCAGGTAGCCACGTTTCCAAGCCCTCCAACTCTTTTGTAAAACTCCTTCCTCTTGACAAACCTATTGAGATCCTCAATGACTGAGGCCTTCAGGCCGGGGTCCATCGCCAGAGTTTCGAAAGTCGCCGGGTGTTCGAGATTGATCGATTCCCATTTCATGCCGCCACAATTGTGGAAAGAATTGTTCAGAGTGTACATCTTCAAAACCCTCTCTTCATCACTAATCAATTTGGCCCTATCAAGTATGAAAGGCACATAAGAGTCCAACACCGTTTGCTTGTGACTCTTGTGAAAGCTCAGCTCAAAGAACTTCTTTTCGGACCTCGGAAAATAATTGTCGCCGGGGTTGTTCTTCTCGGGCTCGGTGCAGACAAACGTCCATTGGAGCTCAACCCCCTCGTAGAAATCCACCAACTTCTCGCCCTTCTCCAGTCTGATCTTCAAGTTCTTCTCCTTGGGGCTCTTGCTGATCTTGAGCCTCTCTGTTTTGGGGCTGATCTTGGTGCAGAGGTAGACCGAGGCGGCGTCGTAAACTTGGTTTCGGGTCATGCCGTTGGTCTCGTCGATGACCAGAGTGAGAACTGGGCTGGGAGGTTTGAAGAAGTAGCGGAGGGTGGAGAAAAGGTAACCTCTAACAGGGTGTGGAACGAGCTCATTAACCATGGACCTAAATAGCATCATTGAGGCCGCCATGGAAGCATAGGCCGAGAAGAGTGAAGATGGGGAAGGCATTTCTTTTGTGGAGAACATTTTTGGTGTCTGAGATTTTTAGGAAGACGACGAAGAAGAATGATTATAAGTAGTGTGGTTTGCTTGGGGCTCAAGGGGGTCTTCTTGCCAAGGTTAAGGAGAGAGAAAGGAGTATAAACGTGGGCTTCTTTTTTATGTTTTTTTTTGGGCTCTGGCGCAATATGAATAATTGCTGTAAATTGTCTAATAGGCATTTTTATTCTCTATAATTTACCCTTGAATTTATAAATCTATAATAATTTATCGATAATAATATTGATTTTTTTGACATTTTTATCTATTTTGACCTAAATTTATTTAAGCCAATATTTTAAATTAAGTTTTAATGAAATAAAACATTTTAAATTAATTTACTTTAAATATAAATTTGTGTTAATATTGAGTAAAAAAGGCCTTTTATACATTTAATTAACTATTTATGCATAAGTTAACAATCATTTTACTTTAAAAAGTTAATAAAGTTATCAACTAAAATGTAAAAACTACAGC
This sequence comes from Ficus microcarpa, assembly GCA_025413485.1. Taxonomy (NCBI): domain Eukaryota; kingdom Viridiplantae; phylum Streptophyta; class Magnoliopsida; order Rosales; family Moraceae; genus Ficus; species Ficus microcarpa. The sequence goes on along the minus strand of CM046379.1, from coordinate 13,379,904 downwards.
TATAAAAATTTAGGATGCACCACACTAAAGTCCTTCAGGAGTACAAAACTTCATACACGTGTTCAATACTCAAGGAAGGACAACTTGCTCTCAGTTGTCAAGATCTTCAAGAAGATTTTTGTCCTTTTGTTTTAATCGAAAAATAGTATAGACCGGCCATTTAGCTGGTAAATTCAATTATAGCATAATGTTATTCTTGAAATTATCGTATTAGTTGAGGGACATACAAGTAATTGTCATATACTTTATAACTTACTTTAACCTGTTGGGGCTGGATTCATATGATAGGTAATGACATAATACTCTCTACTAATTATATCATTATTTATAGTTTTAATGATAATATCTGATAGTGATCTAGTATATTTTGGTTTTGCATAAAGGTGCAAGAACAACGATTTTATTTGTATGAATATTTTAACTAAACAATTTTCCTTGATGAATATGCTCTCAATTACTTTTTTTTTTTTTTGGTGGTAAATTAGAGAGTCACGATGATTTTTCTCTTAAAACTTCTATGGTTGAAGTGATTGCCCCTTTGATCATAGTCATGTTGCAATCAAGCCCCATGATTCATTTAGCATTTTATTTGTAAGATTTTTACTTTCCTTATAAGTTTAGGCATTCATCCCTTAAGTGCCCTGCCAAGCCACAAAATCATACTGAGAACTTTGATTCAATTGTATCCAACTCTTACATGATGCAAATAAAATAATGTTACTCTTTGTATTTATAAAAGTTACAGTCTGAATTGATGCAAGTTACTATGATGAGATGTTTAGCCGCTATGAAATTGTTGAATATAAAGGTCACCGGTTGGACAACTACAACCGGTTACCTAAATTTAGATGCCCTTGGATGTATTTTGACCGTTGAGATGTCATCCAATGATTTGAAAAAAATGAAATTTTCATTCTTCATTTTAGAGGTGATGCACTGAAGTATTACCCTATGTACATATATTTAACAGGTAAAACATGTACACATTTATCTCAATATAAATATACATACATATAGAGGAATGGTGACAAGATATCAATTTTTAATTTTAATTTTAGAGTACCAACTAATATGATATGTAAGTTATTATTATGTTATTTATAGGTGATTAAAAAATTATCACATCAATTAATGGTATCAATTAATTAAAAAAATGAGATGCTTAAGTATTAAATATAATTAAATGAAGATGAGTTAATTATATATATATCCTTCAAAATAAAATTATATATATATATATTTATATATATGAACACACACAGTCGTGACTTTTGGGAAGTCTAATTTGGGTGGGGCATGGCATGCCGTTTGGATGGTCCTTTTGGGTGTGGTGCTTAATTGGTAGGATAAGACTGTAAAAGGTGAAAGTGAGTCTGGAATCTCCCCAATAGTACGTCGGAAATGAAAGGAATTGCAAAGAAAAGAAATAAGTAATAGGATAAGCTAACTTTAGTATAAAATTATCTTTAACAATAATTTAAATTTAATAAGATGCTAATAAAATATTAGGAAAGATATTCCTAACAATTGTCTTCGAACCGTCCAACACTCTTTTTTTCTTTCTTTCTTTCCTTTTTTTTTTTTTTTTTATTTGAAGGAAACTAAATCTTCTAAAATCAAGAGGTTTTCAAAGTTAAAAATTAATACAATTAAGACAATTTGGAATTATGAATAATTTTACTCCACCAAACCTACCTTATATTTCAATGTTCTGTTATAACTGTAATTTGAAGATAAATGAAATCCTGCTTTTAAATTGGTATGCTTAGTACCCGTGAGTTTTTTTCAAGATGGGTTTTTTAGCATGTTAAATAATCATACTCGGTGTTCTCTTATTATTTTCTTATGTTTCTAATTTTATTAGTAGTGTATTAGCTGTCGCATTTAATATTTCTATGTGAACAGATTACTATGCACTTCAGTTACGTATCTTTGTTAATAGGTTTCAATAATAAGTCTGTCATGACCTAACAATGGTTTTTTGCAGTCTGGTTTCCAAACATTCGTTCGGGAGTGTTTTTGATTTCTAACGAAACTTTTGCAAATGTCTATAGTTAATTCAAGTTTAAAAAGTTCATAACTTTATTATTTCAAGTCAAAATGAGTTGATAAAAAAAAATTTTACAGAATTTTCAGATGAACGAAACAAGTCCATATTATTTTTTTCCCTAATACATTTCAAGTTTTTATACTTTTTTCACTCCATATAATTTTCTTTTAGTCAAACGCATCTCTTCAAAAGTACTCAGCTCAACTCCAATCAAAATATATTAAAAACTCTATTTCCAATTGTCCCTCTAATTAGCCTAGAAGATCTGGTGGTTTTGTCAAAATTTAATTGTACTTATTTTCAATTTTGAAATCTGAAATTGCAAAGAAAAGACTTTCAAAAATAGTGTTAGAAAAAAGAACTATTTAAACACTAGCTTAATTCCATTTGTTTTCAATGTAGGAAATCTCTTCATTTTAAAAGATTTCATACCTTGTTCAAATTTAATAGTATTTATTTTTTATTCTCTTCATCTTAAAATAGTTGATGGTTTTGGATAACTTACCCTTACTACTCGGTATTTTATTCGTTTTGTGAAATTAAGTTAAACTTTTGTGTTCTCTTCTCTCTCTAATTTTCATTTTTTTTAATTAATAAATATATAAGAGCAATTTATTACTTTAAACGAGTTCCTGATCTTACATGTAACGACCCATGTCTCTCCATTGATATGATATTGTTCGTTTTAATATCGTGCCCTCACAGACCATCAAGAGATGCGATCTCTTTACTTATGAACTATCACATATATCTATTCTCAAATGATGTGGGACTGTACAACTTACTCTTTTCATTATAAGAACTGATAATTATCACAGTCGCACTTTCTTTTGGAGCCCAATGTTCTCGTTGGCCATACTTCCTAGTTGGGAATAGTTCCTGATATCATTTGTAATGACTCATGCCTCTTTTTGGTATAATATTGTTCACTTTAGGCCTTGTGCTTATACGGTTTTGTTTTGAACTCATCCTAAAAAGTCTCATACCATTAAAAACTAGTTTCTTTATTTATGAACCATTATATATATTTATTCTCAAATAATATAAGATTGTATAAGTTTATTTTTTCCTTATGAGGACTAATAATTGTCACACTGCATGACTGTAACTTCTCCGTATTTCTAATAGCAATATCTTAGAATAAGTATCCTTCTCTTTATTTTTTGCCTTTTGTTGCTTTTTGATGCTGTACTACTTTAGCTTCGGCCAGCCCGGTACTATTATTTATCTGATCCTGTTTTTGTTGGGAGAAACATTATCTCTTTGGTTTGTTTTCTTTTTGTTGATGTCTCTATTAGTAGTGGTGAAAGAATTTGTTGTTGAAAGCAATAAATAGAAACAAGCTTAGCCAATTATGTAATTGCAATTAATGTTGTAGATTATATCCCAAATTAGTTTCCTGATGTCTGTGGGTAGTAAATAATTTCGAGGAAACTATTCATTGTTCTGAATATATAGATTTCTTAAGAAGTGAATTATTCATTTATCCGATCACTATAATGAAATTGATTTGAATTCATGATTTTGTCGAGAAGAGTGGATAATCTTACCAACTTTATTAAATGAGAGATTAAATAACCAAGTATAAAAGCGGAATCACATATGATCAAGTAAAGACCTTTGCTTTAAGTGAACTCTTTTTTTTTTTTTAATTCACTTTTAAAAAATTTATATTTTTTTATTGTTTTTTCTCCACAAAAAATTGTATCCCTTTATAGGCTTCCTAAAAACTTGATTGCTTTTCCTCCATTAAAAATTAGATCCCTATATAGCTTCTTGAAAACTTTATCTTTTAATATATATATATATATATATATATATATATTTGCGCACTAAGTAATAGACTGACTCCAATAATTCGAATGCGTTGTTTGATTCATCGTCTGTAAGATTATTTCTCAAAATTGGTGGTGGTTTTCAATATTGATGCGCAGCTTTGTGAGAAAGATTTTTTTTTTTTTTTGGTCTTTTCTTTTTCTTTTTTTGCTCTTTAAGCTTTGTGAGAGAGATCATTGGGTCCTTCACGTAAGCAAACTGCTCAACAAGGGCCAGCTTTTGTGGAGTTTTCTCCTTTTTTTTTTTTTTTTTTTTTTTTTGGAACTGGTAAAGAATGTTTTCCGAATTCCTCAGTAGGTAATAAGAACAAAAGATGACAGAAAAAGGTCCACTTCCATTGCTGTAAAGGAGAACCAAACTTTTTAATTGATTTATTTTATTTTATTTTTTTGGTAATAAACAAAAGATAAACAAAGTTGATTGCATCATAGGGGCAACTTTTTCTCTGCCGAGGGACTCGGTGCTTTGTGTTGGTTAAGTCCTTCCTTTTGTCGTTCATGTTTGCCGCTAGGGTGTTTGATTGGTTAGTTTGAGTTGAAATATTTTAGTTATAATAGTAAATTTTTTTGAATTTTCAGAAAAGACAAAACACGTTTTAGGAAAAAGACAAAAAGAAGTTTGAGTTGAGTTAGATTGAACCAACCAACCAAACAAACTTCGGATTTTCCGTGATCAAAACCCAATTGTAATTTCGCTTCATAGACATGAAAAAAGTGCAATATTATAGAAAATAAATATAAAAATATAAAAGCCACAAGTCAGACCCCATTAAGTCGTTTATGTAGATCATTCACTCCCACTAATATAATCCTTTTCATGCTTTTTCCAAAAGTGATTATAAGGAAATTTGAGTAACAATTTGCCTTCAATGAACCTTTTTTTTGTTTTTTTGTTTTTTGTCAGATTATTCCATATAGTCTAGTGCATTAGAATAGTGACTTTGAAAGTAATCTACTCTGTAACGCATTCTAAAAAAGATTGGAATTAACATCTATAATCTATACATCTGTAAACTACATAGAAAAGAGAGAGGGAGGAACTGTTCTCGTCCGTTTTGGACCAAAACAGTTTTTTCCTTTCTTTTTAGTCTTTCATATATATATATATATATATATTTTTTTTTAATCTAAAATTTATTTAGTTATTTATTTTTTCATTTTGGACCCTTTTAAATCAGTTTTTAGTTTTTTATTTTTATTTTTAATTTTGCCTTTTTTTAGTCCTTCATATCTTTTTTTTTGGCACTCTAACTTTTTTTTCATTTTGATCCCTTTTAATTAAGTTTTTCTTTTTTAAGTCCTTCGTTTCTTTTTTTCTTTTTCACCCTAAAATTTATTTTTTTTTCATTTTAGTCCCATTTCGTATTGGTCCTTTTTTTTTTTTTTTTTTTTTTCATTTTAGTTCTTTTATTATCTTTTTGGTTTTTTAAATTTTTTATCATTCTTAATTTCTTTTCTTTTACATTTTGCTATTAACTTGCTTTGCTTGTCTATTCCTTCTTTATCTATAACTACATATAGAAAGAAGAAAAAATTTTACTGTTGAAGCATTTTCATTCGTTGTGTTTTATATTTAATTTTGGGTCCATTAATTTTTTTTTAATTTTTTTGCCCATTTTTCTTTTCCAATTTAGTCCCTTTTTTTTTTTTGTAATGATCAATTTTTTTTTTCATTTTAGTTATTTTATATTTTTTATATATTTTTTTAATGTCTCTCTTTTGTTTTTCATGTCCTTTTTTTTTTTGTGGGTCTATTTTTTTAACTTATTATTTTAGTTTTCCCTTATGTAGATAAATTTTCTCAAAAATATCCAATACGTACGTAGCACATGTTTAGACAAGTATTATAGAAAGAAGAAAAAAAATTCGTCCAAAATGGTGTGTTTTGCGCGAAAAACTTTTTAATTGTCTTTTTAATCCTTCAAAATTTTTTTTTCCTTTTGGCCTTTTTTTTAATTTTAGTTCTTTTTTTTAGCCATTCAATTTTCTTTTTTTTTTTTGGCCTTTTTAATTTTTTTATATTTTTGTCATTTTTTCGTGTATTAGTATTTGTTTTTAAATTTTAGTCTTTTTATCTTTATGGTATTTTTCATTTTTTAATTTTCAGGTACTTCATTTTTTTTTTTTTTGTTTTTTGTTTTTTTGTTTTTTTTAGCTCTAAGTGCATTACAATGCACTTTCATTTTTGTTCAAAATGATGTAATTTGGACGAAAAACTTTTTTATTTTCTTTTTAGTCTTTCAATTTTTTTTCTTTTTTACCTTTTTATTTTTATTTTTTTTTCATTTTAGTCCTTTTTCCTGTAGCCCTTCATTTTTTTTTTTCCTTTTGGCCTTATTTATTTATTTATTTTTATATTTTAGTCCTTTTTTCTGTCTTAGTCATTTTTTTAACGTTTTAGTCCTTTTATCTTTTTCGTAGTTTTTTCATTTTTTTTAGATAATACGTTGTTTTTTTAGCTCTATTTTTTAACTCATTAATTTAATTTCTCTTTATTCAGATTAATTCTCTCAAATATATTTAACATGTGCATGGCACATGCTTCAGACTAGTTTATATAGAAAGGAAATGAGGTAGGAAAGGATAAAATTTTTGTTCCAACTTGCATGCATGCTTACTTACTTTTTTTTTTTTTTTTTAATCTTTTGTGTGTGTGTGTGTGTGTGAATCCAATATTGGTTAAGGTTTCATTAACTTTAATCCAATGACTTATATTGTACATCGTACACATTAATATGATAACCTCGTCAGGAATACACAATGAACCATTTTTGTATTTTACTTATCACAAAAGGACAAATTATTTACTCTTCCACACTTTTTTTTTCTTTTAGATAGATACTCTCTTTGTAATATGTTTGTTGCTCTATTTTTGCTTTGTTGTTTTAATGTTAAAAATTTTAATTTCTCATAATATTATTTATAGAGGATTCTATGTATCTAACCTATGATATTGTAAATTACTATTAATAGAAAAATGATGTTTCATAGAGAGACATTGTTATTTATAGTCAATTTCAAGTATTTTTTTTTAGACAAACAAATGAAAATATATATATATATATTTCAAATGGGGAGGCACGTCTCTCGTGTTTGTTTTGGAGAAGCAAAAAAAAAATTATAGTCTTGATCTTTTACTCTTGCAAAAGTATAGTCAGAATCAGAAAGTTTTTTAAAAAGCACGACAATACCAAGCTGGTTTTTAAGAAAACAATTATATCTCTTGCAAAAAGAAAAGGATCATTTTACAGTATTTTTAAGAATTTTATTTGAGTTCAGTTTAAAAATTTACAACATACAATATAAAATTATTTCAATTATAAATCAGACTGTCAAAATTTAATCTACAGTTAAAAGAATAATTCTTATCGATAATATAAAATAAAAGATATTATCCTCAAAAATTTGAAAAGAATAATAAAATTAAGTTCCCAACAAACAAATGAAATAGTGAAAACTTTTGACTCAACACGACCAGCACATGCTAGGTCCATCATGATGGGGACCACAGAGAGTGAAAATAAAGAGAACTTTCGACAACAATTTACAACCAGCCTTTTGATTTCTATTAATAGTCGTAAAAGTTTTCTATGGATAGTATACATAATAAAGCCGAGTATATCATTTTCTATGCCGCAATTGGATCCTTATTGATATTCTTTTCTTAGCGTTCATTTAAGACAATATCTTCGGATGATATTTTATCATCTTGATTAAAAATTTTCAATTTTTACACAAATGTTTTTCTCTTTTTATTTTTAAAAAATTTAAACTTTAAAAATCTGTAATTTTTTCATTTTTAATCGAAATAAAATGATTTTTAAATCAAAATATTCATAACATCGAGATGAATAAGACAAGATTCATTTTGTATAATTTTTTTAAGACAGATTTTAAATTTTTATACTATTCTCAATATCGTAAAACTTTTCTAAATGCATTTTTGCAAATATACCTTTTTAATTTAATATCAAAAATACTGTTTCCGAACGTCTCCCATACGGCTCGTTAGATTTGATTTATAGTGTGCACTGGAATCTTTTGGATTGTCCTTATCATCACCAGAAACCATGAAATAAATTTTTTTGGATTATAATAATGTTGCACAAAAAAAGTAGCCTGACCCTGCCAGCACTCTGATTCCAACTTTTGACGTGGAAGGAAGAAAAAAAGGCCCTGACAAAAACTTTGTTGGGTCGGGTCAGAGCACATCTTTGTCACTGAAATTATTACGAGTTTCATTGGCCAATTACCCCTGCTTTTGTTCAGTGAATTCTCTAGAGCTTTCTACTTTCAAGCTGGGTTCTTTTTTTCTTCTTCTCTTTTGTTTTTGTTTTCTAGCACAGTGACTCGTCCTCAGCAATAGTTTTTCTTTTCCTTTTTTATGTTACACGTGTCCACCTACACTAGTTTGAATATATACCCTTTTTTATTAAAAAATAAAATAAAATAGAGATCCAGATTATTTTGCATATTTAAAAATACTCCTTGGTCTCAACCCTTAAGACCCATTAGTAGATATCTAAAGATAATATTTTAAAAATTAGATTGGCAATATATATTTGGAGAGAGCTTTAAAAAAAATTTTGTGATATACAAGATATGACAAAAATTTGAGATGTGCTCAGAAAAAAAAATATGTAAAATGAATTTTATCTTATTTGTCTCGTCGTTATGAGTGTTTTGACATAAAAATGATCTCATTTTAATTCAAAATGAGAAAGTTATGAATTTTTAAATTTTGAATTTTTTGAAAATGGAAGAGATAGAAAATTTGATGTAAAGTTAGGATTTAGAAATCTAGATAGTGTTTTACTATCTGGAGTTAGTGCCATAAACGGCCCTCAAACTTGAGTTCAAAGTTTTGTTTGGTAGGAATGAACGATAACAGAAAAAGATAAAGTGGAAGATGATTACTTGGTGGGAGAAATGTAAAATGACTCAGAGGTTATTTATCTTATGATGTTTGGCATGTAATATGTAAAAAAATATCTCTAATTTAGAAGATATTAAAATTGGAGTGGTTTAAAAATTTGGAGTCTCATGTCTAATTCTTTCATAACATTTCTTTCTCCAACTAACAATCATAAATTATTAATATCATTTTACTAATCTCTATACCTTTCTCTTTACTTCGACTTTTCTCTCTTACTAAACACAGTCCAAGATACGGTGAGCTCACAACCACTTTGTCTACCTCTTGGGAGTAAATTTTAAGCATAATTCCAAGTGTATATGAATAAGTTCTACTAAAGAAATCGTCCATGAAAAAGGATGGAATTTTCATAAGGTATGAAAGCTTGCAAATGGTATAAGGTTCAAAAAGATGGAGTCCTGATAAGAAAATAATAATAATTGAGAAAATAATAAAGGTGCAATAATTCTTGACTTTATAGAGCAAAATAGAAACAATATTGCAGTACTTTTAGCCGGGGTGAGTCCAATAATCACACCCTACAAATCTCTAGGTGGGGAATCTTTGGGCTACAAGAACACTCTTAATTCTTATCCCAAACTAGAGTTAGTAAAGCTAAGTAGATCAAAATTGGTCTACATTGGATAGGGACCATTATTCTTTATTTAATGGTTATAAAGTAGATATATGATACAATTAAAGGAATTCTCTCCAGCCCTATTCCATGCGTACAATCCGAATAATATAATTAATAATGGTTCTTCTAAATTCTATAGTGGTCCTACTTTTAGTTCCTCTAGTTCTAGGAAAACTGGCCTTGTCCCTTCATGACCCTTTCACAAATTAAAGTTCACGCTTAATATTCTTAAAGCTACGAATTAGGTGTGATCTTCCACCACTAATCAAGGGTGGAATGTCCACGTCCATCATTAAATGGACTAAACAAAATATAGATAGTTGATTATTGTTATATATAAAACATCTCAAGTGGGGTACCTGCGGTATTTATAATTTAACTTTTATAAATTTGTAATAATTAATTTATTTACATGTAATTTCTTGTTGAGGATCTTGTCACATGATTTTATTCAGATATTGATATATAGAACAAATAGTACTGAAAAATATTATGGTAAAATCACATGATTACTATAATATGTTACAAGACATGATAACGTATAAGAGGATACCGTATAATAACATACATATATATATATATATATCTCTTTTTTGTGTGGGTGTGCATGTTTGTGACTAAATCCAATAGTGAGAGGCCACTATAGCTAGCTACGATTTTCCATTGTTTTTGGAAGAATAAGTGCCCTTGATTTTCCAATAAATTAAACACTCAAGTGCTCTATATCATCCTAGACAGCCACGAAAGGAATACTCTGGAATTTTCTTCTTTTCACACATACATATGTAGGTCACGTAGAGGCACATATATTATACATATGCATGTATGTATGTGCACATATTTATTTCCGTTTCTACATATATATATATATATATATTTTTTTTTTTGTGTGGGTGTGTGTGTTTGTAACTAAATCCAATAGTGAGAGGGCACCATAGCTAGCTACCATTTTCTATTGTTTTTGGAAGAATAAATGCCCTCGATTTTCCAATTAATTAAACGCTAAAGTGCTCTATATCATCCTAGACAGCGATGAAAGGAATATTCTGGAATTTTCTTCTTTTCACACATACATATGTAGGTCACGTAGATGCACATATATACATATGCATGTGTCTCTGTGCACATATTTATTTCCATTTCTACATATATATATATATATACATATATATATGTATATTCCTACGTTTGTGTGTGATGCAATGTTTGGAAAATTAAAGCCCGGCTTGCATGTAAAAGTTAGCTGTTGCTTTCCAGCAGGGGACCATTTTCCATTGTTAGTTTATTTAGCACAAACTGAATAAATATTATCATTTAAAAATTAAACTCTGTTTGAACTAGTTCAACATGTGAGAGAGAAGGGATTTCAACATCAAATTTGAAATTAAAGTGTATTTTCATTGCTCGTTAATCAACGAAAGTCATAAATCTTATATTTTATTAAAAAAACATATTTATATTATATAACAACTCTGTGTGGAAAAAAAAATCTTATGTCTTTTAACTCATCAGACACACACAGCCTTGGACAAGAAAGAAGCCTATAAAATATACAATATTCCTTTACACGTGATTTTCTCATTAAAAAAAAAAAAAAAGCAAAACAACATCCGTTTTTTTTTTTAGGTAACAGACATAATAAAAGGAGGAAAGCTGACATGACAAAAGCTGACTCTAGGAAAATGAGACGATGATGATATGATATATTGTTACATGTGGTGTTCCGAGTAAAAATAAATATATATACGATATCTCTATTTTCCGATGTCCAGGTATTCAAAGAAAGATGATATAATTTAACAAGTTGTGTCTTATTCTATCTTCTCTTTCATTAACACAATCTATTTTTATATCTAATAGCTCTAAGTGAGTTGCTGTTTGTGTCTGATAAAAAAAGGAACACGGGATAATATATTGTAGTGTTTTTCAGATCAAGAGTACCATTATATGTATATATGTACAGTGGATGTTGGTTAAATTATATCATGGTACTGTAAAAGAACAGCAATATCTTTTAGGTTGGTTGTTGGAATCTTGACTAGCTAGCTCGGTGGCTAGGTAGTCTCAATCATCATGGATATGTGTGTGTATATATGTGTATATGTATACATACATATTGATAAAACCTTACATGGGACGTTTAACGTGCTGAAAAGAAAAGTGAAAAATGGATAGCAACTGAATATCTGGCAGTATGTCGTCCTTACGACTGAAACTAGACGACATGGTGTCCTGCAAGTGGTGAATTGGTATATTATTGTTTTAAGACATAGGGGGAATTATTGATTGAACGTAGAGTAGGGCTTTCCACATGTCAGCCGCTTATAAATATACTATTTTAAAAGTTTTATCTAAATAAAAAATATATATAAGTAAAAAAATAGAAGGAAAAAAAAAAACCATCAAAATACAATAAAAAAAAAAGACATGAAAAAAAAGACCAAAAAGATAAAATGATTAAAATATTAAAAATTGATCCATAAAAAAAAAAAAAACTAAAGTGAAAAATTAAAAAAGATTCGTTTTGACGATAATATTTGAACATTTCAATGAAAGTATTTTCTTAAATTAATGTGATTTATTTATAATGAAATATTTAAAAGAAACTACAAAAAATACAAAAATTTATAACATATGAAACATATATATATTTTAAAATATATAAAATAAATATTTATACTAAAAATAAATCTCAAAAAAGTGTAGAATATAGAAATTGTATTTAAAGTTTTGAAAATAAATGCACTGAGATAATTAAGCTGTATGTTTTAAGATTTTAGATATGGAACGATTTTTTTCTTACTTTTTAATAAATATATCCTACGGATATTATATGATATATATTATTTAATGATAGTAAACGAGTATTCAAATAATGTTGAAAAAATTTTTAAAAAAATATATTTTTTTAAAAGGGTAGAACCGCGGTAAAATCCTTTTTATATACACTATCGATAGAGCTCATTTTAAAACATTCAGATGTAATCAAATTTCGGAGCTGTTGCTTATGTACGGTAATTATCATATAATTTATCTTACAGTAGTATTTGACTAATAAATTAAAAATTAATTAAAAAATAAATTTAAAAAAATCCAACCCTTCGTCGATGCCGACAATAGACTCGTTGACCCCCTATATCGGCGTTGACCCAGTCCCTCCCCCCAATGCCAGTGACAAACCCTTTATCCCCTACGCGTAGACCAGCCCAGGCACCCTCCCCCCCTTCAGCTACCAGCCCTGGAGCCTACCTGACCAGTCCACGCACCCCCTACTCCCTGATGCCGACAACCCCCCCCCCCCCCGAGAGCTCGAGCCCAAATGCCCCACCCCTCGGTTACCGGCGATGCTCCCCCAAACCAAATTTGCGCACCCACCGCCTCAACCCGAACATTGGCGACACTCCTACCAACTAGAGTTACCCCTTCTCTCCCGACGCTGACCAACCTATTCTTTCCCTCCTTCCCCACTCTAGCGACGGAAACTTCCCTTCCCCCCATCCCCCCAAAACCTTCCACCACATGTGGATTTTTTTGAAATTATTTTTTTATTTTTTAATTTATTAGTCAAATGCTACTATAACATAAAATGTATGATAATTACTGTACACAAGCAACATCTCAATCATTCGATTACATCTGAACGGTTAAAAATGAGCTTTATTGATAGTATATATAAAAGGGACTTCACCGTAATTTAACCTTTTAAAACGGTAATTATTATACACTATACCTTACAATAGTATTTCATTAATAAATTAAAAAATAAAAAAATAATTTTAAAAAATCCAACCTCATTCCCTTACCCCAGCGATGGATTTTGCCGACCCCCCTGCATCGGCATCAACCTAGTCCCTCCCTCGCCCCGACGCCAACGACGGACCCCCACTCCCACCCAACGCCAACTAGCCTAGTCCCCTTTGAACTGACCAGCCCAGGCGCCCCCACCCTGACCAGCCCACACGCCCCCCTCTATGCCAGCGATGCTCCCCTTAGACTAGATCTGCAACCCCTTTCCCCCTAACCTTCCACCATCGACGGATTTTTTTAAAATTATTTTTTAATTTTTTAATTTATTAGTCAAATACTACTGTAAGGTAAAGTTTATGATAATTATCATACAAAAGCAACATCTCAGCTGTTTGATTATATTTGAATGGTTTAAAAATGAGCTTTATCAATAGGATATATAAAAGGGATTTACCGCAGTTTTACCTTAAAAAATATTTTGAAAATATGTAAATTAGAAGGAATATCTATCTTTCTCTTTCCAATAACCTTGAACCTCAATTTCATTTTCTTTCTCTAATCTCACGCCCCCCTTTTTTTCTTTTTTCCCCTTCTCTTCATTTGACACCCCTATTTCCCCTCCTCCTCCTCCTCCTCTTCTTCTTCTTCTCTCTCTCTCTCCACCATCACTTTGACCCATGTCCCCGCCTTCCACACGTCCCTTCCGCCCCCTCTTCTCTCGCCGTATGTAAGTATAAAAACAACCAAAAAAGGCCAAAACGCACGTTTCAACCAAAAGTGCGTTTTGGAAGAAAATAGTGATTCTTTTTCTCTTTTCTTATATATGTATAGATTTACACATATATATGTATATGTACACATAATATAAGTGTAACTATAATGGTCGGGACTCTTCTAATACTCAATTTATATGATTGAGCAAATGAAAGTTAAAGGCTACGCTTGGATTACATGTCCATTTTCAAAAAAGGATTTTTTTTTTTTTTTTGGTTTTAAATAAGAAAGTTTTTTCATTTTGAGAATAGGATGGTGTTTGAATATGTTATTATTATTATTTTTGAAAATAAAAAGTTGTTTGAAATAAGAAGAAGTGATGTTAGGAATAGTACATTGTATGAAGATTTTAAAAAGTTTTCTTTTTCTCTTTCCAAATGGCTAATATACAAAATAGATTTTAAAAATGAGATAGTTTTCCTTTTTCAAGAGAGAGAGAATGATAGAAAAAGTTGAGAAAAATAATATTTTGCAAAAATTTTTCAATTTCGAAAATTGGATATGTGATCCAATTAAAACATAGGGTAAATATGTACATGAAGAAAGAAAACACAAATATATAAAAACAAATCCGAGCATAAGCTACCGGTATATATTAGTATACCCTTTGGGTATTAGCGATAATGATACATAGAAGTGTGTTTTCAGACATGGTATATCGAGTATTGAATTGATGGAAAACAAGTTTGTATATTTAAAACGCATAAGAAGATCGTCACATTCGAACCTTAATTAGAACACAAATCTAGTCACAGAAAACATTTACCAATTACCGTTGGACTATCATACACGGTGGTGATGACACAAATTATTTGGACGTTCATCAAGTCATCAATTAATCAACGTTTTTCATGTTCAGCTGTTTCGTTCAGTTGTCCACTGGGCTATCTGGGCTCAACCATGAGCCTTTGAAGGGTTGGCCCAGCTTCACATGTAGGCAAAAGAGTTTACCTTCCGCAATATATAATAAGTTTTTTTTTTTAAAGACAAAGAGAGATTATTTTGCTAATCAATTAGTCGAAGAGAGATTAGCTGCTGAATAAATGACCAATAACTGATTGACCGATATCGATAAGTATTTTACTAATCAATTATTTACCAGATGAGTCAATGTCAATCAACTTTTTAATGGTCACAAGCCATCTCTAAATAATAAAAAGATCATATCATTTTTTAAATAAATGTTTAAAATTTTCTATTGACTAATTTTCTCTTATTAATCCCTTGCAAAAAGAATTAATATTGATAACACTTTATGTGCTTTATAGTCTTTTTTTTTTTTTGTTTTTGTTGAAAGTTTTATGTGGTTTAGAGTTAGATTTAAATGAATCCACGCCATTTTGGATAAGTATAAAGAAATAATGTGTATCCTTAAGGAGTAAAAAAAAAAAAAAAAACAAAACAAAACAAACAGACATTACAATAATTCAGATATATAAATTATATTCGAAACCACTCAAACTTGATGGGAGAGACACAATAAATTAACAAAAAAAAAAAAAAGGGGGGATTATTTGTCGCGTGCACTTTATATGTCGTGGCTGGTGGGGAAAAAAAAATAATTATGTTTACCTGTCGTTTATTAGGCAAACTTTACATAACAACTCCAAGATAGAAGATTTTTTTTTTTTTTTTTTTTTTTTTTTTTTAGAGTTAAATCAACTACATCAATTCTAATATTAATTTCTTTTATCAATTTATATGATAATAAACAATTAATAGTTGTCTTTATAATGATAAATACATTTTTGATTATTAATTAACGTGATAATTTTTTAAATACCTATTGATAAAAATAATGGCATTTCACAATACTGCATAAATTAATATAGAAATGTTAGAATTGGAGATGAGGTACGTAGCATTATTGAAAACTTTATTGAGTGTTCAACTCATTAACTAATAATACATAAAGCCTTTGATTTGAACGAAAGTAAAACAAGGACTAGAATCCATTTAATACGCATCCTCCTGATGAAAAGAATTCAAAGAAAAGGGATAGCCACACAAGTAAAAGATGGGACTTTCTATTTAGGGCTAGCTTAATGATTTGGAGGTTCGAAATTCACATAATTTATTTTTTTTTAATAAGTGAGTGTTATAAACTCTATGATAGTAACCAAAAATATATATATATATGTATATATAAATATATATATATATATAATCTATTTCTCCCTTCTGTCGTGGTTATCTAGTTGCAAGCTTTTATTCTTTGTCGTTCTCAGCTCATAGAGCAAAAGACACGTTTTGCCCTTCTTGATTATCCTCTGGTTCTGCTTGTGCACTGTCCTTATCCTCTCCTTTCTTAGCAGCTTCCGCTTCTTCCTCTACTTTTTTAGCCTTGGCTTCCTCTTTTTCCTTCTCTTTCAATTTGATGAATTCAACTAGATTTTTCAGTGCAATATCAGGATCATCGCTCTTCAATAATTCCTCGGCAACTTCTGCTGGGGTCACTTTCGTGGCTTGAATTTGTTGCTCTATCTCTTCAAAAAGTGCATGCTCTTCAATGCCAAGGTAATTAGACGCAAGAACTCTGAACCCGCATGGTGTGCAGTAGGACAAGTGGACATGCACGTCCATTCGACCGGGACGGAGTAGCGCCGCATCGAGCTTCTCTTTGTGATTGGTGGTGAAGATTATGATACGCTCGTCGCCGCAGCTTGACCACAGCCCGTCGACGAAATTCAGTAGGCCAGACAGCGTCAGCTGTAGCATTGCAGAACGGTTAGGAAAAGAGCTAAGAAAGTAACACGCGAATATGATAAAGTTTAAATTGCATGTAACAATGTCTATCTATCAGATGCCATAAAGTGAAAGCAAAAATGTGAAACAAGTTCATTCAATCTGCTTCCTGAGTATAGAACAAAATTTAGAGGATTACAAGGGCAAAGGACTTGGGGCTAATTCATTATCAAAAATGCTCTGGGCAATGTTGGTGTTAAGTACCACACATTATTTTCTACGAGTATGTGGTTTCGGACACAACTGATCTTCTACCGGGGCTCAATTCGTTCATTAAATGACGGCAAGTACTTGGAAAATTGATCAAACCAGTAGACTTCCCATCCCAGTAAGAAATGCACATGCTTATTAGGAAGCATCAAGTATAATTGATCACATAACGTGGACAAGTATTGAAGATGTCATTTGTAGGTGCAAAAGTGTTGAGCATATCATGGAATAAACAAATACTCTCTCATAAGCGACAAACGAAGTGGAGGACCAAAGCATCCGGACTGAAAATTAAAAAAAGAACTAACACTCTGTTCGATAGGATGGAGAGAAAATAAGAGGGAGAGAAAACTTTTAAAGATGGTGATGGGGTTCTTTTGTGGTGGCCATACTGACATGGAGGGTAGGTGTTTGTGACCTCCTCGATTGGTCCAGTTGGCGTCGAGGGAATGTGCCGCCGGAGATACCATGAGCTAAGTCGGGTGGTTGAAACCCGAACAACCAGTAGGTGTGTTCGTAGTGCTCTCTCTTGCAAGCCACAATGTTGGCCTCGATTGGAACAAGCTAAACCCAGATGAGCCAGAGGAAGATGGTTTCAAGGGCGATACCTGTTGCAATTCTGGCCCCGTGTGGATAAAGACTTCTTAATAAAGGGGATCTTGAGATGACTGTGTGGTGTGGGAGAGGAACATGAATGGTTTATGGGGAGATATTTTTGGTGAATGGAAGGTTTGTTTGATACTTAGTATGAGGGTTTAGACCTGTGGTCTTGTTGTGAGTAGTGAGTAAGGTTTGAAATGTATAGTGCTTAAGGTCATGACTATGTACTTTAGGTGTTCCGCTGTTATTGGAATGATCTAGTTAGAGAGTGTCCTCCTTCTTTACCGTGAATGGTAAATGAAATGTAAGGTACATGGCTGCTCATAGTGTTTAGGGGGTTGATAGTGGTGTGTATTACAGTAGAAATAAAGGGTGTTAAAGTGGTTGTATACTTAGACATGCCTATTCTGGAGGTTTTCAGCCGTCGGAGATGTCGCCGAAAGTTATAGTGTATTGAGAGGGTATACTCTCTTAGTTGAGTAGGTGAGTGGAAGGTAGTATAGATGGTTGCTAGTAGTGCTAAGGGTGTTGATGGATGTATGTTTAGAGTTAGAATGAAGGGTATCAAAGTGATTGCACACTTGGGAACACCTATTTCAAAGGTTCTCCGTGTTAGAGTTGTCACTGGAAGTCATAGTATGTTGTAGAAGGTATCCTCTATTGGTCATTTGTTATGGGTGAAAAATGATGAGAGAAATGCTACTCTAGTGATGGTGGTTGTGATGGTTCCATGTTTCAGGTGTGCTTCCATCTATAAAGTCACTTAAGGTAGAGAGGGTATCCTTTCTTGGTTGGAAATGATGAGTGAAAGGTAAAGGGGATGGTTGTTAGAAATGTTGAGAGAATGTGAGATCTGATAATGTGGTCAGGGATAGTTGGTGAGGTAGAAAATACAGTGTGCTCGATAATGAATTCCTACTCTAGGTGCGCCTTCGTCGAGGAAGCCACCTGATCTAAAGAGGGTATCCTCTCTTGGCCGTGAGTGGATATGAAAGAGGAGTTATTTGCAGTGTTTTGGGATGGAGGTGTTCATTTGGGGTGAGAATAGTGTGAAATTTATAGGTGGAGAAGGATTTAATGGCAACCAAATTTTTTCTAGTTTAGTTTGGAGGTTTTCCACTTGAAGATTCTAGTTAGGGGTTTCTCCGGTCTTGGTTTCCTTCTCTTTCTTAGAATGGCTACTTCAGGAGGCGGGAGAACTCTTCCATTGACCATTTGAACTTAGTCAAAAAGGGTTGTCTTGGTAAGAGACACCTAGGAAGGCTGCCAGGTGGCTACTCTACTACCTCTGATGGACGTCTTTTAGGTGGTCTATAGATGGAAGACGATGTAGCAGGAGAAAAGCTTTTCTAAAATATGAATATTTGATATATATATATATATATATAACAACATATTATTAAACTCCCCTCTAGAAGGAAAAAGGAGAATATTATGGGAATATTCCTTGGGCTTTTAAGTCTAAGCTTTTTGGGGTATCTTTAAGTTTCTCCACAACCCATATTATTCTAATTCTTCATAGACTTAAAGGCTCCCAAGTGGCCAAGAGTCTAATTGGACCAAACAAATGGCCCATTCATATTCCTTGGTTTTCCAAACTACAGCCCACTCAAAAATCCCCGAGGTGTGACTTGGGTCCACATACTGTTTTTGGCCCAAATTGCGAGATGTGGGTTAGGCTTAAGCTGTGTCAAATTTCGGGCATCAACAGATGAAAAAATGAAATGATTGAAAAAAAAAATTAATTTTTCTTTATGTTGTTTGGTAGATAAGAAGGAAAGAAAATGAAATCTTGTACAATTATTATTTTTATTAATATTAGTTATAATATGGTGGATTTTTTCCTCTAACTTTTCAAAGGATTAACCGCTTTAATTTTTTTTTTCCCATCCTATTTTGTTTTCCTTCCTCTTTTTCTTCTTACCAAGCAACTTACTCCACTAATTTTGATCTAATTTTCCCTCTCCCCTTTTTTCTAACTTACCAAACATAGCATAAATCACTAGCCACAAACAAAAGACAAATTAATTGGGTAGAGTGAATAAAAACCGAGGGTCTATTTGGTGAATGAGTTTAAGTTAAAATTTTTAAGTTTGAATAGTAACTTTTGTTGACTTTTTAGAAAAGATAAAAAAAAATTTTCAGAAAAGACAAAAAACTTTTTCAGAAAAAGACAAAAATTTGAGTTTAAACCTTAAGTTTAAACTTTCCTCCAAACGGAGCCTGAAACCTTATCTTCTTCTTCTTCTTTTTATTTTTATTTTTATTTTTATTTTTATTTTTTTAAATAAATTTTGCAATTGGCGAATATGGGATTAAAAAAAATATTTCATAAACAACCTCTCCAATTTTCAAAGGCTAATAGTAGAACAGAGAATAAATCAGATTTTGACCAGCAAACAGACAGATTTCTCTCAGGGAATAGTTTCTATGATTTCCTTTTCCTTTAATATTTTCTTAGCTTTAGCCGTGCACTGTTTTGGAAGACAACGTACGTGGTACTCTTTAAGAAAACAACAAACGAAAAAGGTAATTCATGCACTTCCACTGAGCAAATCAAGAAAAAAATCAAAATCAAAATAGAGAAAAACATGAAAAGAATACGACTAAGCCATAGCAAGATGATCAAACCTGTTTGGTTCTATTCCCATTGTAATCTTGACCAAACCGATTCACAGCCCGATTACGGTCATGGAAGTCAACGGAGCAGTCAATATCCTCAACAACCAGTATGGACCTATTGGCCATGGATATGAGCAGCTTCTTGAGATCGGTATTTTCCCTGAGCTCAGTGAGCTCCAAATCATACACATCAAAATTCAAGTAATTCGCCATTGCCGCGATCAAGCTCGACTTCCCTGTTCCGGGCGGCCCATACAACAAGTATCCTCTCTTCCAGGCTTTCCCTACCTTCCTGTAATACTCTTTCCTCTTCACAAACCTCTCCAGATCTTCAAGGATGAAGTTCTTGACCTCCGTGTCCAGAGCCACCGTCTCGAACGTTGCTGGATGGTCGAGGTTCGTCGGAATCCACGCGTTGCCTACGTCGCCGATGTAGTGGTAGAATTTATCGGAATCCACCGTGAAGATCTTCAACGTCTTTTTCTCTTGCTTGACGGATTTCGATTCGCTCACGACATGAGGTAAATACGAATTCAGGACCAAGTCCAGGTACTTCTTGTGGAAACTGAGCTCGAACGATCGGACCTCTGATTGGATCATCGAATTGAAGCCTCCGTGGTGGTTGCCGAAGCTGCCGGCATTTCCTCCGACCTGTTGGCAAACCAAAATCCACTTGAATTTGACGCCATTGAAGACGTCGACGATGGTCTCGTTCCTTTCCACGGTGACGGAGAGGTTCTTCTCCTTCACAGGCTTGCTCACCTTGAGCCTCTGCGTCGAAGGCGAGATTTTGCCTCCCAAATAGGTCTCCGCCGCCTCGTAGATGTGGTTGCTGACAAGGCCGTCGAATTCTTCGATCACCACCGTCATCTGAATCGAGTAGCGATTGAACAACTTTCTGATTCCAGAGAATAGAAAGTCTTGCAGCTCGCGAGGCATGAAATCTCGGACGATCGACCGAGCAACCATCGCCGTGGCGGCCACCGAAGCCACCGTCGTCAGAACAGTCTTCGCCGTCGCCAGTTTCGTCTCGAAATCCGAAGACGGAGCCATTGATTTAATCTTAAAAAAAAAAATTCAGATATTTTCAGTGACGTTTTACGATTTCTCAATATTTTCAGTGACGTTTTACGAATTCTCAAGGCTTTTTACAATGATATTGAGGTTGACTCAAAGACTTGGGAGGTTTCTGCCTCGTAAAGAGTGCGTTTCTTGGTCTTCCAAGGCAGTTGACAATTTGTCCAACATTTTGGAATCGTTTAATAAAATATAACATTTTGCGATGACAAAGTCAAATTAGAAAAGTTTAAATTGTGCTTTCATTAGTATTAAAGAAGAAAGCTGTCAGTAACAGCGTAGCGTAGTCTAGGGTTTGAGAAAAAAGGCTTAGCTTGCTATCTGGTTTGGAAGTTTGGCCCAGTCAAAGGAGCGAGTGAAATTCATTGAATGAAGAAGATAGAACACGACTTTCTGGTGGCTTCAGAGACCCGTAGAAAAAGTGCTAACCTGATTTACGGTAAATATCTATTTATATATTTTATTGATAGAGTTTTTCTTAATTATTAAAATATAATCTAACAGATAAGATTTTATTTGTATATGATAATTATAATGCATCTTATCTCATAATAATATATGACTAAGAAATTAAAAAATAATAAACAAAATTAAAAAACCCACCTTCATCGGTGGGGGGAGGTTTCCGTTGTCGGGTCGACAGAGGCCGATGGCTTGAAGTCAGCTAGAGTTCACACAGAGTGGAAGGGGCTTCTTGCCGGAGGTCGCATTCACTTGAGATCGTAGGGGAGGGCTTCTCATAAGAGGTTGCAATGGGGAAGGGGGCTTCTTGCTGTAGGTCGCGCGTTGGGCAAGAGGCAATTTTGTCAGTGGGGGCAATTTGCGAGTGGGTGATCATTTGGAAGGGGGGGTGAAACTAAATCGAAAACAGTGCCTGTAGGGGGGAATCTGTGAGTGGGTGATTTGTTTTGGGGGGGGGGGGGGGGGTGGTGGGCAACCTAGGAGAAGGCGATTTCCGACAGGGAAAGATTGCGGGTTTGGGGCCAGTGAGTGTCAGGAGGTTGTTGGAGGCGGGGGCAAGGACGACTCTGGAAGGTCGGCAGGGGTGGGTGCCTTCTCTAGTTTTTTTTTTTTTTTTTTTTTTTTTTTTTTTTTTTTCAGTTACTCTACAATACTATGTGGTAGTACATAAAATAGCTCATATACACTCCTAATTTCTATGCCATCCGATAAAATCTCAACGATCTAAAAAGGAACTCTACCATAATAATTGATAGTAACTCTCAAAGAGTCTTTACCGCAGCTTTGCCCTGAAAAAATTAGATAGGGAATCATATTTTGAGTACTTCTTTATAATTTTGTCAATTATAAGATTAAAATTAATAATTTGAGTGTTATGAAATAATAAAATTATCATAGGCATAAATATAAAAATGTGTCAAATTTATGATATTTATGATATTTATGCATATAACCCAAAAGTTTTCCGTTGGCCTATTCAAAGGTTGGGCTTCATTTTTTGTTGAGCCGGGCTGTTGCGAAGCTGAAAGTGGCCTAGTTTGTCCGTCGACAAGGAAATGGACAAGGATTTTTCTCTTTGAATTCCAAGATTAGCGTTACTACTAATTTTTAATTACTAGGGGTGTTTAGGATATATTCATAACAGTTATAATGTCCGTAATCATTTGTATCAAATTGTTTGAAGCTGTATCCGCCGAAAACCAAATTTATTGGTTTAGGAAACCAAATTGCTCACCTCTGAATGGTTGCGGTCCTGGTTTCTGAATTCTGAGGTTTGATTAAAACTGAACCGAACTGTTTCTGTAAAAGAAAAAAAATTAAACTTTTTAGGGGATGTTTTCGTTTTGTCCATACTCCCCCCCCCCCCCCCCCCAAAAAAAAAAAAAAAAAACTCCATGTGGCAATTTTCACAGGTGGTTTGTGCTGTGCGTTCTCGTCACTTCACCAAATCTAACTGTCGGTCCGGTCTCCAAACCTCTCAAAAACCACACTGACCAAACCATTTTCACCCTTAGTTCTTATAAGTTACAAGCCAATCAATTATTCCTTTTATGTCTCCACAGAAATACCATGCTATGTTAATTAAAATATTCCAATTATTATGATCTTTAACATTTTAATTAAGTGATGTAATTTTATTAGGGGACATAAAAAGAATACAAAAGTGGAATTCATCAATGAAATATAAGAATAAAAGATACAACTAGCTCATCCCAATTTCTAACATAGAGAGAGAGAGAGAGGGAGAGTAGATTTTCTCCATCACGTACAATTATACATTGTTTTTCTCAGGTGGGGTCTGTGGAAAAAATAAATGGTACTAGTGACATAACGACATGGTGTCCTATGAACGGTGAATTTTTTTTTTTTTTTTTTTTTGGTTTAACAATATTGGGAATTATTGATTGAACGTCCTATAGGGCTTCAGCCACTTATAAACGTATTTACACAAACATAAATTTGCATATATGGTGGCCAGGAATCTCCTATAGATTTCAAACTCCATATGTATGATTGGAGAATATGCCAAGTAGAATGAAATGAGTGGTTCAAACCAGAGAAGGATGAAATAAATCACCCAGTTAAGTGGAGCGCCAAAGCATAAAGTAGCATAGGACCATGAGGGAAAAAAAAAAGATTTAAAAAAGAAGAAGAAGAAGAAGGTTTAGTGTGATTGCACAAAAAAAAAAAAAAAATTTAGTTGAAAAAAATCCAAAAAAGGAGGCAATCTGTGTTGGTAAATAGCGTGCGGGTGAGTTTCGGATACGACATCATGTTTTAAGGAAAAAATAAAACAACATCGTAGTAAAAGAGATTCTACAGGAATGAAAGAAAGTGGAATGACAGAACTATACTCTTTACATGCCGCGTTAGGAAGAACTTAAAGACAAAGACAGAGATTGATGACACCTGCGAAATAGAAATGATAGATAGAGACTTAGGGTCCGTTTGGTGAATAAGTTTGAGTTGGAAATTTTAAGTTTTAATCGTAATTTTTATTGACTTTTCAGAAAAGATAAAAAACTATTTCAGAAAAGACAAAAAACTTTTTCAGAAAAAGATAAAAACTGATATGAAAATTTTGAGTTTTAACTCGTTTGCCAAACGTCCCCTTAAACATTGCAAAAAACAGAATCCCATCATGAAAAACTATAAATAAGGGTAAAGACATTAAATTTGTATGCTTATTGAAACGTCCAAGACTTAAAAAGAGTCAAAGTTAGATTTCTCTAAATCTCAGAGTTCCAAATTAAGCTTTGCATTTTGTTCTTCGTTGCTAAATCGAATTTCAACACAAACAGTAAGGATACATGTGAGCATAATTCCAAACACGCTAAATGAGTGTATTGAATTGGTAGGAAACAAGTGTTTATGTCCAGAGGAAAATTACTCACTACCCAACATTCGAACTTTAGAAAACAAATTTATTCACAGGAATCTTTTTTATGACTTGATCACATTCGGTGGTGATAACACAAATTATTTGGATGTTGATGGAGAGTGAATATGAAAATGTCTGTTCATGTGTGAGCCGGTTTGCTGAATCCAATGTATTTTTTCTGTAATTGTCCGACATCGGGTCATCATCAAATTATATTTACACCCATTATATTTATAAATACCCCCATCAAATTATCTTTTATAAACAATATTTTCATTGTACCTAATTTAACCTTCTCACATACAATTATTATTTGGATAGTGAATAACACAAATTATTTGGATGTTGATGGAGCGTGAATATGAAAATGTCTGTTCATGTATGAGCCGGTTTGCTGAATCCAATGTATTTTTCCTGTAATACTCCGACATCGGTCATCATCAAATTATATTTACACCCATTATATTTATAAATACCCCCATCAAATTATCTTTTATAAACAATATTTTCATTATACCTAATTTAACCTTCTCACATACAATTATTATAATTTTTATTTGATTTACTTTTTTAGACTATACACAAATCAAAATAGGAAAAAAAAAAAAAAAAACTTTCCTTATTTTTAAATTTTTTTCCTAAAAAATCTTACGTTGTTTAAAAATCACCTTGTTCATGAAATTCTTAATGCTAGATATTTCTTCTTCTTCATAATTTTCCCATGTGTTTTCGTAATCCTCTTCTCTTTAAAAAAAAAATATATCATTTGAAAAAAAAAACTTCATAATGATTAATCCTTTTATTGAACAATTGTAAAATATTTCAACCTATCATGATTCACCAACCTACTCATGTTTAACAAACACAAAGTAATATAAATTCTCTTAAAATGTTTGATACAATGGGTGGGAAAATAATAATAAAAAGAAATACATATTGTAATACGGATTAATTTGATTATTAATAGTAAACAAGAGGTGTGCTTTTAATTTCTTTAAAAACATACCATAATTATTTGTAGTTAATGTAGAGTATAACAAGGTGTATTTTTAATATATATATATATAGAGAGAGAGAGAGTTAGAATTATGCAAATCTTTATGGGGTGTCCAAGTCATTGATAAATACTACATAAAGCCTCTGAAAAGAAAGAATGTCTATGAAGAATCCATTTAAGACGCATCCATGTCATGAAATTGAAAAGCATCCAAATTACAAAAAGGGGGACTCTCTCTATTTCTCACTTTCGTCGTCGTTATCGCAACGTCCCGATCTTTATTCTTTGCCGTTTCTCAAGTCTCAGCTTGAAAAGCCGCATACCCTTATTGATCATCCTTTGGTTCTGCTTGAGTACCGTCCTTTTCAT
The DNA here is from genome assembly GCA_025413485.1 of Ficus microcarpa. Lineage (NCBI taxonomy): Eukaryota > Viridiplantae > Streptophyta > Magnoliopsida > Rosales > Moraceae > Ficus > Ficus microcarpa. The sequence goes on along the minus strand of CM046379.1, from coordinate 13,353,983 downwards.
CCCCTTCCTCGTCAGCTTTAGTTTCTTCCTTTTCTTTTTCAGCCTTGGCTTCCTCGTTTTCCTTCTTTTTCACTTCCATAAATTTAATTAGATTTTTAAGTGCAATCTCGGGGTCGTCGCTCTTTAATAATTCCTCAGCAACCTCTGCTGGGGTCACTTCCGTCTCTTGAATTTGTTGCTCTATCTCTTCAAACAGTGCATGTTCTTTAATGCCGAGGTAATTAAATGCCAGTAGTCTGAACCCGCATGGTGTGCAGTAGGACAGGTGGACATGCACGTCCATTCGACCAGGCCGGAGCAGCGCCGGGTCAAGCTTCTCTTTGTGATTGGTGGTGAAGATTATGATACGCTCGTCGCCGCAGCTTGACCACAGCCCGTCGACGAAGTTCAGTAGGCCAGATAGTGTCAGCTTTAGCATTACAGAGAGTTGGGAAAAGATCAGCTAATAGAGTGACACTCAAATGTGGTTAAGGTCTATATTGCATGGAAAAAATATTTATCAGATGCCACAAAGTGAAAGCAAAAAGGTGAAACAAATGCTCGGGATCGTAAAGTAATATTACTGACGCTCTTATCAAATGTTTAGGATCAAGTACTCGACACTTGAGGCAACTGACTGAACCAGTAGACTTCCCATAAATCAGCCAGTAAAGAATGCTGATGCATACTAGGAAAAATAAAGTAAAATTTACTAAACAGGATTATCTATATGCTTTCACTAGATTTGAATATTTTAAAGCAAGAAAAATTTGATAAAACAGAGAAAAACAGGAAAAGAAGACAGAAAAGAAGCCATAACAAGATATCGAATAACAGAAGTCCAACAAAAAGAGAGAGAGAGAGAGAGAATAGACTGACCTGTTTAGTTTTGTTCCCATTTTCACGTTGACCAGACTGATCCGCAGCCGAATTACGATCATGGAAGTCAACTGTGCAGTCAATATCCTCAACTACCAGAATGGATCTGTTGGCCATGGTAATGAGCAACTTCTTGAGATCGCTATTTGCCCTGAGCTCAGTGAGCTCCAAATCATACACATCAAAGTTCAGGTAGTTCGCCATTGCCCCGATCAAGCTCGATTTCCCAGTCCCGGGAGGTCCGTATAACAAGTATCCTCTCTTCCAAGCTTTTCCGACCTTCCTGTAATAGTCTTTCCTACGCTCACAAACCTCTCCAGATCTTCAAGGATGAAGTTCTTGATCTCCGTGTCCAGAGCGAGCGTCTCGAACGTCGCCGGATGGTCGAGGTTCGTCGGAACCCAGGCGTTCTTGCGGTAGAGCCTCTCCGGATCCACCGTGAAGATCTTCAGCGTCTTCTTCTCTTGCTTCACGGATTTCGATTCGCTCACGATTTGGGGCAAATACGATTTCAGGACCAAGTCGAGGTATTTCTTGTGGAAACTGAGCTCGAACGACCGGACCTCGGATCGGAGGGTCGAATTGAGGTCTCTAGGGTTGTGGAAGCCGCCATTATTGGCCTCGACCTGTTTGCAAACCAAAATCCACTTGAATTTGACGCCATTGAAGACGTCGACGACCGTTTCGTTCCTTTCCATGGTGATCGTGAAGCTCTTCTCCTTCTCAGGCTTGCTCACCTTGAGCCTCTGCGTCGAAGGCGAGATTTTGCATCCCAAATAGATCTCCGCCGCCTCGTAGATGTGGTTACTACCCATGCCGTCGAATTCCTCGATCACCATTGTCATCCGAGACGAGAAGCGATTGAAGAAGCTCTTGATTCCAGAGGACAGAAGGTCTTGGAACTCGGGAGGCATGAAATCTTGAAGGACCGACCGAGCAACCATCGCCGCGGCGGCCAATGACGCCGCCGTCGTCAGAACCGTCTTCGCCGTCGCTAGATTCGTTTCAAAATCCGAAGATGAAGCCATTGATTTCCTCAGGAAAGAAAAATATTTTTTAAAAAATTCAGAGATATTTTTAGTGACGTTTATCCGAATTATTTGTGCTTACTGTAATGAAATTGGGTTGATTTTGATGACTCTGAGAAAATTCCTCGCAATGACATGGAAGCTCATCGAGAAGCTTCCGAGTTCAAATAGTCTTCGTCTTCGTCTTCGTCTTCGTCTTCCTAGGTTTGTAATAAAATATACTGCTTTGTCTAGGATTTTGACTCAAATTATATTTATTTATCTCAGTTTTTACTTTTTTTTTTTTTTATTTTAATTTTTTTAAAAATTATTAAATATTTTTAATTTATATATCAACTCAAACTCATTCATCAAACGGATCATATATTTACAATAATTAAAAAAAAAAAAAAAAAGAAGAAGAAGAAGGGAAATAAACAATACCGTAGTCTACGGTTAGATTAAAGCGGCTGGCTTTCTTTCAGGTTTGTAAGTTTGAACCATTCAAAGGAAGGAGAGAAATTGGGAAAAGCAATTACACAAGTTTAGATACCCTTATATTAATATGATATATAATATCAATATTAGATTAATATAATATAAAATTAAATTAAAATTTATTAAAATTTATGTCATCTTTATCAAAAAAGTGAAAAATTTATTATCATATCCATCAATTAAAAAAAAAGTGATTAATTAGATAATTTTTTGAAGGAGAAAATTTCATTAGATGAAGAATATAGAAAACTACAAGGCCAAGGGAAAAAGGCTTTGGTGGCCTAATCAAAAGTTGGGTTCACATTTAATGGGCCTAGCTTCTACCAAGCTGAAAGTGGCCCAGTTTATGAGTCAACGAGGAAACAGACAAAGATTTCTCTCTGGGAAATTGAAGTAATATAGCAAATGAAATTCTAGTCTTTCCTAATCATTTAGATTATAAATTTGATGAATTTACCTAATAAAATCAGCTATTTACTAAAATAATTTAAAAACTTACTATTTATTTTAATTAATTTCTAAAAACTACTCTTTACTTCTTTCTCGCATCCAATTCCGAGCTTAGCGTACTACTAGTTCTTTCCAGGAGTGTTCAGGATATGTCCATAACTATTCATATCGAACCGTTTGGAGCCATATCCTCTGAAAACCAAAAAACCGTAAAAAAAACCTTCGCCTCACCGTTGTCCCTCTCTCTTATGGTCAGGCCTCCGGTGCTCTGCCCAACGTTTATCCCTTGCTCTCGCCGTTCTCCCTTCCTCTACTCCCGTGCTATGACCCCGATGTTGCACTCGAGTATTGGCCCCCGTTGAGTTTAGGCTGCCGTCAACCTTCAGTTTCGCATCTGCTCCTTGTTGTTCTCTCTTTGTGCTTCAGGGCTTTAGTCGATGGTAGTGCTTAACATGTAGGGTTTTCTGTTTTTTGTTTTTCAATTTTTTCTCCAAACCACAATCAATCCAGACCATAAAGAAATCTCCACGGTACGGTCACGTGTCGGTTTTCACCGCTGGTTGGCACGGCAACGGTCTCATCGCTTCACCAAATCAAACCGACAGTCCGGTCTCCAAACCTCTCAAAAACCACACTAACTGAACCGTTCTCACCGCTAGTTCTTACAAGTTACAAGCCAATCAATTATTCCATTCATATACCTAGTCTTTTAATTGATATGTCATTGTAATATGACGCGACGTAATCTTATAAGAAGGAGATAAAAAGAATACGAGAGTCAAATTCATCAATTAAATATAAGAATAAAAGATACAACTAGCTTTTCTTTATTTCTAACCAATTATACAATTATACAATTATAAATAGCTTTTTCTCAGGTGCTGTGAAAAAAAAATATATAGAAAAAATAATATAAATAAATAACAAAAGATTTAACGGTTTTGGTCTAAATGGTGTGAATGAATGGTGTTGGTGACATGATGTAGTCCATTAATATATTCATTGAAATAAGTTTTGACCGACACACGATTGATTGGTTAACATGATTCGAGCTTTGTAATTGCCTTGCTCATTTAAATTTTATGTTCTATGTATGTGTAGATACTCTTAATTATGTTAAAAAATTAGGTGAATATGTGACAAGTCTAAACTCTCATACATGAACTTCTCATGACAATTAGACCTCCATAAGAAGGGTGAGGGTCCATCACAAATCAATGCTTTCCTTGTGCAGTTTTTAGTGCATTCCTTTACAGATTCCCTTATCCTTGGGGACATAAACTAGCAGCCACAAGAAATATTGATTTCATTCAAACAAAGAACAGAAAACGACTTCGTTTAGTTGCCATGTTCTTCAAATATTGCACAAAACCCTCATATGGGTCTAGCAAAATAGATTAAATTGACAGGCACCGAGATAATATTGTAAATTTCAATGCCAAAGTTAAGATGAATAGAGGCCACTTCTTCAATATGCTAATTTATGTAGGGCTGTACAGAAAAACTGATCAAATCAAATCAACTCATGATGAAATCTATTGAATTGCCACTGAAAACAAATCGACCGATGCAAACCAAACAAGTTGGTGGGAAACCTAACCAATTCGAGACCTCTACAGCTGATATCGGTTGTAGGTTTTTAGCTATCGGTTCACACTGAACCAAACCATTACCTACCTCTTATTTTAATTTTGTTAAAATGTGAAAAAAAAAAAAAAAAAAAAAACCATATGCCTGACAACATCATTTACCCACCACATCCTTTCCCTTTTTTCATTGAAAAAACAAAACCGTACCCCACTTTTATTCTTTCTTCCCTACTCTCACTCTCCCATTTCTCTCAAGTCTCAAGAGTTAGTCCAGATTCTCCCTTTCCTTTAGAAACCCTAGTGCTGTCACCTCTCCTAGTCGTACCGTCTAAGTTCACCGTTGAGTTTGTCTTGCCAACAGTTTCTCCTCACTTAGCTCTCATTCTCTCATCTCTCTCAATTCATAATCCTAATCTTCTCTTTTTCCTTTTGATATGCTAGCACCATCATGTCTCCTAACTATAGGAAATTGTTAATGTTGATCAGACTAAATTTTAACGGTTTGATTTATAAGTATTTATATTAAAAATTTACAACTTGCAATACATAATTGCTTTCAGTCATATAACAGATTCTTGTAATACAAAATGAAAGGTACTAGTGTAAAATTCCCTTCTATATGCAGTTTTATTTACTTTATTTTTAGTTGTGGTAGAACCCTGCAATAATGATGAACAACCACACCAACACACACCCAGCCATCTTTTCAACACAAGCATGCACTCTTGGTAATGCCACAAAGATATGGAACAATCATCATTTCATGACTCAAAAATAATGGTGAACCATTTCTTTCCCAATATATATATACACACACACACACATGTATATACACATATATATCATGCATGGAATGTTCATGGACCACGCGGGGCGTGGGGACTCAAAAATCCTTAAATCATTCGAGATACATTTGGGTCCAACTCCCATCCCCTTCAGCACATGCTAACCTGATCAACCTAAAAAGTACTATGTTATTGAACACCAGAAAAATTACTAAAAGGCCAATGTCTAATGCGAAGCAATCGGGGGAAAAAAAAAAAAAAAGATCATAAGTAAAACTTGTATAAAATTTAAGTGGAGCTCTAACTTAAAATAGAAAATTATAAACTATTTTACTCACCCGATAAAAAATCTTGTTTGTTTTTCTATATGGCGCCCTTAATAACTTTTCTAGCTTCAATGGTTTTGATAAGTTGTTCTACTATATAATTTTTTTAATTCAACAAAAGCGTATAATTGAATCACGATGACCTGTACACCATTTGTTGGGACACTTAAAGACGAAATGAGAGCTTGAACTTCAAACCATATCCCGTTTAAATTAAAGATGACCTTAAAATTAAACCTTGCTTAGTAGAGTGAAAAAGGGAGAGAGATGAAGTTGAAGGAGGGATTTTAGAAAGAAAAATAGAATTTAGTCTCTCCATAAGTGGAAGAAAAGCTAAAATCCATCCAATAACTACTAAAATTATTTTTTTTGTCCTTGCTTTTAAAGTGAAATAGTATAAATAGATAAATAAAATAGTATTTATATAACTTTTTTATTTTCTTTACTTCGTAATACCAAACAACATGAAGGAAAAACAAAAATTTTCCCCTCTCTCTTATTTTCTTTCACTTCCATTTTTCCTTTCCTTCTTCTTTTCTTTCCTTCCTACAAGCATTCTACAATGCTATTGTGACTTCACTCTTTTCCTATGTTATTAGAATGGTACAATCAAATTACCAATATAAAATGTTGCCCCACGGTCGGCAATCATTATTATAAGCTAGCTAGGGTGTTTGTGTTGTCACTTGTGAGAGGGCACGTTGGAGTTGTCACCAATTCATTAGCAAATAATTAATGGCGCAATATAAAAATGCACGGACCATTTTTCATGTCATGCAGCTTTCTTGGTTCAACAGATATGGCAGGCAACATGGACTCGCCTAGCTACTCCATCTAGTTCGTGATCATTTTTAAGTTTCCATAATAGTCCGTGTCACAATTATGTATCTGTGAAATGGAAATGTCAGCTTAATCCACTACTAAAACATTTTCCTTATACCCTTTTAAGGCTAGTTTACTTGTCTTTACTTAAAACCCTTTTTCTTTTTTCTTTACCTATAAACTTCACAACATACAAATGTTTATGTAACCACTAAAACAATCCAATAACTTAATAATATAATATTAATTCAACTTCTAACATTCTCACTTACATGTAAGTGTCATGTAAATGGACCGAGATCCAAATCTATCATCGTGTGTAAAAGTTAGACTCAGATTCTATGTTAAATGAGTTGAATAGAACTCATCTTAAAAGTTAGGACAAATTCAACTTCCAACACCCTTCCTTATACGTAGGATGTCATGTGTATATGGGTGGCAATTCATGTTGCGTATCGGGTTCGTGTCGTGTTAGATCCATGTCGATTTTTTTCTTCCCCGACCCGAACATGACCCGCAACACGAAAATGACATTAAACTGCAACACGAACACGACACGAACCCGTCACGGGTGGACACGATACAAACCGAAATTGACCCATGACATGAAATTGACCCGCAACACGAAATTAACCCGCAACACGAAATTGACTCGCGACACAAAGTTGACACGAAATTGACCCGCGATACGAAATTGACATGAAATTAACACGAAATTAACCTACAACATGAAATTGACACGAAATTTGACCCAAAATGGACACGAAATTTGACACAAAATTGACATAAAATTTGACCTGAAATTGACAAGAAAAAAAGGGTTGTGTTTGGGTTCTACGGGTCTAACCCGAACACGACCCGTTTTTTTTTTTCTCGTGTCAATTTCCGTGACCCAAATTTGACTCGACACCTATTTTTCCCAACCCGAACCCGCAAAATTCGTGTCGTTTTCGAATCGTGTCGTTGTGTCGCGACCCGTATTACCACCCCTACATGTATATGGCACTGATTATAACATCCTTCCACACGCATAGCCCATCATGCAAATAGACCTAGGTCCAAAATCATTATCGCGTGCAATAATTTAGCTCTGATATCATGATAAACAAGCTTCTTAAAAACAAATGGAAAAAAGACGCTTAACTCACATTTAAACACCACAATCATGCAAATAGACCTAGGTCCAAAATCATTATTTCTTGCAATAATTTGGCTCTGATATCATGATAAACGAGCCTCTTAAAAACTAACGGAAAGAAGATGCTCAACTCACATTTAGACACACAACAATTAATAACTTAAAGATGCGGGATAATTCAACTTCTCACCGCGTGATAAATTAGTATATTGTAACTATATATAATATGCAAATTGTCCTTTTCCTACGGGTATCTGACCAAATTTGTCTTAGACAATATCCTCGTATCACTCTCAAGGTTATTTTATAAATGTTCAACGCCCGAACAAATTCTTGTCTCATATTGGGACGGTACAATATAATAATCCTACCTAAATTTTTACATGAAAACATCTGATCAACCTCAGGCTCTTGACCTTGAGATTTAAATCTTTCCTTGATCAGTAGACAACTCCAACAAAGGCTAAAGATGCTCAGTCTCATCACTTATCTGTCAAAGGAAGAACTTCTCCTCCGCCTGCAATACTATTATTATGATATATTTATAGCTGCAGTTTTTATTTTTGGAGCAACATATTTCTTGTCAAAAGCCTGTAGAAGATCCAGTTGTACTGAAACAGCTCAAATCCCTGGCAGATTGGGTTTGCCTTTTCTAGGTGAAACCATTTCTTTCCTTTCTGCAACTAATAGTACAAAGGGATGCTATGATTTCGTCAGACTCCGTCGACTACGGTTAGTTCTATACTTGTTTATGTTTATATGTACACATATTTGACTCCTGATTTTCTTCGTTACTTCTCTCTTCTTGTACCATTTTAATGAAGTGGTTTAGTCCTCTAAACTAGTCATGATTACATCTTTTCTCCAATCATCTATATATTATGCAAAGATAAATCGTACTCCAGCCTAAATTTCTCACTTTTCTGGTCATATTTAAGTATACAATATGATGATACTTTATAACTAATTAACTATTATTGTAGCATAATTATATTGAACTTAATTGTGGATTGCACATAAAGGTGTGCCTTAGGCAACTATGTTAACTATATGTTATCTTTTGTTTAATTAACCAAAGAACGAAGTTATGATGATTTTTGTGAAACTAGGCATGGGAAGTGGTTCAAGACGAGGATATTTGGCAAGACCCATGTGTTTGTTCCGAGCACAGAAGGCGCAAAAATGATTTTTTCAAATGATTTTGCACAGTTCAACAAAGGGTATGTGAAATCAATGGCTGATGCTGTAGGAGAGAAGAGCTTGCTCTGTGTACCGCATGAGAGCCATAAAAGGATCCGGCGTCTTCTATCTGATCCTTTTTCCATGAATTCTTTGTCCAACTTCGTTCAAAAATTCGACAAGATGCTGTGCCAAAGGCTGAAAAAGTTGGAAGAAGAGAGGGAAAGCTTTGTGGTTCTTGACTTCTGTATGAAGGTAACACATTTGTAACTCTTGTGATGCCATTAAGATTATTGATAATTTTTAGCATGCAACCAAATGGTGTACGTATTAGCTAAATTTTTTCGGAAAAATGACTTATGTTTCAGATGACATTTGATGCTATGTGCAACATGCTAATGAGTATCACAGACGATTCCTTGCTACGAAAAATCGAAAAGGACTGCACCGACATCTCCGATGCAATGTTATCTTTTCCATTCATGATTCCTGGCACCAGATATTACAGAGGCATCAAGGTAAAAAAAAAAAATGTTCATAGGATGCACAGCAAGGTGCAAAAATTGGACAAAATTTTGCTCACATGGCTTTTGTAATATTTGATTTACACTCCATTTGTTTCAGCCACTTCTCAACGTTTCAAATGTTTCCATTTCTCCACATTCCAAATGGGCATTTGGGAGCAACATTTGAAATTGTATGAAATGTTGCCATTTGCAACTTTTAGGCAAAATTGCAAATGTTGGGAGGAGGGCAACGGTCTACAGTGCTAACTATTTCCATTTAAATGTTTAGATCCAATTGTTTCTCCCAAACGGAGCCTTCAATTTTTATCCTAAGCGTAAGCTGTAAAAGCTGCCTAACAAGAAAAATATCAAAGCAGGCACGTGAACATGTCATGGAAACTTTTAGAGAAATGATTGCTAGACGGAGGAGTGGAAAGGAGGCCCCAGAAGACTTCCTACAATCCATGTTAGAAAAGGACTCGTTGCCGCCCGGCGAAAAGCTCGATGATTCGGAGCTTTTGGACAATCTCTTGACGATGATAATTGCGGGGCAGACCACCACGGCAGCCGCAATGATGTGGAGTGTCAAGTTTCTTGATGAGAACAGGGAAGCACAGGACAGGCTCAGGGTTAGTATGTCATGCAAAAACTTTTGTTATGAAAGTGGTGTTTGATTTTTACAAAATCCGGAGTAGTAATTTCTATGGAAGAAATGTCTTATAAGTATATTTACGTTTCAGCTTAATGCTTTTGAACTATTTGCCAATTTAGTCAAAAAGGGTCCTTGAGTTGGGGACTATTTTCCACTTTTCTACTTATAGCAAACATTTTTTAAAAAAATAAATTCTACTTATAGTAACCAAAAACCGTTAAACATCATGCTGTTACTCATTCTAGTACAACTCCATTCAGGAAAAAGGGGGCTATCAAAAGAAAGAAAAAGGAAAAGTTGGGGGAGATGTAAAAAAGGGAAAAAAGATATTCATTTTTCTATTCAATCTAGAAATATTTCTTTAAATATGAACATTATCTCTTCTCCTACAAAATGCCCAAGTAGTGGATGATTTTAGACTCATGATTGGCTTGGTACAATATTCAACAGAATTTATCTGTTGCACGAGGGCGGTCAATGTTCACTTTATGATTGAAATGACTAATTTGTCGAAGCAAATTTTGCAGGAAGAACAGATGTCAATAGCTAGAAATAGGCCCGTCGGAGCCTCACTCACACCTGAAGATATTTCCAAAATGTCCTACGGTTCCAAGGTTGCAAAATTAGAATAAATTATAACTTGCTACATTATACATGAAAATTCTTACTCCCACCCTTCTCCCATTATTTGTCGTAAAAATATCTTATTGAATTCTAATTTGAATCATAAGATATGTTTTAAAATCAGTTATTTTTACATATATTTAATTTAATACACATGCACTACCGATAGGAATGACTTATCATAGAAAGCTCCTAGGAAGTTTGCATCTTTTGATCTGTAATGAACTAGTGGTGGCGGGACTGCTGGAACGTGCGTCTAGTGTTGAGATCTCATGATTCATTTTCACATGTCTACCAGGTTGTCAAAGAAACTTTGAGAATGTCAAATGTCTTATTGTGGTTCCCTCGTGTTGCACGTGCTGACTGCAAACTAGAAGGCAAGTACATCTCCACTTCTTCTCATGGCACTTGATAAAAAAAAAAAAAAAAAAGAGGAAGAAGAAGAAGAAGAATGCATAGCCATGAATTCCCGCCGTTTCAATCTAATCATAAAATCCTTTGTTGCAATCTTTCTCCTAAAGAAAACAAAACCATTGTTTGTTTGCTTAATTTGTGAATGAAAGGCAGGTTATGCAATAAGGAAAGGATGGCATGTGAACATTGATGCAACTTGCATACATTATGACCCAGATTTGTATCCACAACCATTGCAATTCAACCCTTCAAGATTTGATGTAACAAACAAGCTCTCTTCCCAACACTTCCATTTTCATTTTTCTCTATTTTTTTTGGAAATTGGATAGTAAATTTTCTTCCACTATTTTTATTTATTATATGTTTTCTTCAGGAAATGCAAAAGCCATATAGTTTCATTCCTTTTGGGTCAGGACCAAGGACATGCTTAGGAATTAATATGGCCAAAGTGACGATGTTGGTCTTTCTGCATCGTCTCACTAGTGAATACAAGTGAGTTTAATTATGTCAAAACCTTAACTCCTATTTACACCCGAGTTTAAATTCACTTTTCAAACTTTTTTTTGCAATATTTTCTCATAAAAATTTAAATTCACTACTTGAATCATGGCTTAGAACCTATGATCGAAACAGACTTTTTAGTCCTCACTTTCTAGTTTTCTTCTGTGAATAACAAAAGTCTTCCATGATTCTGTAGGTGGACAGTCGATGATTTGGATGGTAGCCTAGAAAAGAAGGCACACATTCCCAGACTGAGGAGTGGCTGTCCCATAACCTTGAGGCCATTGTGATTTATGGCAAATAAGCCAAATGGGTATATGATGAAGGTGCTCATCTACGGGCAAAAGGGTAGGTTTCTTTTTTTTTTTTTTTTTTCACTTCAACAAGTTGCAGCTTTACTTCGTTTCTTCATGTAACATGGTAGTAATTATGTATAATGCAACAATATGGTAGAGATAGTAAGTACATTTGTCAAAAATAAGTTGGCACTGCTACATGTAAAATATGAATTATTATGAAATGATGGAGTCAAATTATTTGAAATAGTTTTCTTTTTAATACAATGCGGGATTGAATCCACAGTACGCGCTCTCCCAACCCAAGCTCTCCTTCCCAGTCGATGCCGTTTGACCCAGTGGTCATTGGCAAACAGGTTACATCTTTGAGACAGAGTGTGACATAAACCGTGATAGCAGTCGTTGCGTTATTCTTGCAAGAAATGACACCAAAAATTGAAACATACGACGCAGTTGTTGTGGCATAGACATGGGCTCGCTGGTATGCAGAGACTTGAATATTCAGTTCATTGGGATGGATTTATACTGTTGGATAGTGGATGTTATAGCCTGTTCAACTGGTAGCCTCTCCATACTTGACGCGCCATAAAACCCATGAACTCCGGTTGTTCTCTTCAGTATAAATTCTGCCTCTCTAGGACCGGATATAGGACCTGAATGTTGCATTATATAATCATATTAGATTATTTTGATCGACACCTGTGAACTTGGAAAAACCCTCTTAAAGTTTCTGAGTCAGTAAAATAGTATGGGAAAAATACTCTATCAGTACGGTACAATTCTGACCAAGAAAAATAAGTCAATTTTTAACGAAACTTGACCACATCTGCCAGTTTAGAACTTAGGGTATTCAAGGTTTTTTCTTACCTTTCATAGAATATCATACAAAAACACATGGATGAAAGTTAAATGGAAGATCTCAATGAGAAAAGAATTCCAATATGATACCTCCATGGCAGAGCAAAATGGCATTGGGATTGATCCTAAGCGCAGCATCTGCAATTTCTTGCACGCGAACAACACTCTCTTCCAATGAGACTGCTGTTTTAGCACCTATAGAGCCGGATGTAGTGAGTCCCATGTGGGCGACAATGATATCAGCCCCAGCTTTTGCCATTTCTGCAGCTTCATCTTCGTTGAAGGCATATGGGGTTGTTAAGAGACCCATCTTATGTGCTTTACCGATCATATCAACCTCCAAGCTGATAATTAGATAACAAAAAGTAACAGGTGTATAAATGCACGAGTTACTAGTACTAGCGATAACATAGGAGAAATTGTTCCTATTGAAACATGTAAATCTTCTTAGATAACCTACCCATATCCCATTCCTGTTTCTTCAAGATTTTGTCTAAAATTACCATCAAAGAGCCCAACAGTTGGAAAATTTTGGACCCCAGCAAATCCAATTGACTCCACCTGCTTCAGGAAGAAATCCATTCGACGAAAAGGATCGGTACCACACACACCAGCAAGAACTGGTACATTCTTCACCACCTGTACTTAAATGTAAGCTCTGAATCAGAGGGAAAAAAATTGTCCTGGAAACTATACAAAGAAAGCAGCTAGTCGAAACTTACAGGTAAAACTTCATTTGCCATGTCAAGTACAACAGCATTTGCATCAGCAAAAGGCAACAAGCCTGCTAATGAACCCCTTCCTGCCATACGAAATCGCCCAGAGTTGTATATGACTATGAGATCAACACCACCAGCTTCCTCAAACTTGGCAGATATGCCTGTCCCTGCCCAGCCCCTATGATTGGAAGCCCTTTATTTATCTGATCTTTAAGTTGCTGCAATATTGCCCGAGTTCTTTGTAAAGTTTCTGGTAGAAGAGCAAAATTTACAAGTTAGATCATAGTCCAAAATGACTTTAAAATCTTGAAATCAACATGAGAAAATACAAAGCCGGGAGTAACTTTCTACTATGGCAGCTAAACAGAAGCGTTTAAAATACAACCTGGCCTTGCATTTGGAAAGTCACTTGGGCTTCGAACGATGGTACTGCTATTTTTAGAGACACCAGCTTTGTTAACATTTTGTTTGGAATCACTAGTAGTATCTCTCGGAGAGACGGAATCTGTAGAATTGTTTGTACTAATTGCCAAAAATGAGTCCACCAATGCATTTGCGAATTCAGGATCATTAATATGATGAGGGTATACCTTTACCTATTAAAAACACACAATTGCATGGCAGTATAACTGTGAGCATGTACATGAAACCTGGTAAAGGCACAAAATTTGAGTTGTTATACAAAAAATCAGAGAGGCAATAGGAATACCTGCCGATCTTCATTCGTCTGAGTCAGTCTCTGCAGTTCATCTATAAGTGCAGTAGTGGCCTCAGGATCATAAAATACCTGCTCTGGTGCATCCACAGCAGAGACACCCTTTTGTGGAAGGCAAACACAGACCTTAGCCAACGACTTGTTGAGTTTGTCTGCTATGAAGCTAGCAAATTTCTTGTTCTCATCGACCGTCGTTCGCATGAGTGAAATCTGAACTGGCAGAAACCAAATCAATTTCATACTTCATACAAAGACCATCCAAAATCAAAACGGAGAGACAATTTTTAGCAGTGGAAAAGTATATGCAAGAACAATGAAGCAAGCAGAACAAAAAGAGGCTGTAGAGACTGATCACCTGCTTATTATGTTCATGAATCTTTCTGTGTTGGAAATGAGAAGGTATTGTATCTTTAGGTCCAAAATTCACCATATCCAAGGCACCCACACTGAGGACTAAGGGAACCCTTTTCTCTAAAATGGCATCAAAGCGCGAACTGTCGCAAGCCATGACACCTCCAACTACAAAGTCCGCAACCTCTGTTGTAGTTATATCCAAAACACCCTAATTGTCAAACCAAATGAAAACCACGGTGTCAAAAAAAAAAAAAAAGAAGCAAAAAAGCCGCAAACTTTATCCTGAACTCTGATCAGCTTTAACTGGCAATTAATAGCTATTGAGAATATCTAGATTTTACAAAGAAAAGTACATACTAAGCAAAGTCCGCAAGTCAAACCAAGTCCAATCTTTCCTTAACAGATCAATCACACATTTGACACCATTGTCATGGAAAATCATGATTTGTTGACAGGCATATTTTGTATTTCTCTTCTAAACATGCTCACGTGATTATATTCAAAAGAAACTCGAGATCAAGCTCAGAAGTGAAATAAATTTCTTGAATTTTACCTTTATGAATCCCTCTCTAACTAGAGACTCCATGGCTCTCCCTCCAACTCCAGTGGCATGAAAAACCAGAGTCTCGTAGCCTTCTTTGGCCAGCCTCTCTTTCACAGCGTTCACGCACGCTGTTGTGACCCCAAACATGGTCAATCCGACCGTGAATTTCTCATCGTCGCCGCGAGATTCTCTTTCTCTCTCTAGCCTTCCGATTACCATTCCGGCGAAAGCAGCTCCAGCGTTCGACAAAACGACTCGACTCACGCTGTTGATCCCGCAAACGTCGACGATCGACGGAAAAAGTACCAAATCGGACGTTCCGATGTAGCCTTCGGTCACGCCACTCGCAACGGTGGAGACGATGAGCTTAGGGATTCCGATTGGGAGTGACCTCAGGGCGTTGGAGATCAGCGAAGTCCCTCCACTGCCTCCGAGACCGATCACTCCAACGACGACGCCGTTTTCGTTCTCTCTCTTCAGGAAATTCTCAAGAGCTCTGCTCATAACGGCAATGGCTGCGCCTCTGTCTTCGGGAAGACTAATCGGAGCTTTATCCGTCGACTCGGAATGGCAGGAGAGGATCTCCCTCCTCGTAACGAATGCAAAATCGCCGAATTGCTTGGTCTCATTGTTGCTAGCCGAGACGTCGACGACGGCGACTTCCACATTCCACGAGTTATTGGAGAAGCTCTTGAGATTCGATCGGACGGCTTCTGACAGGAATCGGAGCTCCTCGTGCTTTGTGTCGGCCGTTCCAATGCAGAATACTTTGCAAGTTTTGGCCATCATCGGAACTGAGTAAGAGCTTCCGAGTTGACGAAAGATCGGCTCCGAAGATGGCTTGTCAGGACGCAAAACAAGAGAGCGCAGCTATATTTAAAGCTTAAAACAAAAATTAAAAAACAAAAAACTATAAAGCCCAATAGTTTGAGTTGGGATTTTTAAATTATAATAGTAATTTTTTTTAAATTTTTAGAAAAGATAAAAATTAAAAAAAAAAAGATAAAAATTTAAAAAAAAAAGGATAAAAAAAGTTTGAGTTGAATGATTTGAGTGATTGAATCAAATGGATCATAAGGCTCTGTTTGAGAATGTAATTCAAATTACCAACTTAAATTAAAATTTTTGTTTTTTTTTCAAAAAATTTTTTATCTTTTCTGAAAAAATTTTTATCTTATCTAAAAAATCAATAAAAATTACTACTACAATTAAAATATTTCAATTCAATCTAACATACTAGATAAATCCAAACACAAAAGATAATGCAAAGTCATACGGGACAACTTGTCAGGCGATGAAACCTTCAGCTAATCATTGGCACGTCGCCCACATTAAAATTTGCCACCTGGGACTCTGATCCATTTTCTGCGCTAATTTATTTAATATCAATATGATCTTTTTAAGTGTACGAAATAAAGTTTATTATTTGTATATAATTTCTATATGACCTTCGTATCCACATTTAAATTTTTCATATTATTTTTTATCTTTTTTTTAAATTAATAAAAATTATAGTTAATTTTTTAAAAATTAATCAATTATAAATAAAAATTTCATTTTAAATCAGTATATTAAACACATACTTAAGGTCCTACAACATAGTTTAGTAATTTCATATATGATTTTATTATTAGGAGAAAAGTATAAATCTTTTATTTGAAGTTTAAAGAAAAAAAAACCAAAGAATCATATTTATGTAATGTTGTCATGATAAGGATATTATATGTAGAGTTTTTGCTTCTATTACATCTAAGAGGAGATTAATGTCTTGCCTTATTATGAAGTTTGTGTTTGGGGTTTGCTAATTGTTGAAGACATAGAGGTAAGTTTCTTATATCCCATCAATTCGATCAATTGCCGTACCCGTAGTTGAAGACTTAAGGTCAATATCCTTATCGTTTCATCCCATCTCCACGACAAGTTATCCCACTCAATAACTATTCAGTCAGGAGGTATAAGGACGTTATCGATCCTCTTTTTATATTTGCAAAATAAACCAAAAAAAAAAACTGCTGAGTAAATAAGAAATTTTATATTAATTAAAATAAGTACATAAAAAAGGTGTTAGATTACTTCACTTAACAATTTTACTCTTTAAAATGCAAGTTCAAGGATTTTGACTTAGAAAACAAGTTACTTGATATATTACAAAGTAACATAAAAATGCTAAGGACATGTTATAACAATAATTTTTTTTACACCAACTGACTAGCACATAAACTACCATCGTGTATGAAATGTGTTTGGAAAATTATCACGTCAATTAACAATAGACGATTACATATATCAATAAAAAAAATGATAATTATTATCACAATAAATTAATTTCAAATTTTCAAAATTAAAATTGATCTTCATGATATTACCCCAAAAGTAATGTTAATTACTATCTAATGCCAAATCTTCATGTCATTAAAATTTGATATGATAATAAAAATAACTAGTTGAGAGTTTGAGATGAGATGAAAATTTTAAGTTTGAGTTGAGTTGACTTTTTAAAAAATTGTTATAAATTTTTTTGACTGTTTAGAAAAAGATAAAAATTGAGATGAAAAATTTAAATTGAGTTTAAGTTAAACTCATTCACCAAACATAAATTAAAAAAAAATCACATGACGGTGATTAAATCATCACGTATTGATGGTTAGACCAACAAGTATTTAGATGGAATGACGAAAATACTGTTGACAATGCTTTATTACTTTTAATGTTAAGTAATAGATCTCCCATGCGATCATATTCTTGACTCAGGTTTTGGCAAATGCGACCCCAGAAACGGGTACAAAGAATTCTCTTATCCTCTATTAAACCAACCAGCACTAATATACCTTTTCGTCTTTTTCTTTTAAAACAAAAAAAAAAAAAAACAAACAAACAAACAAAACAAAAAACAAAAAACAAAATAAAATAAAACCACCTTTATAAAATACCCAAAAATGATTTCAGGTCTCAATGTCGTTATGTCGTTTACGCACTCATATTTGATAGGTGACAATTAATTAATTAATATGTCTGTATGGTGATAATGAAAGCTTGTCCAAACAAAGACCTGACAAATAAAGAAGTAGGTGTCCTTTTTTTTTTTTTTTAATTTATCTTTGGGGTGAATATGAGCTAGTAGTTGTTGTCTCTCTTTCAAACTTACTTTGATTTTTATATTTCAACCAGAAAAACACCCAAAACACTCAAAACATCGATTTGTCCCTCAAACTAATTAGTTTTGTTCAAAGCACGAAACAAAATCGACTCAATTATTTAGACAAACTTAGGGTTTGTTTAGTTCGTTAGTTTGAGTTGAAATATTTTAGTTATAATAGTAAAATTTTTTGAATTTTCAGAAAAGACAAAAAACTTTTTAAGAAAAAAACAAAAACTTTTTGGGAAAAAGACAAAAAAAAGTACAGTTTGAGTTGAAATGAAATGATGAGGTAAACAGGGGCTTAAAAAACCTGCTGGAGATCTGTTTTTATTTTTACGACTCGATGGGGTCCCTAGCAATCTCTATCTCCTTTAGGTCTATGCCACATTGTTTTTTATGCTCTCCACTTCAACTTCTCAATTTATTTCATTTTTCACCAAAAATTAAAAATAAAAATAAAAAGTCGTTTTATTAATTGGTTGTCGTGTCATCCTCTTCTTTTTATTTTTATTTTTTTGCTAAGGAAATTAACCTGTTCTTTTGTTTACAATTCTTTTATTGGGTCTTAATCTTATGATGGATTTTAAGCTAGTTCTCTTTTTCAGGCTACTACAATTTTCAAAATTAGTATTTTTTTTTTCTTTTATTTGCACTGGATTGTATGTTGGTTTTATGGTAGTTTTTGTTGTCGTCATGTATTGTAATTTCAAGAATTTATTGTAGTTTATATTTGTCGTCATTCTAAGGTCATTTAATTGTTTGTTATTCTGATTTCGCAAAAAGAATGTCTCCGATCTTTTTTAGTAGGTAATAATTTTTTCCAAGTTCTTTTGGCTGTTGTCATCGTTTTTAGGTAATTTTTTTCTTAAGGATTTCATTGTCGTTTCTTTGTTGTCGTTTTCATTTTCTTCTATGATTTTATTTTTTGTTATTTTGCATTTTGTCGTCTTCTACTGTTGTGGACTTAAAAAAAAATGATACTATTGTTATATAGATCATAAATAATTTTGTTTAAAATTTTTCCTGGCTTCATCTTGGTTTCATATTTCTTGGGTTTCTTTAGTTCTTGTTTTCATCTTTCGTCGTTTAAAAGAGTTTTTGTCGTTTTCAAGTGTATGTCGCTTCATCAGGTTCATTATTCTCTACAGTTTTTTTTTTTGGTTGTTTTCGAGAAATTTTCCTTTTTAATATCAGAAGTCTTTAGTATTCTTCTCATTATTGTACATTTTGTTGTCGTTTCAATTTCTTGTCGTTTCTATACCACTAGCTGCTCGTCTTCGGTTTAAAGAACCCTTTTTTTTTTTTTTTCTTTTTGTGTGGCTATTTTCATTTAGTTACCGTTTTAAATTTTTATTTCTATTTTTTATTATTATTATTTTTTTCAAGGATGTTATCATGTTTTGTCGTCTTATATTTTATTGCAGTTTTCAGAAAATCGTAGTTTTAAAAATTTCCCATCCTAGCTATGGCAGTTATCTTTTCCTATTATTCTTATATTGTTTTCAACATTCTCTTGTAGTTGATTGTTAAGCTGGTTTTCATTTATTTTTTCTGATCTCTATTTCTTAAGGTGCTTGTTGTACTCTTCCGTCGTTTTTCCGTTGATTTTCAATTGTTATTTTTAGTGTTGTTATCTTTTTCATTATCATTTATCAAACTACCAGTAGGTTGAAGATTTTGTCGTAGTTTTTCTGTTGTTTCGTGTTCGCTGTTATACATTTTGTAGTTTTTTCTCTATTTACTCTAATAGTTTCGCTTGTTGTTGTTTTACATTTTACCGTCGTTTTTAAATTATCATTGTCGTTTTAGCATTTTTCTTATTTCAAATTTCCAGTCGTTTTTTTTTTCAAAACGGTCTATCTGACTGTCAATCTTGAGTCATTTTCGTTTACATGAAATATCCATTGGCAAAGGCCATAAAATCGCCTCTCTACTCGCCTGCTCTTCCCATATCCGGTTGGGGTGGTGGGAACAGAATACAAGTAACAGTTAACTTCAAATTTCTCGATGTTTAAATATGAAGTATATCGATGAGTCAAACATATTATATATATAAATTACTGATCAGAAGTTTAGCATGCAGAACCACAGTAAATGTTAACTCCAACAACGGTAGAGTAAGCAGGTAACGAAATTCACATCCAGGAGTCTATACGTAAAAGATTATTTGAAGAAATCAAAACCAACGACATGAAAGCATCATATAGTTAACACGACTGTGCTTGGTTGAGGAAGACGAGGATCACTTCCACTTCTTGAACTTTCCACCGAACATGCCATGCTTTCCAAACTTTCCGTGCTTGCCAAATTTGCCGTGCTTGAACTTGCCACCATGGTGCTTGAACTTGCCGTGATGCATAGCACCGTGCGGCATATGAGCGCCATACGGCATATGAGCACCATGCGGCATATGAGCGCCGTGCGAGAGATGATGAGCACCATAAGCGGCAGCAGCAGCTGCCGCACCGCCAGCTAGCAACGCCCCCATGCCACCACTGCTATGCCCTGAAAAAGAAATGATGCAACCGAATTCAGAGGAAAAAACCAACGAGCTAAGACAAGATCGAAAATCAGATTAAAAAACTGCTCTCCTCATATCCAAGGACAAACATAGCTAAAAGGATTCATGTGTTTCGCATGTATGAGTACAAATATTCTTGATCATAAAAATGACTAGACTTTCTTTCACTAGCAATTCATGTTTACAAACAAGGCCATTGACAAGAAACTTAGTCAGAACCACAATTTGTGATACCTGAATGATGAGCGGATGATCCAGGATAAGCTGCAGGCGGGTATCCGGAGGGAGCATACCCAGCAGGGGGATATCCAGATGGAGGGTACCCTTGCGGAGGGTACCCTTGTGGGGGGTAGCCCTGCTGTGGAGGAGGGTATGCCCCAGGAGGTGGAGGGTATTGTCCAGGAGGATATTGTGCCGGAGGGTATCCAGGGTATCCATGTCCAAGGTGCCCAAATAACCCTTTATCTTGTTCATCGTGTTTATCCTTCCCACCACCCATGTTCACCTTCAGTCAAAACCTATGAAAAAAACTGCAATGTGCAAATAATGTAATACTTGTCACTGTTTAAATTAGTGGGAAAAAAGAAAACACACACACACACACAAAAGCATATAAAACACAAATGCACAAAAGTAAGAAAAACTTGTACAATGATCCTTTCCGTTAGTTCTTAAAATTGCAAATTTGGATTAAATTAATGAAAGAACAAACACACAAAAGCATATAAAACTACAAATGCACAAAAGGAACAAAAACCAGTACAATGATCCTTTCCATTAGTTCTTAAAATTGCAAATTTCGATTAAATTAGTGGACAAAATCTGAACTTTAACCATCGCTTGTCCCCGAATTTTGAGATCAAAATGTTATTTACATTCTTAAATTTCAAACCTCCAATTTCCCATGCACATTGATATCTATTATCATACGAAATCGATTGAGCAAAAATTATCACACACACACACAAATAACCGGGTTTTGTAATCTTAAAATTGCAAATTCAGATTAAATTAGTAAAAAAAACACACACACAAAAGCTAACAAAACACAAATGCACAAAAGGCTCAAAAACTAGTACAATGGTCCGTTCAATTAGTTCTTAAAATTGCGAATTTAGATTAAACTAGTGGACAAAATCTGAAGTTTAACCAACGTTTGGCCCTGATTTTTGAGATCAAAATGTCCTTTACATTCTTCAATTTCAAAAGCCCCCATTTTCCATTTACATTGATATCTATTATCATACGAAATCGATTGAGGAAAAATTAGTATACATACACATAATATGTATATATACATATAACCGAGTTTTGTAATCACAGATCTTAAAGATCCCACCTTTTGAGATTCATCGGTAAAACTACCAAAGAAACATTGAAAATTGATAAATTTTGGGGGGGGGGGGACTCCATAGATCCTACTTTTCCGGAAAAATTCAGAGTCAATGAAGAAAGGTCCAATGAAAAATCAAACAAATTCCAAATTCACACAATAATCGGAGATCAAAATTCGACATAAGAATTAAACACAAACAATTCACGGTTCAATAAAAATTATCAAAAAAAAAAAAAGCGCAAAGGCGAGGTAAGAAAAGAAAGATCTCATTGATCGAGAATTCCCAAACGAAAAATACCAGAGAGAGAGAGGAAGTTTACCTTGAAGAGATCGTTGGAGAAAAAAGCTTAGCAGAGAAGGCAAAGAGAGGAAAAATATCAGAACCACAGTGGAGGAGAAAGAGGCAAAAACATGTAGATATTTATATAATAGACAAAAAAAAAAAAAAAAAAAAAAAAAACGAGAGCGAGAGAGAGAGAGAGGAAAGGAAGGAGAGGATAAAGATGGGGTCCAGCCTACAGCTATTCCGTAGACGCGTTTCGGATTCGTATTACGCGTAAAAGACGCGTCCCAACCCAACGCATTGTTTGCCTTTAGCACGCCACGTGGCGCACAAGCAGCATTACCACTTCAGCTGTTCCTCCCTGACTCTGACGTGGTCAACTCCTTTCCAAATCTCTTTTTTTTTTTTAATAAATTATTAGATTGATTCTTGAATTTTTATTTCGTATAATTTTGATTACCGAATTTTTTCGTTGATAAAATATTCTTAAATTTCTAAAATATTATTATAATAGTTTTTTACATAGAATCCTATAATTAGTATTATTTTTTTGACCAAATAACTAATGATTCTATATAAAAATTAATGAAAATTACTGTTGCAGTAACATTTTAATAGTTCAGGGACATTCTCTGTTATTATTTTTTTCTTATAGCTAGAATGATCATAAACTATTAAAAACATTATTACAGTAGTATTTTCTATTAATTTTTGGACAGAATCCGTAATTAACACCCCATTTCGACCACATTACTAACAATTTTCATCTAAAAATTAACAAAATAACTATTTTAGTAATATTTTAATAGTTTAGAGGCATTTTAATTTCAAAAAAAGTTTAAGGATCAAAATTGCACAAGTTTAAAAGTTTAGAGATTAATTGAACAATTTGCCTTATTTTTTTTAATAATTAGATCAATTCTATTTAATTTATTAAGACGGGTCTCTTATTCGACAACCATTATATAGGGCCACAGATTTTATTTTATTTTTTCATCAATTTCATGTAATACTCTTTATTACTATTGATGTTGTCTAATATCAAGAAGTGATACGATAGATGTCCATAATGATCTGAAAAATAGTCAAAGATCTCATTGAGGGCAATGAGTATTAACTAATGAGCAATATGAACGAACACTAATGGTGTCTAGCATCATTTATTGTTGGAAAGTGATAAGATTCCCTAAAGATAAAGCCCATCATCTATTCCTTCTAGTATTCTGTATTACTGGTGTCTCCGAGCATTTTCTAAACTAATTTCATAGAATATTATCATCAATGGGTTGATGAAACATTAAGGATATTTCTCCTTCCTTTACTTTTAAGACGTATTTAAAGTATTTCGATATTTCGTTCCTCTTTGATTAATAGATTATGCAGTGTTAAAGTGTATGATGATGAAGTGTGAAAAGTAGTAGATCACCATTGTGTAAAATTGGGTCTAGTTATCTCCATCCTTTTATGATGCCAAGCATTTTGAAATAAGGAAGAAGTTTTTTTTTTTTTTTTTTTATACCATTTTTTAATACTAAACTCTAATTGAGGTATTAGATTTATAGTTAAAAAGACTATCGCGTTTAGTAATTAAAATAATGAATTTAATTAAGATAATTAATGATACCTCTAGTGTTATTGTCCGATCATAACTTAGTAAGTTTGATGATTTATGTGGAGGGGGAGCAAAAAAAAAAAAAAAGCAAAGAGAAGGACTAAAATTATTATTATTATTATTATTATTACTATTATTATTTCATAATTAATGAGAGGGAGTAATTGACATTAGAACAATTTTCAGTTAACTACACATCCGGCATCAAGCTTCTCATATTAGTTTATTAATTGCACTTGTAAGGACTACTTATGCGTTTGCTTCATCCGTTTAGGTTGAAAGTTTTGAGTTTGAGTTATTGGAGTTGAGTTGAGTTTTAGCATTATGTATTTGGCTAATTAGAGTTAGAAAGTATTAAAACTTGAAATATGTTTGGAAAAAAAAAAAACTATGTGGATTTTATTTCGTTTGTCTCAAAATTCTATATAATTTGAAAAGAAAAAAAATCATCTTATTTGGACTTGTATGTATAAAGTTATAGACTTTTCAAATTTGAATTTTTAAGTTATAGTCGAAACTGTGAATAATAAAACTGAGTTGACTTAAAAAAAAAAAAAAGACAATATTAAGTCAAAAAATATTCAACTCCGATGGTTGAACCAAAACATAAGCTAAAATTAGTTGCTTTATGAATTATGGTAAGCTATTTAACACACACACACACACGAACATTCTCATGTTTTGTGGTTAATTCCCTTTTGAACTTTGCTTTCACTATTTAGTTTGTTGTCCTTTTTTTGCAGTTGTCGTATTTACATTCTTTTGTTGCTTCTCCTGTCGTTTTCAAATTTTATTTTCGTGTCCTGTCTTCTTCTTTCGTTTTTTGGAGAATGGTTGTCTTTCACCAAGGCTGCTTCACTGTTTTTAAATTTTGCTATTTTTAGTTTGTTGTTGTTTTTCATGAAATTATTATTGTTTTGTTTACTTTTTCTTCTTATTCTTCTAAGCATCATTTTCAAGATAATCTTTGACTTATACGACCAATTTCATCTTAATCATTAACTTTTAACTTTACACATGAAACTATCTTAAACTCTTTTATTATTATGCAAATAGCATCTATATTGATATCGCGTAAAAAACTAATCAAAAATTAAATAAATTAAGATCATGTGAGGTTTTAATTATTAAACAAGTTTGTTTGTTTATGGTAAAAATGTTAATTACCTCTTTCTATTTACAAGCAAATACTAATAGAACTTTTAGTATTTTTCCCCAACAATTACAGCACATTGGGCTATATCTGCAAATACTTTACGGATTTATTAGTTATCATGAAAAAGTAATTAAGTTTTTAATCTAATAATACCTATAAAGGCGATTATTATTTGACCTTGCTCTTTATATCTTAAATTTTGTGACCAGTTTCTTTTATTTTTTATTTTTCTAAGGTTTATCTGAAAAGGGTGGTTGTTATTTGACCGGGGCAGTTTTCCTCACGATCCAAATGTAGAAGGCTAATTTGTGATCGTCGTTGAAACTTCAAGTCACTTTAAAACGTTTGTATCTTACCTTTGTTTGGGTAAAACAAAACTTATTTATTGTGGACCCCACTCATTTTTATTGTTTCTCTTCCAACCATGCCCTGGTCCCCGTTTCCCAAAACCAAGAAATCTTCGTCATCTTTTTCTCCTCTGTTGCCACGGAAGAAGTTAATTCTTGAGAAGAAAAGAAAAGGAAAGGAATAAAAAAAGAAAACAAAAAACAAAAAACACTGAAAAAGTTACCGACCACTCTCATTATATCCTGCATCTTTTATATTCCAAGTTGGTCTTAGTCATCATTAAAGCTGCAATATTAATCATACGGGCTCCATGGGTATAACTTGGTTTTTTCATGGAAGATGATTTTGAAAATATGATTCGAGTGATGACATTAATCTTTTTCTGGAATTTTAATTTAAAAACAAGCAACAACAGCCTCAGTTTCTCCCGCTGAAAAGCATGTACTCTCCCATTTTGTCCCGTTCTCTTATTTCTATTTTTCCCCTTCTGCCACTCTTCTTTTTCCCAGTGATAAGAGACGACCAAAACTCTCTCTCTCTCTCTGATCTCTCTTTTCCCTCTCTCCTGTCGTCTTTCTCTCTCTCTTTGGGTTTTAGAAAAAAACTATTTGTTTTTTTTATTCCGGTTATGTTTTCTGAATTTTTCTTAAATTTCTTTGATTGTAAGGGAGTCTCTGACAACGAAGCCTAATTTGCTTAAGAATTTTTTTAGTGAAATTGATTTTGTTCGGCGTTTGTCACAAGCGAGTCTTCTCCCCACCGGAGAATCTCAACCTCACGATCGTCGGCGGAGGCAGAGGAACGAGTGGGGACTGTGCTCCATGGCGAGATTTGCAAGAGAATGTGGGACCCATTTTTTGAAAACCAACAAAAAGTTTATACAATCGCCTTTAGTGGCCTTTTTTGTTCATCTCCCCCTTGCTACGCTTATGTGAAGGTGCTGGCCATGAGTACAAACATGTGTTGTGTGATCAACAAATGATGATATGTTTCAAATACAATCACAAAACTAGTTTTTATTTTTATTTTTATTTTTATTGTTATAAATAATAAGTTTAATAAAAAACCACTGTTTCATTTCTAAAAAAAACCTCTAATTAGAGGCAAAATAAGCATGAATTTAACGGAGTAATATATAACTTGAGTAGTTCACATGATAGAACATGATGGGTTTGGTTCATAACAGCCATATCGATCGAATTGCACAACAACAAGCCTTTGACATTCCCGGCAGGCGTGGGGATCATGGCACACTGCGATTGCTTCTTCAGCCTTCTTCTTCTTTTCCTCTTCAGCCTTCTTCTTCCTTTTCCTCTTCAGCCTTCTTTTGTGCGTCGGCCGGTTTTGGAGGAGGAGGCGGCGGGCCGACACTCACCACGTCGGTATGTCTGCCGGCTGCTTTCCTGGCGCTGACTATTATCATGTACGGATCTGCATTGCCTGTTACGCTTACTGTTCCTTTGGATGCATCAACATCTATTTTATCTACACCTATATGCAATTAAATAGTGAGATTAATTCAAGTTACGTAGCGAGAATCACATGGATATTTTAGCCACAAAATTCCATAATTTTCTCGGTTTTTGATCTTTTTTTCGATGCTATATTTATAAACAAGATTCCCACTAGACAATAAAAGTAAGATACCGGTACGAATTTTACTTTGCTTACCTTCTAGTGCAGACACGGCCTTGAGAAGCTTTTTCTTGCATTTTTGGCACGAAAGATCTACCTTCAAGACAGTCCTCTGTGCCATGGCAGAAACTTTATTTATTTTTTTTTTTTTTGGGTCCTCCCTATACTAATATGATAACAAACTCGCTAGCTAAATAAATTTAAAAAAAAAAAAAAAAAAAAAAAAACCTAACTAAATTGATGGACTTTTTGAGTAAAGTTATAAGGAAAATCACCTTAACACATTTTAGGGTAGCTCACCCTTCAATATAGCGTACTTATACTCTTTAATAGCTTGGTTTATTCTATATATATATATATATATATTAAAGCATATCATGACAAAGACGTTTCTTTGATGAGCACAAGTAACAAGGAAGTTAAATATGTGTGCGTGTGTGGGTATTAGTGCAACTTGGGTTACAAGTCCAATGCATCGAGACAAATTGGGGGAGATGAAAACTAAGTATTGACTTTGACGTTACGTACTTTTGTTATTGTTTTGATTTGGTTGTGATTTATGGTTTGTTAGATTCCTCACCAAGGTCTAACCGGCAGGCAACATTTGGTAAAATCCCCATATAATAAAAGGAGGCTGGTAGAGGACAGTTGCAACAAGCGGAGAAAAACAACGAGAAGTAGAAATTTAAGGGTACAAAATTGAATGTGTCTAAGAATATTTTTTTATTCGTAAGTACTATACATTCATGACTAAGCCTTCATTTGACAAATCATTTTAAATTCAAATTTTTCATCTCAGTTTTTGTCTTTTTCTGAAAAGTCAATAAAAATTATAACTAATTTTTAAAAAGTCAACCAACTTAAACTTAAAAATTTCAACTCAAACCTGTCTTACCAAACAGATCCTAAATTTCATAAAGTAGATAATATTTTTGTTCTTTTCCGGTTGTTGAAGACTTGTAGTTGCCTGATTTCACCGGGATATTCCATGTGCGTCCATAGAGCTGTGGAACATCGACGAAGCCCTAAAATGTATTAAAAGGAGTTAATTAAAGTTAAAATAAATTATTGAACTAAATTGCCACCATAATATGTGTAAGGATTTTTAATCCTATTTATTTAGGGACATTTATTATCATAATAAGCTAACTAATGTTTTTGATTAATCGCAGGTTTTATTTGAAATTTATCAGAAGACAAGTTCGGTTTTTGAAGGTTTAAGATTGATATTGTCTCTGACAGGTTTAAAATACAAGTCGGTTGGATTAAAACGAATTTGATTTCATATCAAGTTTGAATTGGGCAGATGAGATCTAAGTTTATGATTCAACAATACAATTATGTTATTTTGTCTAGACAGTATTTGTTTAAACTTACATCAAGGCCTAACAACATGTACTGAAAATATCATAATTAATCTTTTTTTTTTCACTATTTATCTCTTTAATTTATTTATTTTTATAAATCTATTAGTATATATGCAAGCATGCCTACGACTTTTTGTGTTTTAGTTTTAATTTTTAATGAAAAGAGAACATTTTATCTTATTAAATTGAAAAAAAAAATTATTGAGCCAAAAGATTCAAAGTGTCATTATTTGATAACATCATCAATTTTATAGTATAAATAATTTATTCTTGTAGCTAGTTGTGCATTTAAATAAAGTTCTACCCTCTAAACAAAAAATGCGAAGTAAGAATTTTCAACACGCTACACAATTAGAAAAATTAAGTATTTTTATTGGTAAAGCATAATACAAAAAGAAATTTAAAACTTAGTAAGATATTTTTAGCAAGGAAAAGATAAATAATAAAAAAAAATCATTTATTAAAGATCCATATTAAATTACATATGTTTATACATGCTTCACCACTATAAATATTGGAATACACGACAAATATTTCACGACGATTTTTGAAAAACTATCATCTAAAGTAGTTAAAAAACGTGGCACAGAGTTTGGTTTCTCAAAATCGTAATAGAAAACGAAGGCTTTGTTTGGTAACAAAGTTTATCTCTAACTAAACTGTATTTTTTCATTTCAATTTTTATCTTTTTTTGAAAAGTCAACAAAATTTATAACTACTTTTTAAAAAATCAACTCAATTCAAACTTACAAATTTCATCTCAACTCAAACTCAATTCATTCACCAAACGGATTCTGAAGATTTCACAACTTAAAAACCGTCGTTGAAAAGCATGATTTCATGACGGTTTTTAAAAATTATCATGGAGAGCCTTCATTCCACAACGGTTTCCAAAAATCTATCATTTTCCATAATTAATTTGGACAAAACCATCGTGTTTTTTTTTTTTTTATTAAGAAAAAACAAAACAAAATCCACAGGCCCTTCAAATCCATCCTCTCCTTTACCAGGTCTCTCTCCGTCTTTTTCTCACCCACGAACCCTTTCTCTTTCGTCGACGCTGCCTTCCCACTCTCCCCCCTCTCTATTGAATTGCCCACCACCACCCTCCGTCTCTGTCTGCCTCTCCATCCAAGCCCTCACCACCACCCTTCCTTTCTGTCGCCCTCTTTATCGAAGCCCCCACCACCGCCTTTCCTCTCTCCTTTCTCTCTTTCTTTCTCTTTCGCTCCTCCGACGTCATGTTGCTCTCTCCTTCTCCACCATCGAACAGTCACCGCCGTCGACACTTTCTCTCTCTCTCTCCTTCCACCATCGAAGCCGCCGCTGCCATTTTCCACGCCGTGACTTTTCTTTACCTTGATTTAAGTTGTTTTATAACAGTTTTTTTGGATTTTTTTAAATTTAAAGTTGGATTTTTTCAATTTAGACTCTGGGTATGTGTGATTTTTTGTTTTGCAAATTAGGTATTTGAAGAAATGTGATTTTCTTTTTTTTGTTTTGAATGTGATTTTGTTTTGCAGACTAGGTATTCGAAGAAATGTTCTTGAATGCGATTTTGTTTTAGAGATACTTTTTATTATGATTTTGATGTTGATATTATGCTTACTTGATTTGGTTAGTAGTGGTTATTATGATTTGATCCACTGCGCCGAGGAAGAACTTGAGGCCAAGCTCACTACAAGAATTTTCACCTTCGGAGACCAAAAAATTGGTCCCAGAAGGTCTATATTTTAATCGCCATTTCCTTCCGCAACCAAAAATTTTTGGTCGCCATTTGGTCTCCGAAAGTTGGTCACACTAGGTATCGGCGACCAAAAAAAATTGGGTTTGCGAAGGTATTGGCGACCAAAAAAATTTGATCTCCGGAGGTATCCGCAACTAAAAAATTAGGTCTCCGTAGACATTCACCTGTATCAGTATTTTAGTGTAATGACATAACAAATATCACGTAATGAGACTATATATTAAGTCATTCATTTGGCTATGTACAATAAGAGAATGTGTTCCTTTGAAAAATCCAATTAAAAAACTGCTTCCCAACAATGCATTTCTTTTTGAGATAACTGTGCATGATAATTCGTCATCCAAAAGGGTCTCTATTTTTGTGGTTGAGTTAGAGAATTGCAAAATTATACAATTTCATCGTGTTAAGTAGTACGCCGGTGACTAACATGGCTCAAAACAATCATCGTCTCTCCAGATAGAACTGGCCGCCCTTTTCTGTTGCCAATGTGAATTCTTCATTTTCATTCAGACTTGGGATTTCTCTTGAGAAAAAGTTAGGCAAACGGTGAGTGTCGCGTTATTATTCGCACACAAAATCAGAGTAGAACCCGATTGTCCTCCTTTTACAGTCCTGAATGCTGATCAGTTCCACATCAAAAACTTCAAATTGTTTCGAACTGAAAAAGGTGGAAGGTCCTACCTGTTTGGGAAAAAGAGTCTCCTATCAAAACAAGCTAATTCAAGGAATAACACTTAATTAGAACTCAAAAGTTATAATCGAAAGTCGAGGTATAATTTCAGACTTAGAATATGTAAAAAAAGGCCAAAAATCATTACAGAGAAAATCACAGAACGTAAAGTCAAAGCACAGAAAAGAAACAAGAGATGCAACACTAACCGGCGGTCCGAGTTCCGGTGGAATGATTGTTCTTCTCTTGCCCCCGGCTTTCATGTCTTTTATTCCTTCCTCAAATCCTGCATATGAATTCTCCATTATAATTATTTCCACTACTTAAAAAAAAAAAAACAAAAACAAAAAGAATTTGTCCTTATTTTCCATTTGCTTTTCAACTTTAGTTCCTTGGAAAGCCTAACGAGATGCTTCATACAATATATAGAGAAAAGCACACAACATTAGAACATCTCAAGTTAATGTCGCTGCACCTGGAACCAATGCATTGCTGCCCATGCGAATTCTGGCAGGAGCGCCTTGCAAGTATGTGCTGTCAATCCGACGCCCTGACTCATTGTATCCAACATAATTGAAGGCCACCTAGAGAGGAACTCAAATCATGAGTAGCTGAAAAATCAAAAATCCCAAGGAAAGACTTTCAGAGACATGTACACTATTAACATTTCCATCTTAATTCAAAATTCCTTCTTTGCGTAAGTAAGTCCATTTCTTATTAGCCGTAACAGAATACGACGTTCACAGTAATGTTCAACAAATGGTAAAAAAATAAAAAAATAAAAAAAAAAGCTTGTGAAGATAATGAAAGGAAAACCTGCTGACCAGCTTTTGGGCAATCACCTTTACCAACTTCAAAATCCCGGTATGTAAGTCCCGAGTCACATTTGATGTATTTCTCTGTTGTTACTACCTTAACCTCAAAACCTGACACATATGCTCAACATCAATACAGATTTCATAGAACTAAAAGACTAAAAATTGGAGCTTCGAACGAAAATAGGCACGACTACGATCAAGGCTTTTTTTTTTGGGGTCGGGACTTCGGAGATTTAAACTTGACAAGGTTCTGTTTTAGAGTAGTGCAATGAACAAACCTTCTCTAATAAAATTGGGAAAGTCTTCAGGTGCATCTGTCTCCTCTTGTTTTGTTCTAATAAGCGTCTCTCATCATATGGATTTTTAACTTTTGTCTTAGAAGACGAAGACAAAGACGGAAACAAGCTCGCTGAAAGCGAAATGAAAAGGAGAAGCCGCCTCCTCAGGTTGTCATCACAATGTAAAATTTGACCATGCTGTGTTCTGATACGTAAAACAAAGTCCTTTGTAAGCAACTCAGCCAAAAATACATATATATATAGGTCTACTTATATACTATATTAATTCAGTTCTAGCAAATATATCAGCCAATTATGAATGTAGAACCTGTGATCTTTCAAGTTGTGACTTGAGCAGCAACGCTTTATTTGCCTGCCCAGAGTGAAGTGATTTCTTGGCCTTGTTGAAGCTGAATTAGTTGGGCCTGCCAGTGAAGATAGAAAACTATTGATAAAAGCTTAAAGTACAGATATATATATATATATATATATATGTACGTGTGAATGTATACATGTATTATATATAAGGATTAGTTTGTAATGAGTTTTGTTTAAATTAAATTATATTTTTTTCATCCTGATTTTTATTTTTTTCTGAAAATTTTTTTTATCTTTTTTGAAAAATTTTTTTATTTTTTTTTAAAAATTACTATTATAATTTAAAAATCTTAAACTAAACTCATTTATTAAACTCAAACACCCCCTTAAATGTACTACCAGCATTGTAACACGGTTAGATTCTCAAAAAATTGATTAAAAATAATACAATTCAGCAGATAATTACAAAAAAATTCTCCAGTGTAATCTCTAAAAGCACGCACACACACACCAAAAAGAAGAAGAAGAAGAAGAAAGCTTTAATCTTTAAAGTACATAAATAACAATTTACACCCATGAGTTTTAAGAATCCACTAAATTTCTTAACTTTCTTCATTTTGCCAGTTCTACTCTTAATAAGCTTGAACTTGGAAGGATTCGACTCTATGGGTCTGAAATCCGGGCGCACGCGATGAGCTTTAGGTAGGGGCGGAGGAAAGCAAGTGCGGCGGTGGCGACGGCTCCAGGCGTGGGCGAAGGAAAGCAATAGTGCGGCAGCGTCCGTGGTGACGGCTTTAGGCGTGGGCGGAGGAATTCGAGAAGGGGGGCGACGCGATGAGCGTGAGGGATTTGGGGAAAGTGAGAGAGTGAGAGACTGAGAGACTGATTCGTGGAGTGAAAAGTGAGAGGGGAGAGGAAAGTGAAGGGGGTGTAACTGAGAGTGATGGGCAAGATGAGTGAGAGAGGAAAGTGAGAGAGTGAGAGACAAAAGGGAGAGTAATCGGAGAGTGAGAGGCGGCACTTTCAAATTTTCAATGAAAAATTGATTTTTTTTGCCACCAAAATCTCTTATGTCTATATTTATTGATACATCAGCACCATTTATTCACAGTCCGACGGCACCATTCAAGTGCCGGATCTATCGTTGAACCGTGGGAAAGACATTTTCTATATATATATATATACATATATATATTTTTAGCAGAAATATATATATGAATAATTTATTTTTTAAAGAAATTCCAAAAGTAATCTTGACCGGTTTGTTTTCAAAAAGTGGTAAATGTACATATTTAATTTAAGAGTAATATTAAGTTTTTCTTAATGTTAATCGAACACAAGTATACGTGGCGACACAAATAATAAAAGATTAATAAAAATGTTGATCTCGTAAATAGTACATTTATTTATATGATTTCTTTTAATTATATGATTTATTAACAAAATTGTAAATTCTTTTGAATGAATAGACATTAAAAAAAATTAAATGCTAAAAGATTAAAATAAAACTAAAAAGTACTAAAAATAAATGAAGATGAAACAATTGATTAAAATAAAACTAAAAAATAGTACAAATAAATAAAGATGAAACGATTATATAATTAAAACGATATAGTATCCTATTTCATCATAACTAATCCAAAGTAATTACATAAATCACTGATATTAACTATTGATTAATGCTGATTTATTTAAAATAATTCTATATCAATCAAACACCAAAAGTACTATTCTTAAATATCAACCCACTATGTCTTTATAATTTGAATGGTAATACGTAAAAATGAGTTTAGATCTGCTGTCTCATTTTCTTGTCTCAAAGGCTGTCATCTCAATAGGCTTTTGACAACTTATTAATTTATTCAAAAATTTTCAATGTTTAGCATTTTTTATGCTGCTAAATTTTTTAATTCAAATTATATGATATGTCACTATTAAAGGAACAGCCAGTAAGATAGAAAATCCAGAACAATAGATCTCAATTCCCTAAAAACCATTTGTGATCTTAATTTGGTAATCTACAAAATAACTACATGAATGAGGCCAGTACATCTTTGTCTAGCATGTAATTCACGAAATTCATTACAAAAAGCAAATATCATACTTCACCTCTCTCGGCCTCAATATAATCATTAATCAAATATTGACCGATATTTAAAAGCATTAAGCACATTAATGAACATATACAACAATGAAACTTTGAGTAACAAAAAATTACAAAAATTGAGTCTTCATAATTAGACTTCATTATAGCCCTAGCAAAGCAAATCAATGCATGACAAAACTAAGAAAAATAATAAATATAGACATAAGAGAAAAAGTAGAAGATGCCGTTGGGACCAAAAAAAAAAGAAAAAAAATCATATAGTTTGGGAATCAAATTAATTTGGGACTTTGGTCCCAAAAGGAGACTAAGTGCTAGTATCTTCAGAAGCGGGACCAAATTTGATCACCGTTTGGTATCTTCAGCAGCGATTTTTAAGGACTAAATTAATTTGGTCCCGGAAGGAGATTATCGAGACCAAATTTTGGTCTTCAAAAATTCTTTTTTGCCATCAAATATTTTTTGGTTGCCGTTTGGTATATTTAGAAGCGATTTTCAAAGACCAAATTAATTTGGTCCTGGAAAGAGATATATCGAGACCAAATTTTGGTCCCCGAAAATTCTTTTCTGCCACCAAATATTTTTTGGTTGCTGTTTGGTATATTCGGAAGCGATTTTCAGAGACCAAATTAATTTGGTCACGGAATGAGACTTACCGGGACCAAATTTGGTCCCGAAAATTCTTTTCTGCCACCAAATATTTTTTGGTTGCCGTTTGGTATATTCGGAAGTGAATTTCAGAGATCAAATTAATTTGGTCCCTGAATGAGACTTACAGGGACCAAATTTTGGTCCCTGAAAATTCTTTTCCGCCGCCAAATAATTTTTGGTTGCCGTTTGGTATCTTTGGAAGTGATTTTTAGGGACCAAATTAATTTGGTCCTTGAAGAATTAACTTAGTCCCTGAAGGAGCCTTACCGGAACCAAATTTTGGTCCTCGAAAATTATTTTCCGCCACCAAATAATTTTTGGTCGCCGTTTGGTGTCTTTGGAAGCATTTTTCAAGGACTAAATTAATTTGGTCCCAGAAGGACACTTACTGGGACCAAATTTTGATCCCTGAAAATTCTTCTCCGCCACCAAATAATTTTTGGTTACCGTTTGGTGTCTTCGGAAGTGATTTTCAGGGACCAAATTAATTTTGTCCCAGTCCCAGAATGAGACTTACCGAGACCAAATTTTGGTCCTCGAAAATTATTTTCCGCAACTAAATATTTTTTGGTTGCCATTTGGTATCTTCGGAAGTGATTTTCAGGGACCAAATTAATTTGGTCTTGAAACGAGACTTACCGGGACCAAATTTTGGTTCCCGAAAATTCTTTTCTGCCACCAAATAATTTTTGGTTGCCGTTTGGTGTATTCGGAAGTGATTTTTAGGGACCAAATTAATTTGGTCCCTAAAAGAGACTTACCGGACCAAATTTTGGTCCCCGAAAATTCTTTTCCTCTACCAACTAATTTTTGGTTGCCGTTTGGTATCTTCAGAAGTGATTTTCAAGGACCAAATTAATTTGGTCCCTGAAGGAGACTTATCAAGACTAAATTTTGGTCCTCGAAAATTATTTTCCGCCACCAAATAATTTTTGGTCGCCGTTTGGTGTCTTTGGAAGCGTTTTTCAAGGACCAAATCCCAGAATGACACTTACTGGGACCAAATTTTGATCTCCGAAAATTCTTTTCTGCCACCAAATAATTTTTGGTTGCCGTTTGGTGTCTTTGGAAGTGATTTTCAGGGACCAAATTAATTTGATCCCAGTCCCAGAAGGAGACTTATCGGGATTAAATTTTGGTCCCCGAAAATTCTTTTCCGCCACCAAATAATTTTTGGTCGCTGTTTGGTGTCTTCGGAAGCCATTTTGAGGGACCAAATTAATTTGGTCCTTGAAGGACACTTACCGGGACCAAATTTTGGTCTCCGAAAATTCTTTTCCACCACCAAATAAATTTTGGTCACTGTTTGGTATATTCGGGAGTGCTTTTCAGGGACCAAATTAATTTGGTCTGGAAAGGAGACCTATCGGGACGAAATTT
This sequence comes from Ficus microcarpa, assembly GCA_025413485.1. Lineage (NCBI taxonomy): Eukaryota > Viridiplantae > Streptophyta > Magnoliopsida > Rosales > Moraceae > Ficus > Ficus microcarpa. The sequence continues at coordinate 13,317,785 of CM046379.1, read as the reverse complement.
TGGTCTCCGAAAATTCTTTTCCGCCACCAAATATTTTTTTGGTCGCCGTTTGTTTTCCGCGGAAAGCAATTTTTTTTTCGCGCTCTACCATTGGCGACCAAATAATAATTTGGTCTCCAAATGTTTCTTACGGCGACCAAAATTTGGTAGCTGACGATTCTGACTTTCCGGGACCAATTTTGGTCTCCGAAATGTCTCTTCAGAGACCAAATTTTTTTTTGGTCGCTGAAAGTTCAAATTCAAAAACTACCATCAAATTGTATAATTGCTTCTGTATGATCCAAATCCAGTACTTTTTGTTCTCTAATGTGCGACGAAGCAAGAAATTTTTTTTATTAAGAGAGCTAATAACCATATAACGGGTAATTACTCGTTATTATGGTATCACAATAGAAGTTGATGATCTCATCCTAGAGTGTAAAATTAGGAAGTCCGCATGTCGATGAGAACATAGTCATGTGAATTTAGAAGAAGCAACAACGTTTTTTCCGTTTCTAGCTGGCCTATATTAGACTGGTTTCTTGCTACTAGAAATTAGGTTCAACTTTAGATACCCTCATCTTTATTGGAATGTCTAAATGCAAAATGCATTAGGGTCTTTTTGCTATTTACGAAGGTGTAAACAACTGGGAAGAAACCTTCTAGGCTTGTTAGTAATGACCAAAAAGCTGATGATTAGGGCAAGAGCAAGACTGAAGAATCCATAAGGACCATAACCAAGTACCTTGCTTGCCACTGAGAGGGTTGGCTAATGTGTACAATTACTAATCCTATTATATTTATTGTTCATCTTACCTTTCATTACGGTTTGGGAAACATGTCCCTGAGTGTATTTCGATTATGAACCACTTTCTTTACTGCAGAATGTGATGGAACAGGAGAACCAAACATTGAATCCCGAGTGAAAATCAGACCTCCTTTTTTTTAATTGTAATCAAATAATTATAATTATCATGGAATTATTTCTTATGTTTTCAGTTCAACCATGCGGGTCTTGGAATGGGTAGATGAGGGAACAAAATGTCCATACTGTGAAGGCCTTGGGTACATAATCTACGGTGTGTGTAAAAGGAAAACAGTGGTACTTGTACGATCAATAATGCATATTTCTTTTCACTTGTGTACTATACTCCTTAGGTACATGTGCTTTGTTGTGCTTGTCTAATGAAATTTTTCATACCAAAAACAGTTACAATGTACATATGCCAAATGTATATTATACCAATCTAGTAGTACACATCATGAATTTTTTTTTTATCCTTTTCTTTCTCTTGTATATGGTCGGTCACTAATAACAATTTTACTTTCCTTTTATTAAGTCTAACATGACACAAATGGAGGATGAGGAAATTAATGATGAGATGAGTAAATTTGAAGAGAAGTATTACAAACAAGTAAGTTCTAATTTATCAATTATTTGAAATGCATTCTTCATTTTTTATTGTGCGAGAAAATATTATATAGAATAATGTCTTATCTGAGTCCATGTGGATATAGTGTAAAGGCTAAAATCAAATTCATTTATTATTTTTTATTGTTGAAATTAGTGATCTCACTTGAACTAAGTTTGTTATCAAGGATTTAATTTGTGATTATGTTTGATAATGCGACAAGTTTTGAAAAGGAAATGTTTGATAGACACATTCTTGAACTCTACCTCAGTAACAAAAGAACACAATTAAAAGTAATAAGTTCTCTTTACTGTTCTTGTCTTTATTGTTTATTTACCGATGATCATATGGATTTAGTTAAAGGGGGAGTTGACAAGTTTGTAATGCAGTTCATTTAATAATATTGACTATATACTTGTAATTTAACGTATTGTATTTGTATTGTGCACATTTATAATGTAATATGATTATTGTTTTGTTGTTTTCATTTTGGGCCATGTATTTGATAACACACACGATATGCCACCCATGGAAAATTACGAAAAAAAAATAAAACAAAATTTTTTTTCTTTTTAGATAATCCTCCACGATGATTTCTAATAAAAACCGTGTTGATAACTGCAGTTAAAATCTCAAATGTTGCCGTCATTTCATCCATTTCACGACGGTTAGAAAACTATCCTTAAATCCATAAATATTCCACGATGGTGGATTCCACAAAGTTTTCTAATTGTCATAGAATCCATTATTTCTATTAGTGCTTGTAGCGGTATTATTCCATTAAATTCTAGAGCTCTTTTTCTCTGTCAATGTTCGGATTAGATCTCATATGCAAGTAGCAAATAAAGATATCATTGGTTATTTATCAAATAATAATAATAATAATAATAAAGATAATTGGTGATCTCTTTTTCTCGGCCAAGAAAAATAAAAAAGAAACAGAAAAGATATCATTGGTAATGGTAACTACAATTAAAATCTTAAATGTTGCCGTCATTTCATCCATTTCACGATGGTTAGAAAACTATCGTTAAATTCGTAAATATTGCATGACGGTGGATTTCATAAAGTTTTCTAACCGTCATAGAATCCATTATTTCTATTAGTGCTTGGAGCGGTATTGTTCCATTAAATTCTAGAGCTCTTTTTCTCCGTCAATATTCGGATTAGATCTCATATGCAAGTAGCAAATAAAGATATCATTGGTTATTTGTCAAAAAATAATAATAATAATAAAGATAATTGGTGACCTCTTTTTCTCGGCCAAGAAAAATAAAAAAGAAACAGAAAAGAAAACAAGAAAAAAGAAAATAAAATTAAAACATCGTCAACCACATGTGTCTAATCATGTACAAGTAGGGTCCAGCTAATAAAGTTGAAGTCGTCTCATCACTTGTTCAGGTTGTTGGTAGCTTTCCCATGACAAGTTATAATACTCTGGCCAATCAAATCTTAAATTATAATTTCCTTTAAAAAAATCATAAATTATAAGAAATATATCCTATCGGCTATCATATATAAAAGAGAAGTAAGACGCCATAAGGATTAAATCTAATCCATTACATTAACTGATACTATGTAAAAAGACAAATACTTTTTTTACCACTGGATTGGCTCAATCACCTTTGGTTGAAATACGTAAAGTATTCTCACATATATAAGTTATAGTTTACAGATATATAGATATTTTTTCTTTTTTATTTTATTTTTTGTTTCTCCCTCCAAATATTTGTTGTATCTCCTTTTTTTTTGTGTTTATTTGGATTTTTAAATTTAAATGATATTACAAGCAAAAAAATTGAAGTAAAAAAAAAAAATACTAAGAGTTAAAAAACCAAATGTTCAAATGAAAATAGCTAAAACAATCTGCATAAAATCTGAAATAAGTAAATTATAGGGGGCAAAAAAAAAGGGTTCTATATGTAAAAATTATGAAGGATCATATTTAAGTTTGCATGTGCTATATAAATGCGCGCGCGCATTTATATATATATATATATAAGCAACAACAAACAAAAAGAAAAAGATTTTGTTTTTTGCTAAAAAAAGAAAAGAAAAAGAAATACACCTGCATATTTGATTATTTAGTTATTTTCTAAAAAATTTAATGTCATATATATACTTGGAGTTGGAAACACCTACAAGTCCAAATGAATCAGGTTTTGGAAAGATTCTACTGTTTCTACGACTTTTCTCGTCCTCTATTTGCCCCCTTCGGATCAAAATCTATGATCGAGGGCAGCTGACTAGCTTTCATTCTCACATTTGTAATCTTATAATATGAGGTCATCAATATATGTTGGTCTAATTTATGCTAACGTCATTAATACTAGAGTAAAAATATTAATTTATAGTACCATGATAGGACGTTAAAATATTATAGTATGATAACTCCATGTATATAAAAATATTAATTCATAGTACCATGATAAGACGCTTAAATTATAGTATGATATAACTCCATGTATATAAAAATATTAATTTATAGTACCATGATAAGACGTTTAAATTGTAGTATGACAATTCCATGTGTAGCTAATATGGTATGCTAACTTTCTAGCAAATAATAATAATAATAATAAACCACCGTTAATTCATATAAAATTTGTGTTCACACTATATTCATATATTATATATGTACTAGTTTAGAACATGTGCTGTGGACATAAATTTGATATATTTGAGAAAATTTATCTTGATAAAAGAAATTTTGAATTATAAGTTAAAAAATAGACCTAAAAAAAGAAAGGGACCTGAATATAAAAAAGAGAGGCATGAAAATAATACCCAAAAAAAGCGAAAGGACTAAAATGAGAAAAAGAATTGACCAATATGGAAAGAAGAGACCAAACTGTAAAAAGAAAAAAATGGTGCTCAAAACAAAAATTAAAGAAAATCAAAAGACCAAAAAAAATAAAAAGTTTTTCATTTTGGTGCAAATAAAGAAGGACTAAAAAAATTAAAAAAGCGATGCATGATAAAAAGAAGACAAAAAAAAGGACTAAATTGAAAAATAATAAATCAATACGAAGAAATGACTAAAATGAAAAAAACAAAAAGAAAAAGGCGTAAAGGACCCCCTCCCCCCCCCCCCAAAAAAAAAAGGACTAAAAAAATAAAAAAGTGGGGATTCAACCAAAACAAACCGTTTTGGTCGAAAAAGGGAGCACGGTAACTTTTTTCGTGCTTTCTGTGTATGTATCGATGCTAACAAAAGCCGTACGTGATTTCTAAATAATTGTCCATCGTGTTTTCTTCTTTCTCTCTCTCCTCCCACCCCTTTTTTCTATTGTCAGAATTTGAATTGCTCATATTTCTTTTTTAGTGCTAGAGTTTGCCGACGCTTCTTGGTTGATCACTAGACTCTTAGTCTTAAAAAAGATGTTCTTGGACTCTATAACGATGACTTTATTGCGAAATGGCTTCATGAACAAACGCATTTTGGTTTCTTTTGGTTATATTGTTTGGCTTCCACCAGTGGTATTATCCATGTAATTAGAACTTCTTCTCCTATTTATGATAGTTGTTTGTTTGAAATAAAGGTGATGATGTTTCTGTCAAGTAAGTGTTGTGTTTTTTCACTATTATTTTGTCTCTATTTCGTATTAATAATAGTGGTCTCCCCACGCTCTCAAATTGAATGTATGTCTAATCTGTTTGAGTTATTTATATGTGGTATTGGTAGTGACCTTTTTGCTATAGTCTTTAGGTCTCAATCAAACAGAGTTTTTCATCGATTGTAGTAATGTTATTAAAAGACATATGTGTGTGCTCAATAATTGATGTGCTTTTCTCGATTTCCCGTTGTTGGATTTCAATGCATGTTCTACCCCCTCATATGCTTCATTAGAATTTATTCGTGAAACCAATCTATAATTAAGATTTATTTTTTTATTTTTTGCGTCATTAGATCATTATAATCGATACTATAGCGTCCGTACTTTCATGGTTTAGAATACAAATACCCTTGGGGGAAAAAAAAACCCGTGATTTTCATTGTCATTTTTCGGTTCCTACCAGTATAGCTAGCTAATTAAATTAAGAAACCAATTATAATACCGTGATAAAAGTCTGCTCAATTAGCGGACTAACAGAGATTATTATCCTATAATATTATATTATTTTTGAACTATGATACATAACTTCTTGAAGTCGATCCCTTGAAGTCCTAATCACGTTATTAGTATCAAGCCGTGTGATTGTAATTAACCTGATTAGTTTGACAATTACACTTTCACTTTTCAAAGAACCTGCGTGCAAGATGTTCATACTTTAGCTTACCTCACCTGCCTGACGTCTGCATGTATGGTTTTTGCAACAACGAAAAGAAAAAGTTTTTTTTTTTGGCTTAAAAAAAAAAAAAGAAAAAGAAATACAGTAATACACCTACATATTTGCTTATTTAGTTATTTTCTAAAAAATTTAATGTCATCTATATACTTGGAGATGGAAACACCTACAAGTCCAAACGAATCAGGTTTTGGAAAGATTCTACTGTTTCTACGACTTTTCTCGTCCTCTATTTCCCCCTTCGGATCAAAATCTATGATCGAGGGCAGCTGACTAGCTTTCATTCTCACATTTGTAATCTTATAATATGAGGATCATCAATATATGTTGGTCTAATTTACGCTAACGTCATTAACATTAGAGTAAAAATATTAATTTATAGTACCATGATAAGACGTTAAAATATTATAGTATGATAACTCCATGTGTAGCTGATATGGTACGCTACCTTTCTTAGCAAATAATAATAATAATAATAAACCACCGTTAATTCATATATAATTTGTTTTCACACTATATTCATATATTATATATATACTATTTAGAACATGTGCTATGGACATAAATTTGATATATTTAAGAAAATTTATCTCGATAAAAGAAATTTTAAATTATAAGTTAAAAAATAGATCTAAAAAAAAAGGGGGGACCTGAATATAAAAAAGAGAGGCATGAAAATAATACCCAAAAAGAGCGAAAGGACTAAAATGAGAAAAATAATTGACCAATATGGAAAGAAGAGACCAAACTGTAAAAAAGAAAAAATAACAAAAATTAAAGAAAATCAAAAGACCAAAAAAAATAAAAAGTTTTTCATTTTGGTGCAAATAAAGGACTAAAAAAAAGGGATGCATGATAAAAAGAAGACAAAAAAAGGACTACATTGAAAAATAATAAATCAATACGAAGAAATGACCTATAAAAAAATTAAAAAAACAAAAAAAGGCCGAAAAGCCCCCCCCCCCCAAAAAAAGGACTAAAAAAAAAAAGTAGGGGTTTCAACCAAAACAAACCGTTTTGGTAGAAAAAGGGAGCACGGTAACTTTTTTTGTGCTTTCTATACATGTAGTGATGCTAACAAAAGCCGTACGTGATTTCTAAATAATTGTCTATAGTTTTTTCTTCTCTCTCTCTCTCTCTCCTCCATCCCCCTTTTTCTATTGTTAGGATTTGTATGGCTCTTATTTCTTTTTTAGTGCTAGAGTTCCGCAACACGTCGTGGTTAGCCACTAGACTCCTAGTCCTAAAGAAGTGCTTTTGGACTCCACAATGATGATTTTGTTGGCGAAATGGTTTGTGAACAAACGCGTTTTGATCTTTTTGGTCATGTTGTTTGGCTTGTCACTGGTGATATTATCCATGTAATTACGGCTTCTTCTCCTATTTGTGTAGTTGTATCTGAAATTAAGGTGATGATATTTCTATCAAGTAGGTGTTGTGTTTTTTCACCATAATTTTGTCTCTATTTTGTATTAATAATAGTGGTCTCCCCACGCTCTCATATTAAATGTATGTCTAATCCGTTGGCGTTATTTATATGTGGTGTTGGTGGTGACCTTTGCTATAGGTCTTTAGGTCTCAATCAATCAGAGTTTTTCATATATTGTAGTAATGTTATTAAAAGAGCCATATATGTGCTCAAAAATTGATATGCATTTCCCGTAGTTGAAATTCAATACATGTTCTACCCATTTGTATGCTTCATTTGAATTTACTTGTGAAACCAACCTATAATTAGGATTTTTTTTTTTGTGTTATGAAATCATTATAATCAATACTATAGCGTCCCGTACTTTCTTGATTTAGAATACAATTACCCTTTAAGGGAAAAAAAAAACCGTGATTTTCATTGTCATTTTTCGTTTCCTACCAGTATAGCTAGCTAATTAAATTGAGAAACCAATTATAATACCGTGATAAAAGTCTACTCAATTAGCGGACTAACAGAGACTCTTAACCTATAATATTACATTAGTGTTGAACTATGAAACATAATTTCTCAAAGTCAATCCCTTGAAGTCCTAATCACGTAATAGTATCAAGCCGTGTGATTGTAATTAACCTGATTAGTTTGACAATTACACTTTCACTTTTCAAAGAACCTGCGTGCAAGATGTTCATACTTTACCTTACCTCACCTGCCTGACGTCTGCATGCATGGTTTTTGCATGAGATCATCATGATTCTTGCACTAAATTTGGTATTTTAATTACAAATTTTAACGTTAACATCATCGAATTTTGTCTTTATCCTATCTTCTTCGAAGAAAGTACGTAATAGTAGATAACTCGCTCTCCTTCGCGGCTCCGCCCTTCGCCGCCCTTTCCCTTGCCGACATTTGGATTCCGATTCCGTCTCCGCCCTTCGTGCCATTGATGGCCCAGATTAGCTCGCGAGGCCGGCAAATTCGTTATTTGGCGGTGGGGGCTCGCTAGGCCGGCGAGCTCCCGACATGGGCGATGGGTTGCTCGTGCTCACCCTGGCACTCATCGACGGAGAAGTCGCTTTCGCTTCGCGAGCCATCACGGTGGCTCGGTGGAGGAGGCCGCCAGTGGGGGAGGGCTTGTTTTTATTTCTTTCCTTCTTTTTTTTTTTTTTTTAATTTTAATTTTAATTTTTTTTTGTTTTGACATGGGAATTTTATTATGTATGGCAGGATTTTTATTAGAATATGGTCGTTTTTAAAGAGATGTTTGGTAAATGAGTTTAGTTTAAGATTTTTAAGTTTTAATAGTAATTTTTCAGAAAAGACAAAAAACTTTTTCAGAAAAGACAAAAAACTGTAGAAAAAGACAAAAATCATGATTGAAAAAGTACAATTTAGTTTGAAATAAGTTATAAACTAAACATGCCCTAAGTATTTTTAACCTTTGCATTTAGATTAAAAGGTAGAAAATTTTTATCCGAGGTAAAAAACCTTCGCTATAAGTAAAAGTATAAATATGTACATACACATACACACACAGACACACACTAAGAGTGAAAACTAAAGGTACAAATGAAAACTCTTAAAAGTACATTCTGCATAAAATCTGAATTTAGAAAATTTTGGGTTGTCGGTGGGGGTGGCAAAAAAAAGAAAGTCCTATATGTAAATTATAAATGATAATATATAATTCAGTTTTAACTTTCTATGCATATATAGTGTATATATATAGGAGATTTTATATATCGCAGTGAATATCATCCGATACTTATAACTTTCTCTTTAAAAACTTATAATAATAAATTGATTTTATATGTAACTTATTATTTAGAATAATAACTTCATATTTAAAACCTTATCACATAGCACAAATTAAAATCTTATCATATAGCTTTCTTTTGAAAACCTTATCACATAGCGCAAATTGAAAAACATAATATTAAAATTACTTGATTCGTACAATGTATCACAGAAAAAATTACATAGGAAGGGTGTAGGATATCATGCCCCTCCCTATTTATGTGTATAAATATATGTATAAGAAACAATTCCATGCAAGTTGCTAATTTTCAAAAACAAGTTGATATTTTCCACACGTGGAAACACCTAAATGTCCAAAAATGAATTAGGTTTAGAAAGATTCTTTTCATACTGTTTCAACGACTTTTCTCGTCCTTTCCTTTTCCCCTTGGATCGTGATCTATAAGCGATGGCAGATAACCTTGGCTTTCAGTTTCACAGAACTTTGGTAATCTTAATAAAAAATGTGAGGTCATCAATGTTGGTATTATTAGTGTCAACGTCATTAATCCTAAAATAAAAAATCTTCTTTATGTACTATGATAACGCGTTTAAATTTATATAACTTTCTAGCCACCAAAAAAAAAAAAAAAAAAAAAAAAAAGCCACCGCTAATTCATATGTATACTTGTTTTCACACTATATATGCTAACATAGGCCACGTGATTTTTCGTTGTTGTTTTTGGTCGGTTCCTGCCTATATCGTTAAGCCAATTAATTAAATTGAGAGAGGCTTATTAATTAAATTGGGAGACCAATTATCACAGCGGAACATGACAAAAGTTCGCTCAATTAGTGGACTACAGAGATCATTAACCAATAATATTGATATTTAAAACATAATTAGTGATCTAAGTTGTTGTAATTAGTCAAGCCGTGTCATTGTGATTAAAGTGATTAATTAGATAATTGCGATTTGTAAGAACCTGGGCGCGTAAGGTGTTCACACCTCATCTGCCCTGACGTCAGCATGGTTTTGTATGAGATCAACTTAGTACTGTAATTACAGTAAATATATCATTTCCAAAGTTACGTAGTACATAAAGAGACCTTTAACTTTTCTCTTCCTGGCTAGTAGAGTACTTATTTCTAGCTGAAAAGAAAAGAGGGAAAAAAAAAAGGGTCGGTGATCCAATGAGAACCGTTATAAATCACCAAACGTTCTTAACCACATATTACATGATACATATATTTTCAACAACATATATATATATATATATATGTGTGTAACATAATTTCTTTAATAATTGGTTAAGAAACTAGTGGTGATAACTTTTTTTTTTTTTTTTTTTTGCTTGTTAAAGTAGCGGTGATAACTTAATAGAAATTTTCTTTTTCTATAAATTAGGAAGTAGTGTATTTTTCAATAAGCTATAAGAAGACAAACTCGGTAAATTTTACTTTGTTTATAATGCAGGTTTGACAGTGTTCTATTAAAGTTATTTTTTGGCCTTTTAAATTCAAATATTTGCTTCTACAAATGTTGGATGATATATATATTAGAAATGCTTTAGTCTCAAAAAAAGTATTATGTCAAAGTAAATAAATATGACTTTTGAAAAAAACTCGTCCAAATAGATTTTAAAATTTATATAACAATTTAAGTTAGACATCATATAATTTTTATTTTAACATTTTTATTATTTACTAAAAAAACTTTAAAATCATTTTGACTTCATCATAAGCCTTTTTAAAAACATAGTTCTAAGACATTTATTAAAATGTCACAGCTTCCACTTATCTTATAAAAAATAATTAAAAGTAAAAATTTTACCAGATGGGGCGTATTACATTATAACCTTCAATAATTGAGGTAGGAAATTTGAAATATCTCTGTAAAATATATATTTATATATATATATGTACATGATATCAAAACATGCATGTGGGTAATTTTTCCATAGCCAATGTTTTATGAGGCAATTAATCCACAATAATTTAAGGAGACAGAAAGGACAACTAGATGTTTGGTAAAAACTGGCCCCTTTCCGGTGACCACACAATGTGTCGCTTTTAATTATGAGAGCTATTGTTTTTTTGGAGCGCCCCTACCACACTTCACTGATGTTGAAACCCCAATTGATATTATATATGATTTAATATTCGAATTATATATTAAACCGAAAAAAAAAAAGAAATTAAAAAAAAAAAAACCACTTTCATGAGACTATAAATAGGGGCGAGGTTCTCATTGAACAACATCAATTAGCCAACACTCACATACACTCCTATCGCAAGAAAGAAATAGAGAGAAAGAGAGAGATGGAAGTAGTTCAAGTTCTTCACATGAATGGAGGAATTGGGGACACTAGTTACGCCAACAATTCCTTGGTTCAGGTATAAATATTCTTCATGTATATATGTGTGTGTTTAGGTTTTGCAAAATTATATATTTGATATATAAAGAAAATCTGACGACATAAAACTGTATAGATAGGATATCGATCCTTATCATAAAATTCAAAATTTTGCGATAACATCTATCTAAATATAATCTATCATATATATGTGACTCTGTCCTATAATTATGTATACACAGCAAAAGGTGATATCCATGACCAAGCCCATCACAGAGGAAGCCATAGTTGGCCACTACTGCAACAGCTTCTCAACGAGGTTAGTCATTGCCGACTTGGGTTGCTCTTCTGGACCAAACACGCTGTTTGTCGTCTCCGAACTCGTCAAAGCGGTGGACCATGTTTGCCGAATACTAGGTCGAAACTCACCTGAGTTCCAAGTGTTCCTTAATGATCTTCCCGGGAATGACTTCAACTCAATTTTCAAGTCCCTGCCAAGCTTCCAACAGAAACTGAGTGACCAAATGGGTGCGGGGTTCGGTCCATGTTTCTTCACCGGTGTGCCGGGTTCCTTCTATGGCAGGCTTTTCCCTAGCAAGAGTCTGCATTTTGTTCACTCCTCCTACAGTCTCCAATGGCTATCTGAGGTATATATAGAAAAATATAAACAATAAACAAAACGACAGTCTTTTCAAATAAAAATAATTTTGATCACATGGAATTTAGTATATAGAAACATGAAAAACACAAATTATCGCTCGTTATTTGGAACAATGAAACGTGACATAAGTTTATGTATCGAAGTTGGTATGAAACATGTTTTAAATGTTAAATAACTTGTAAGTACATATATATATATATATAATTTTATTCTCTATAGGTTCCACGTGGAGTGGAGAATAACAAAGGGAATATTTACATGAATACTACAAGCCCACCAAATGTAATTAAGGCATACCAAGAACAATTCCATAAGGATTTTTCGTTCTTCCTCAAGTGTCGTTCCGAGGAATTAGTTGCCGACGGACGCATGGTTTTAACAATTTTAGGAAGAAAAAGTGAAGATCCATCTAGCAAGGAAGGTTGTTACATTTGGGAGCTCTTGGCTATGGCCCTAAACGACATGGTCTCTGAGGTACAATCATTTCAATATGTGCATACATATATACATATATATATGTGTGTGTTCAAATTATACAAGGAAAAATTGTATGACAAAAAAACCTAAATTTTTAAAACGTAACGTTTTTTTTTTTAATTAATTTTTGCAGGGACTTATAGAGGAAGAGAAAGTGGACACCTTCAACATTCCTCAATACACACCATGCCCCTCGGAAGTCAAATCCGAGGTCCTCAAGGAAGGATCGTTCACCGTGAACCGGCTGGAGGTTTCTCAAGTCAATTGGGACGCATACGATAGCGATTTTATTAGCCCGGCCGATGCGCTTGGCGACGGCGGATACAGTGTTGCCAAGTGCATGAGAGCCGTGGCTGAGCCCTTGCTGGTTAGTCACTTTGGCGAAGGGATAATTGAGGAGGTGTTTCGCAGGTACAGGGAAATCATTGCCGACCGTATGTCCAAGGAGAAAACTGAATTCGTCAATGTGATCATTTCGGTGACCAAAAGAGGATGATAATTATATTTATGTATTGATGAGTGATCAGTTTATATATGTTTGTTTTAGTTAAAAATAATAAGGAAAAAAATAAGTGTGGTATGTTTACGTAAATTGTGGTATGTTTAATTGTCTAGCAAAGAACTAGAGCGTCCAGCCAAGAAGTGACCTGTAAAATATTTCTACGAGTATTCCAATGCCAATTATATATTTATATGTAATTGTGTAACCTAAGCTAATAAGATGTCGAGTTTAATATTTTTCTTCTTCATGCAAATAGTATACTAGGTCAATACACAAGAGTTTTTATTTTTATTTTTTTTTTTGAAGTTGAATATGAGAGCTAATTTTAATCATTTCTCTCTCTCTCTAATTATTCCTCTAGCAAATTTTCAACCAAAAAAAAAAGGGAAAAAAAAAACTGCCTCGTAAAAAAGATGCTAATTAATATTATAATGCTCTTTTGCGGGGTTGCAAAAATTATTTCTCTAGTTTTGCGTCATAGGAAGCAAGTTGCAAATTTTTTTTTTGTAAAAGATGCTAATGTAATAGTATAATATCTTGCGCTGTTAATTTACGCAAGGTGGTCTTGTTGAAATCTTTCCATCGTCTCATCTCTAATGTAAATGTAAATATCACTGTTATTTTGATATAAAAGTAGTGTAAAAATACCATATATTTAATTGATACAGAATTATCCTATTTTGTACTCCAATATATGTAACATATAATAACATGACTTCTAACATTATATCTACCTTTTATCATCATTATAAATTTTAAAACTTGTAAAAAGAAACTCTTATTATTCAATAATTTGAAAACAAATAATAGTTTAACTGCTAAATTAAAACATCGAGGTGCCGATCAATAACAATTAAATATCAAATTTAGTATTTAATACACTAGCTTAATAATTATCAAATTTAACATTGAAAATAGTACTACTGCATTGTAGAGTGATTTACCTACATAAATGCTAAGATTTGACTTTGACACATAAAAAGTTGCTGTGTTGAAGACATACTCTTGATTTGTATATTAAGCCCTTGTTTGGTTCGTATACCCATCTTCAAAATGGACGGAAATAATGTAAAATAGTGTTTTTCCTAACTTTTTATATCATTCATCTTATTTTAAAAAAATGTTGGATATCTCATTCTCAAATTTATTTTGTACAGAATATTTTTGGAATCTTCCCCCAATGTACTATTCCTAATACTATTTGAAATGACTTTCCAAAAAAAATTTTAGACTATATTTCTTTTCAGGAAGGAAAATTTTTTTACACATCTAAATATTCTCAAAATTAAATTACTTTCTCATTTCAAACAAAATTTTCCATTTTGTAAATGAGTATATGATCCAAACAAACCCTAGGCGTACTTTCTTTTTATTTTTCCCCCTTAAAATTATCTACTTTTAAAATTTATACATAAGAATTTAAAGGCCCGTTTGGGATCGCTTTTGGAGATGGTGTTTTAAAGGTTAGAGATAATTTAAGTTTTGAAAATGTGTGTTTGGTGAAAATGAGTTATTTAGAGTAAAAAAGTGTAAAAACTTGAAATGTATTCAAAAAAAATTAGTAATATGGATTTTATTTCGTTCATCTTGAAATTCTATAAAAAAAATTTTTAAATCTCATTTCAACTTAAAATGATAAAGTTATAGACTTTTAAAGTATAAGTTTTTTGAAAACATTTGAAAAAGTGAGTAGTAAAATTAGAGGAAAATGACAAAAAAAAAAATTGTTTGAAAAAGTGTTTCCAAACATGACCCCGGACCTAAAAGTTTCAATTTTGCCATACTAGTTTTAGATTTAAAGGTTTCAATTTTGCCGTCCTAGTTTTTGCTTTTAATCATTCCAATTTAAAAACTCTACAAAAATAAATTAGTTTGCATATATTTTGGACTCCGACTATAAAAACTGAATTTAACTCAATTTTCTTTTGCAAATAGCTGTTATTAGAAGAAAATTCGACTCAATTATAAAGCGCGGTCTTTTTGGAGAAAGATATCATATAAATATATATTAGTTCAAATCTGAGTATCGCCTAATCAACAAAAGATTTGAAATACTTTGTGCATGTTTGCCTCATCATCTCATTTCAACTCAAACTGTACTTTTTTTTGCCTTTTTCCCAAAAAGTTTTTGTCTTTTTCTCAAAAAGTTTTTTGTCTTTTCTGAAAATTCAAAAAAATTTACTATTACAACTAAAATATTTCAACTCAAACTAACCAACCATATTATGTTTTATTATATAACTTGATAAATTTTTTTCTAACAGAAGCAAGCAGAGAAAAAGGACTTTTAATACTTGCTTGATTTTTAAGTAAGTGGGAGATTCTACTCTAATAAGATGAAATGTTGAATTTGAAAACTTTCGTGTTCATGCCAATACTTTATTAATACAAGAATCGTTTTCAAAAAAAAAAAAAAAAGTTGAATACAAGAGCCAATTGATTTCTCATACGTGTTTGGTTCATAGGTTAATCAACCAATTAAATAGTTGTATGTATATCTTTCAAATTCATTTTGAGTTCTTATAATTTTTTGCTTGGGGTGGCTAAATCCTATGCTGAAGATAATGTACCGTACGTAATTTGTTCAAATAAAAGTCTTACAAAGATGTGATATTTTATGTCTTATACTAGATTGACGGGATCCAAACTTTATTTATTCTAGGTCATACACACGCCATGTAGCCCAATAACCAACATAGAAAAGACCCATATTGCAGGCTTTTTCTTCCTTTCAACCACTTGATGATTAATTTGTGACAAAGAGGTTTTATTATTATTATTATTATTTAATGAAAGGAGAGGTCAATTGACATTGACGTGTTCTAATACAACCTAATTAGGTTCACACCTGTAAAAAAAGACCCCATATAAAAGAATGTCACATAAAAATTACAGAGTAGGAAAACCCTAACATCTAATACACCAGATTAACAATGATTATCTACTTGGGTTAAGCTAAACTGATCAAGACTTATTTTTAAATTTATTTTTTTTGATTATTTTGTTAATATAATAATATTAAAGAGGACTATATATGGTTCAAGTTATTACAAATCTTATAATGGTTAAGAGGCCTAGGTTGATGTGGCAGCAAACTTTGTAGAACTTTAGCTAAATAAAAGAAATATATAAGACATAAAACACATGATTGAGCCTAGCAAGTACTTTGCCTTTATGCTTGTTTTGGCATTTTAGTTAAAAATCTATATACTTTGGGAATGTTTGAATAATCTTTCATATAAGATGAGTTTGGACGTACGTTCTGGATAAATTTAGCTTCTAATAAAGTAATTTGTGACTTTTCAAGAAAACACTTATAATTACTGTTTAAAACTTGTGTAAGCGATAACACAAGATTCTATAAACCCTATTTTAATATTTATTATTTTCATTTATATATATATCTTGAACTTTAGAGTCATTCTCATTTTGTTCCTAAATTTAAAAAACTCTCAATTTGCCCGATAAACTTCTGTATGACAAGATAAACTCTATTCTAATATATTCTATCGTTCGTGAATAAAATACTAGTTTTATGTAGTTAAAGTACTTGCTGAAAAATCGTAATTAGTAACAGATCCACTGCTTAAAGTATAAGATATTCCAAACAACTCAATTATGTTAGTGTAACAGAGAAGATGGGGAGCTTAAACTTTTAATTAAACTCTTGGCACTTGGCTTAAAATTCAAAATCTTGAATTTTAAGTCCCCAAACTAATTAAAAAAAAAACATTGATTTAAATTTTTATATGCATCCTTTTGGCTTTGAATGCTCGTCAATAAAAATAAAGATTTGAATAATAATGAAGCACACGGTTTTCTTTTCTTAAATGAAATAAATTAATATGGCGCAACATTGCATCAAATGAAAACTAGAAAGATTGTTTGATCAACCAAGTTTGACTAACGTACATATTTGATTGTCGTTTGTTGGGTTTTGGTTTTTTGTATGCGTACGTGTGTAACAGTGTAAGTGTGTGAAGTTTTCGGTATGACAACATGAGATTTGAGAAAACACATAGACTGTGTTGTGATATATTATTAAAGGGGTTAAAGGGTTTTTTATTTTACTTTATTCAATAGTACTTAGGATATAAATTAATCTTTCTATATAGATGATTTTCAATTGGTTAAAATATATACATATTTTTGGATAAAATATATACATATTTTTAGAAATACGATTTTTTTTATAGAGTTTTATTACTCTATTAAAAAAAAAAAAAGTTATCCACAGAAAGCTAAACAACTTGCATTTATATATATATGTGTGTGTGTGTGTGTGTTAATTATATATGCCGAAGCCTAAAAAACAACAAATTAATTAATTTAGAACCACTAACGTCAACTACAACGAATGGATGCGCAAAAATCCTTTACTTATTATTTATTTATTTTAAATTCAGGACGCATTTGGGGGTTGATGTCTCATTTTTAATGCTAAAAACCAAAATGTAACGTATCTAATTAGTTTGGGAACTCAGTCATTAAGATTTGGATTTGAAGACTCTAATTCCTCCTTTAGATTAATAAATCCGTAATTCAAACTTTTTTTTATGAGTATTTTCTACAGTTTAATTTTCTGAGCATGCTAGAAATAACATGTATTCCATCAAGATTTCTCATTATCTTGTCTCGGATAGTGGCTCCAGAAATCAATGGAACCAAAAAGGCACTCATTTCGTACGTTTTCACGGTTTATTTAGTTTGGACGACAAGAAAGACTTTATAGCCAACAAAGAGACTAGATAATTATTATTGCCAAACGCATTATATTGGGAGAAGCAAAAAAGTATCGCATGGGATGGGAGATAATTAAAAGAAAAATAATAATGATAAAAAAGAAAATACCTACAGGAAAACTTTTTAATTATTGTCTTCAATTCCTGTCCAGGCAAAGAGGAAACTCGCAGTGGGGGTTTAATCAAGTACTTTCCGAATAGCGTGACCACCAATAACGTCCCTCACTCTCTCTCTGGTTCTCTCTTTTTTAATATATATATTTATATATATATATATAGGGCCTTGTTAACAATGTCCTACATGAACCTCCTTTATTTAAATTATGTAACATTTCCTTTACTCAAATATTATTCTCATAAAAATTTACGTTATGATATTGTTTAAAAAGACATTAATAGAGATATTTACTTTAAAAAATAAATAAAATAAATTTTAAAAATTACAGTTTCAATGATAAATTGAAGGCTATAACTGTAATTTTTAAAATTTATTTCATTTATTCTATAAAGTAAATGTCTCTATTTATGTCTTTATAGACAACATCATAACATAAATATTTAAGAGAATAACATTTAGGTAAAAAAAATATAACATGACTAAAGTAAAACACGTCCTTCGTGTAGGACATTAGCAAGGACCTATATATATATATATATTTTTTTTTTTGCGTTAAATCGAAAATGAATCATTTATGTCATCTTGTTTAATTTTATGATCTAAGAATAAAAAAAATGCTTAGATTCAATTATACTTGAAAGATATATGTTCAATTTCACATGCGTTACGTAAGGATTTTTTGTTGAGTCTGTTGAACATTGAACCTAGACACATATTCTTTATCGGTTGTCTTTTTGGTTAAGTGAACATGTGTTTCTTTCTTCTTCTTTATTTTATCTTTTTTGTTATGCCCCTCTATGAGCGGTCCATATGTGATAATGCTCTTATTGGTTGCAACTTGAATGCATGTCAAACTCAAAAGGCATATGCAACTTTCCCTTTTAATGCTCTTCCAACTTTATTGGGGTCTACTGTGGTAGTTTTTCTCTCATGGTAATTTTGGACCTTTCAAATTATTACCTTTTTTTTTTTCCTTGGTTTGCTATGCAAAAACTGTGCAGCTGTCTGAAAGTTTGTTATCTACTTGTTCTCTAGATTTATCGACATTTATAGCATTGGGGTATATAAACTTTATGAGATCCATAATTATTAATTTTTTTATTTTTTCAAACTTACAGTGGGAGTGGAAGATTCAAACTTTATATCTTATGATGAAGTATGAAATTATGATTATGGTATGCTGCAACCGCCGTTATTATCTTTATTAGGAGATTAGTTTTATATTTTTACATATATTTTACTTTTCACATTCAAGATATTGTGTAAAAAATGAATATTGTTACATAGGTTGTTTTAGGTGAATCAAATTTAATTTCATCTTAAGTTAATTTATAATATTCATCTTTTTCATATTCATACTATTGAATTCTAAGTCCGGCTTCATCTTTGTAGATATAAAATACAAATTTCCATATCAACGTCTTTTAGATGGGTTTTTAGGGTACTTATTTTCCTCACTAAATATTTGGGTTCAAGTCGTCTTCAACACGTTAGTTAAGATATATAAGCAATCCACTGTGTACCCCCCACCTTAAAGTTATCTGGGTACGCCAACTCTATCTTTATAATCCTCTTTGCTTATTAAAAAAGAATAAAAACTCCCATAATTTTGATTCTAACTAATAGTGTAGTAGAGATGATATTATTGCACTTGGAGAATACTGATCTCAATCATGCGCCTTATATATATACATACATGCATTTGAGTCCAAAATCCGACAATTTTTTTTCGTGGAAGTCCAACATTGGACACTAGTAATAATATTTATCTATATCTATTCATGCATTAATAGAAAGCCCCATCCGCATATCCGGGCAGTAAACATCTTGTCCTGTACATATACTTTCCCACCCTTACATAGACACGATTCTAATTCCAAACCACAATTAGTTGAAATATGCGAAGTACATATATCTTCAAAATATTTTCATTGAATTATAAATAAACAAACTATTTTCTTGTGCAGATAATTAAAAACTCGGAAAAATGGTGGCTAAGGCCTAACTTTGCATCTGACTCTTCCTTTTTTTTCTTTTTTTTTTTGGTGGCGGTTAGCAATCACTTTGCATGGACACATTCTATTTATAAATTAAAAAAAAAAAAAGATGAGATGGGGGATGCTCTTTTGTCGTTTTCTTCAACACTGCAAGATTTTTATTTATATTTTTTACATTTGGCATAGGGATAAAAAGTGGAGGATAGAAAAACGGATTTAAAGGTGAAAATTACCACCCAAAAAAAAAAAAAAACTATGGTGTTAGCAATATGAGTTTTTTTTTTTTTTTTTTTGGAATGAAAATAAAAGTGATAGACTAATAATATGGATATACAATAGTAATTTCATCAATAATACTCTATTTTCTCTTTGCATTCACTTCTAATATCAAACAGCAGAAGGTTCTTTTCTTCCTATGATATCAAACAATATAAGGATAACAAACTCTTTTTTTCACTCTTATTTTCTATCTTACATGTTTTCTCTCCCTTTTACCTTCATTCCCCTTAACTTCTTATCAAATATAATGCAAGTGAGACTAATTTTCAAAGTTATTATTACTTAAACCTACGTTTGGTAGAATGGAAGGAAGTTGGAGGAGGTAGAAAAAAAGAAGGGGAATATATTTTTGGTTTTGAAATTTAAGAATATGTTATTATAATTTATGATACAATAATTATTTCTATAAGCAGAGGAGATTCCTCCAATCAATTAGGTTATATCTGTAAAAGAGTCTAAGCAACCAAAATGGCCAACTTAACTCCAAGAAAAATATGATAAACTAGATGCATTTGATAGTAATACCCCAAACTCAAAATTAAAGTATGTAAAGCTTATTGTAGTTTGGATGGCTACCGATATATCTAACTCCATATATATATAGTGGAGATTTTAACCAAGATATCTAGCTTGATATTTCAAATGTTCCTTCAAGTTCAAGTCACCACCTTAATCACTGCCTAAAATGTTCTTTCGAGCGCAAAGACATCACCATAGTCACTACCCTACAACATCAATATACAAATATTATTAGCAATCTTTGTAATATTATAAAAAAATTTGTCAAAAATATTTAAATTAGGGCTTCTTCACTCCTTAAAAAAAATTTTGGATGGACTTATTAAGATGCAACAATTTTTGCTCTATTAAAGAACTGTACCAGTTGTGTAATTAAGGCTTTTCATTTTAAATCTGTCACGATAACTGCCGTGGAAAGGGAAAAAAAAAAAGAGAGAGAGACCATAATACTAGAATTTTGAAACTCTTGCAAACAAGATACTAAAATACATAAATAAATTAACTTTTTGAAACTCTTGTAAAGAAAAACCTAATAAAATACACCTTTTAAAACAGAGATTTTTGAAATTCTCATAAAGAAAATTTTTTTTTTGAAACTCTCATAAAAAAAAAACACTTATAAAAGTGGAGCAAAAAATTTAACCAAAGAAAAAATAAATAAATGTATAATTATCTTGACTCATTCATTATATATCTTCTTATTTACAAAGGGTAAAATTGTAAAACGCACTTTCTTCTTCTTTTTTCCTCTCGCTCATATTTTTATTTATTTATTTATTTCTTCATTTTCCATCCCACTTATCAGACATAACATAGAAAAAACGAGAAAATATTTAGAATTTTTAATTTGTGATTCCAAATTTTGCCCTAAAGCCACTTTTTATTAGGCAATATTGTAAGAAGGCAACAATTTGAACAGTGAAACAATATTTTTGAGGGGTCTGGCTATAGCCCCCATCTTGTTAAAGAGGGATTATGTCCTTACTTAATCTCAGCCAGTCAGTTTACTTTTTTATAAATTAGAATTAATGAATAGAGTGATCGGATGGTGGAGAAAGAGCAAGGGTATTTAAGGGTTAAAAAAATGATGAAGTAAACTGGGAACTGGCAAAACAACTCCACCGCCGTCTCTATTTTCTTTCCGACGGTATCGCCGGCTCCGCTAGCTCCTCTCAGGGTTGCTCCATATGTGGTCAGTAGTGTTTTGGCTCATTAGCCCCGCCGTGGCTGGTCCATCCTCAAAGTCTTCTTCCCATTTCTGGTCCTACCATGTTTTTTTTTTTTTTTTTTTTTTTCTACTTTTGATAGTTGTTTCAACGGGGGTCTTATTGGAAATATTTTCTAATTTCTTTTCAATTTTTAGAGCTCATCCTTTTTGTAACTTTTTTTTTTTATTGACTTTCCTCGATCTTCAAATCAAATCCTTACTGTTTATGGGTTCTATAGTTTTTTTTTTTTTTTTTTTTAAAACTTGCTTTGGGTTGTTTTCAAACATCTATCCCGATTCATTGACACAATAGGTGCCATGGGTGCTTCTGTATTTTCTTCGATGGACGTTTAACCATGTAATTTTTTTTAAATTAATTTATACTAATGTTTCTCTACGTAAATCGGTGAAGAGTAATAGTTGAGGGAAATATATAAGAAAGATGAGAGAGAAATTTAAGAAAGTGAACCTAAATTTTTTTTATTTTTCTAAAGTCTGTTTTGCAGGGGGTAAAAAAAAGTGAAAACCTTGGCGAGGAAGATGAATAGTGAAGGTGGAAATCTCATGAGGAAAATGCCACGTCGTTAACTTATCCAACAATAAACGACAACAAAAGAGTCAAACTCTCCACTTCATAAAGTTTACTACCTCTAATGGTTATATTACGACTCCCCATGACAAATTTTATTCTTTCCACTTTCATTCTTTTACTTTGCAAAACACCAATTTACCTTTTTAACCAAAAATTACAGCATCTTTCTTAGCCATCCAATTAACATAATGTGCGATTTTACCCAACTACCCCTCAAGTTCTCATGTGAATATCGTTCCTTTTTCCCACTTCACAGCACTTCCAGTTGTAGCCGTACACTACTACCTGCTTTTGCAGGTCAAAAACAATCCAGTGCCACTCCGCTTTGATAGCCACGTGTGGCTGGTTTAGTCCCCAAAAATATGTGTTGGTCTGTAGACTAGACAAGGCCCGTGGTCTTTTTGGAGCTTTTTGGAGCATTTCTTAAGAACAGGGAAAATAAATGATATCTAATATCACTAGTTAATTAAAGATGTGTCTTATATTATAAAGTTTAATAGTCTGATTCATTTATTTATTGATGTGATATTTATTATTATTGATATTTTAAAGTATTTTTTTTATTTTTTAAAAAATAATATTAAAAAACATCAATGATATTTAACATAGTTCATTAATTAGTAAATAATATATTTCATAATATAAGAACTTTTTTTTTTCTTAGTCATGATTGGTGTTGTCCTGTTTTTTTCTTTCTTAAAAAAGCTACCAAAACCCAAAAGAAAGGCTGGTTTGACTGGGTCAAGCACTTGGCTGACAGGTGCCCGACACCCGTGATCCTCAGGACAACGAGATGGACACAAGTCACAAGGCAAGCATGCCATTTTTGAATCTCAAAATGTTCAACAGATCTCGAAACACAAAACACTACTACTGATTTGATGGACTCAACTCAAGTCCATGAATAATATATATTATTAGGCATATATGAATATGATAGTCTTATAGTAAAATTGCCTTCCCAACATCATCTACGACTGAGAAAAGTTTGGGACAAAACCACACAAACCGAACACATGAGTACTATATAAAAATGTATGTGTATATCTATATATATATATATATAGGCCACATTCTACCCAGTGACAATGTCATGAATATGTTACATCAAATTGCAAGCTCTCCTCTATTTCTCTACCAATGCTTTTATTATATAGTTATAAGTCAGACATTGATATGACCCTCTTCTTTAGAATCAACATCCAAGTTGCTTGTTCCAACTTTTTCAAAGGCACCGAATTCTATTTAGTGGTTTGCAACAACTGCTTTATTTTTAAACATCTCCCAAGGTAACAGGTACCATTAAAAAGAAAAAAGAAGGAGGAGGATAATCCTTACGTCCTGACTTAAAGTCATTTTCGACCCGAAACGATAAGCTCCAACACTAGTGATGCGAATATGACTCGTGTACACCACCAATTCTCATGATCTAATGGTGAAAGATTAGCATGTTTAAACTTTGAATATTTACATTTTTTATTTTTTTCAACTCAGTACTTGATTTAATGTGTCTTTAACCAGATTCTTATATATTCTAGTCATTAGTATATATTCAGTAGGATTAAAATGACGCACTCTTCATAAAAAAGTAAGACCCATCATTAAAAAATCGTAAACAAATATTTCTACTAGTGTTTGAGACAATCCATTTGATAATACATAAGGAAAATAAATTCACAGTGATCGCCCCTTCACCGGATGGACTTGACTTATGCATGTACAAAAGTATCAGTATTGTCACATTATATGGTATATTCTCTAACCTTTTCTTTTCCCGTTTTTTAGGCTAAATAAGAGGGTCATGTTTTGCAAATTACACTCTGAATATCGTCAATTCTTCTAAGCTAGCATTTAGTACAAGTTCCAACATTGAGTTAGAATGATTGGCTCACTAGACAAGAAATTATGGTCCATTTTTGGGATTGGCTAGGCTCGTCCATATTGTCCAGTCACGATTTCCATCATCATCATTGCACTCAAATAATGCATCTTCAACTTCCATTATAGCAAATACAAAGTTAGAAAATAAATAAATAAATAAATAGATAAGAATACAAAGGGAAAATCAAAAAGGAAAAACAACAATATCGGAATATTTTTTTGCTTTAAAAAGAAAACACAGATTAACTCAAACACAAACAAAAGCACCACCAAAATCTGAGGCAGAGAGCAAAGGCAAAGTCTCCAAACAACATGGATGTGGAGAATGTCTTTCACATGACTGGAGGAACTGGCCAAACTAGCTACGCAAAAAACTCCTCTCTCCAAGTCTCTATTTCTCTGTCGTCTCTTAAAAATATTAATTCTAGTGATATTCCTGTTATTATTATTATTATTGTTTTTTAATTTTACTTTTATTTTTGTTTTTATTTCTTATGTCATTATTGTTATAATTTGTGCAGAAGAAGGCTTCTGATATGGTGAAGCATATAACCCTAGAAACAGTGCAAGAACTATATCTCTCCACAACTCCAAAGGGCTTGGGGATAGCTGATTTGGGTTGTTCATGTGGACCAAATACCTTATCCATCATCAAGGATATCGTCGAAGCCGTCGAATCGACGAGTCGAAAAATCATGCTTATTCCACCACCAGAATTTCAAGTTTATCTCAATGATCTTCCGACAAATGACTTCAACTCCATCTTCAAGTCCTTGCCAGACTTCTCCAGGGAGCTAAATAAGGAAAGGCCAGGTACCAAGTCTCCTTATATCTTCATCGGAGGTTATCCCGGATCGTTTTATGGCCGAGTCTTCCCCAACAACTGCCTTCACTTTGTCTATTCTTCTTATAGCTTACACTGGCTCTCCAAGGTGAATATTAGATTTTCTTTTTTCTCTCGCTTTTGATTTTCTTATTAATTTCTTGTTTAATTTCTTTCACTAAATTAGAAAAAGGAAAATATTTTACTCAAGCGTTTGATTTTTTTCTCTAATTTTGTGATATATGTATATATTTATTATTTTATTTGAACTTGATTCTTTTATAATATCAAAACAACCAAAGTGACTTACTAATCAAGGGGATGAGATTTTCTTTGTCTCGGTTTCAATTTTCTTTCATTAAATAAAGGGGAACTTCCGTGTTGGATTGTTTTTACTTGTCTTGTGTATGTGTTTTTTTCTTTTAATATGATTAAGAGAGGATTTGGAAATAAACCAAAGTCATGGTATGATTTTTCAGGTTCCTCCAGCTATTTATGATGAGAAGGGGAGGTCCATAAACAAAGGTACAATTTACATTTCTGAGAGCAGCCCACGTGAGGTTTCCCAAGCATACTTGAAGCAGTTTCAGGAGGATTTCTCGTTGTTTCTTCGGTCGCGGTCCGAGGAGCTGACCTCAGGAGGAAGAATGGTGTTGATCTTGTTGGGAAGAGGAGGTCCTGATCATGTTGACAGAGGCAATTCATTCTTTTGGGAACTCTTATCCCGGTCGTTTTCTATTTTAGTTTCTGAGGTAAATTCTATATACTAATTTTTCTATCAAGAAAACTGCTTACTTTTGATGATATACATAATATCACTACTTGTTTGAACTCATTAGAAATTGACATGTAACGTTTGTATATAATTATTTGTGCGAGTTGCAAGTCTGTAATTAGTCAAATAACATTGACCATGAGATTGATGTAAGATCGAGTTTATAATAAACAAGTAATTAGGAAGAATCCTATGATAGGGGTGTTCAAAAAAAATATGTCATATTGAATCCAAATTTTCCAACTTTTAACTTATAAATTAATATTTCATAGTCACATCTAATTAAAGAAAATATGATAATTTAGAGGAACATGATTCATAATCTGATGATTAAAAACTGTGTCGTAAAAAAGCTTTTTTTTTTTTTCATGTACTTGCCAGAAAAATGATCCAAATTCAAGTCACCTTTGCTGATCAAATATGACATAGATCACTGATCACATATTTCACGTGATCAACCTAACTAGTGTGCACTTTTAAATACCACCACATGGCAACGATAGATTTTGTTATCATTAGGAATTATTAACTTGTCGCGCAAGGTTGACTTTAATGCCTCTATTAATTTATAATGCTAATTTTGTTGTTGTTGTTTTTTTTTTTAATCCTTTTGTAGGGAACAGTTGAGAAGGAGAAGCTTGATTCTTATGAGGTGCATTTTTATGCACCATCAAAAGAGGAAATCGAGGATGAAGTGAGACAGGAGGGATCTTTCGTGTTGGACCGGTTCGAGATGTTCGAAATCGACAAGGATGAAAAGGGCAACGGAAGCCATGGAACAAGAGTTGCTCTTACAGTGAGGGCCATCCAAGAATGCATGATTATCCAGCACTTTGGAGAAGGGATTTTGGACAGTTTGTTTGAGATTTATGGAAGAATGATAGATGAAGAAATGAGTAAAGAAGAAATTAAGCCAATTACGTTTCTTGTCGTTCTTAGAAAATTATGAATGCAAAGGATAAGGAGGAAAAAAAGTTGCAATTTAGAAGTACTTTTCTTCTTGTCAGCGAAACAACATCATGGTTTTTTTTTTTTTTTTTTGAATTCGTTGATATATATGATTGAATTAGTTAAATGTGAAATTATCGTTAGATTAACGCTGTCATTCGTCTTTGTATCCATATTTACTTCGAAAATTTTTGCAGATACGGCCAGTAGATTCTCGTGTTGTACTTTTGCTGCTTCACTGGGGGTACTCACTATCTACTTGCACTGTGTACAGTTTGAACTGATGTCTCTTCATGATTGTGTTTGATGAAAATTTCTTTAATATCAGAAGAATGGAAAATATTCTTGGATTCTTCTGAGTGGTCAAAATTTTTGGGCCAGTTTGTGAGTTCAGTGGCCCTAAATCACGGTAAGTTATTAGGTTAGTTTTTAAATTTTTAATTTCATACAATTTTAATTCATAAATTTTTTTCATAAATTATTACAATAGTTTTTTATGTTAATTTTTAAACGGAATCTGTTAATTAGTATCATATTTTGATCAAATGATTAATGGATTATTAATAAATTCCGTTAATAATTTGATCAAAACATGATGCTAACTAATAGATTCCGTTTAAAAATTAACAGAATTGACTGTTATAGTAACATTTTAATAATTTAAAAGCATTCCCTGTTCCTTTTTTTGTAGTTGAAAAAATCAGAAACTATTAAAAATATTGCAACAGTAGTGATTTACGTTAATTTTTGGATGGAATCCATGATTAGCATCACTTTTTGATAAAATTACTAATATATTCTGTCCAAAAATTGACAGAAAGGACTATTGTAGTAATATTTTAAAAGTTTAAGACATTCGAGCTACGAAAAAAAACTCTAGGACCAAAGTTGCACAAGGTTAAAAGTTCAAGAACTAAATGAGCAATTTAAACTATAAATTAAGAAGAAATTAGGTGGGGAGCCATGTTTTAAATACCTCCTCATAATTTTATCCACTCTATCATTAAAATTGATAATTTTAAGGTTATGAAATAGCAAATTTATCAACTTTAATATTATCATAGACATAGATATAAGGTGTCAAATTTATGACATTCTTGCGTATAACCCGTAGTCAAGTTGAAAAAAGCACACACACGTACTTATGTTCTGTCTCTAGTAATATATCATCACCTTGACAGATGTTTACTTCATAACGGGGTGATAAAAGTACTTATTTTTCTTTAAAAAGCTTAGATTTGAGTGACTCATATATTAACAATCCATTTCGTTAAAAAGATTATATATCACACAATTATATATCTTACCTTCTCAAAATTATATGGGTGTGTCGTTTTTTATAATACAAAAGCTCAAGAATTAACCGATGTAGGAATATTCATTATTATCGCATTGTAATCATACTTTACGGACGTTTCTCTTATTCTGTTCTTTTGGATGGCATTAGTGGCTTACACAACAGAAAGAAATATTCTCATTCCCATCTATAATTCTTATATTTATTAGCCAGAATAATTAGGATATAAATGTAATTAACAGTGCGAATTAAAATAAATAGGTGGCGTGGAGTACCTCGTTAAAATTCTAATAATGGATAGGAGCTAGGAAGGAATGATGGTCCCATGAGATGGAGTAAAGCAAATCACTATAGGATTCGATGCTTAGCATACGATACTCCGATTTTTTTTTTTTTTGAGAGGAAAACAATATTGGGATTCATATGCTTGTGATGAAAAGAGTGAATTAAAAATGCATATTATTACTATAAGAGTTTAATTTGCTAGAATGATAGCAGTTAAAAAAAAAAAAAAGAATTGGTTTTATTTTTTATTTTTTTTAAATAGAAAATATTCCCGGAACATTAATTTTAATTTTTTTTGAAAGCATATGAGTGACATAAATTTAAAAATTATTACACTAATATGATATAAAAAATAAACGTTAGACTAACATGACATGAAAATTAAGCTAAAATTAATTAAAATTTATGTCGTGTTAGTCGAGAAGGGAGAATTATTTGTGTTTTTTTTTTTTTTTTTTTTTCATTTTCATTACCGAATTTGCCCGCTTTCCTGCTAACTTTATTATTATTATTATTTTGTTATTTTTGATTCTTTAGGAGAAAAAACTTTTAAAAAAAATGAAGAAAAAAGTTGTATTTTATTTAATGTCTATGATTCTTGGGAGGGCAAAAAAAAAAAAAGAAGAGACGTTTTGAAGAACGCTACTTTGTTAGTTCTTCAGGATATACTAGATGTCGTATTTCCACCTGAACGACATGAAGTTTATGAGAAAAGAGATTGACGCCCCTTATTTCCAAGCGTAAACTAAATGTCGTTCTATAGAAGACGACATGGTCCATATGGACAAGTCGTTTGTTCTTGATGATATACTACATGTCGTATTCACCTCCATGAACGGCATGAAATTTTTGAGAAAAGAGATTGGCGTCCTTTATTACCTAGCGTAAACTCAATGTCGTTCTATATAGAGCACGACATGGTCCACATGGTTTTTTTTTTTTTTTTTTTGAAGTAGGTCCACATGGATTTTGTTCTTGAAGATAAACAACCTGCCGTATTCTCCTCAGTAACAAACCATGCATTTCAACCAAAAAAAAAAAAAAAAATCCGTTCTTGTAGACAAACGACATCTCTTTTCAGAACATAAACCATGTCTTCTTTTCGTTAAAACGACATTTCGTTTCTTAGAAAACAGAATATTTTTAGTTTCTGATATACGACATGTCGCATCTGAAGTGTAAGTATACAATTACCTGTCGTTTTAAATGAGCAGAATAATTGTCGTTTTTCCAAAGGACAAACATGTTGTTCCTATATAAGGAAATGAAGATTTCGTCTTGCATTTTGTACGACAAGACGTTTGATTCTGCAAGGGGCATGTCCTCTTTTTGGAGGAATTAACATGTCGTTCGTTGATAACTTTGAGGGTTTAGCGTTTATATCATCTCCACCTCCGTTATTATTATTATTATTTTTCTTTTTTGTGAAAATATCTCCGTGATTCCATTTCCATGGACACTTCTTTTTTTTTTTTTTTTTAAACTATTAATTTAAAAAAAAAAAAAAAAAAAAAAGGACGCTGCCTCCTCCAACGTCAACAAAGAAATCCTGTGACAACTATAATAAAACAAATAGATAGATTTTAGCTTTTTGTTTAGCTATCCCACTTTATTTTTCGGTATCTGTTAAGATTCTGAAAACAGGTCCCGAATAAAGGCTATTTTCATTGTTGTTTTCTATATTTTTCCTAAAATTTAAAAAGTTATAACGTTTGCTGTGGATGCTTAATTTGGACGTTCCAGGTATCAAATCAAAGCATAGACGGTGTAGTTTAAGCCTATATTAAAATCAAACTCCAAAACTTCATGAGCAAATACAATTTTCTATTTTTTTTTTAATAATTTGGTCAGTCACAATGTGTAACTACCAATTCACCTCCTAATTATAAGCCAATTTTGGAGAAAAATACCTAACTAAGGCATTTTAGCCAAAAACAAGAATACGGAAATCTTTTACTGTGTTTTTCTGGTTGACGGGTGCCCATTAGGTTAAGCAATGGTGTACAGACTTTATTGTGATGTACATGCGAACAATCACAGAACAGACCACAGATGCTAAGTGCCTTTGTCCTGCATTTTCTAGCAATTTTTTTTACTACTTTTAAGGCCTGCAATTCACTACAAAAATATCTACTAAAAATCCCACCACCATGAAAGCATGTTCAACACCTGAATTTAAAAACATGCAGACATGATAAATAACCAATATCTGAACACATGATTTCCCACAAACCTCGTATATATGAATCGCACCATATATATAGACATCAAAAGAATAACTTCATTTAAAAAAAAAAAATCAGATACATGAGCAAAATAATTAAAATTTTCACTTCTTTGTTACTAAAATTTCACAATCATAGTGATAAAAAATTTGACCTGACTCTACTTGAAAGATTGGCCTAATTTTATGCAAATCATTATGTTTTAACGTGCACAATACTTGATTGGGCAAGACTCTCTTTATTAGGATAACTGAATATCGAACTTAGGAATGTCCTAAAAAAAAAAAAGAAGTAAAACGTAGGATTGTTTACGTAAATGTTTAGATTGAAGACTATGATATAAAAAATGTCCATTTTTTCTTTTATTTACATGAATGTCTACTTATAAAAACCATATTACCCTTTTCATCAAGAATTGAAACTAAACAAATAAAGAGTTGATTAAAAAAGGAAAGAAAAAATCTATAAAAACAATGTAAAACTAAATAAATCTTTTATAAAAGGAAAAAAGAATATTTTACTTGCTTTATTATAAAGAAAAAAGGAGCATAACTGATATTAGTTGTATAATTCATGAAAAATAATCATTAAAATAAAATTCACAACGAACATATAAAAAAACATAGATATTGTAAAGAAATGCTTTAAAACCTTAAAAAAAATCATAATGATATAGTAATTATTATAAAGAAAAAGATATCATAATGACATAGTAATACCATAAAGA
Organism: Ficus microcarpa; assembly: GCA_025413485.1. NCBI lineage: Eukaryota > Viridiplantae > Streptophyta > Magnoliopsida > Rosales > Moraceae > Ficus > Ficus microcarpa. The sequence continues at coordinate 13,286,526 of CM046379.1, read as the reverse complement.
AAGAAAGCATAACACATTTAAAAAATATATCATAAGGATACAGTAATTATCATTAAAAAAAAAACAATTTCATAACATATTTAAACTTTAGAAACTAACTATTAAACAATACCAATAATAATAAATAAATAATAAATTGTCACAATAACGTTACAATTATCATAAAGAACCTAAATCATGCTAAAAAATAGGTTTATGAGAAATCTAAATCATACTTACGAAATATGTTTATAAAAAACCTTAATTACACTAATAAGCTATCACTATAATAAAGAAATAGTCATTAAGATATAAATACAATAATGATGAACAAATAAAAAAAAAGAATTATAATGAAGGAAAATGATGTTAAATGTAATAAATGGGAAAAATAAGTACTACAAACAGTTTTTTTTTTTTTTAAATGGAGATTTAGGTTATATTATTAAATAACGGACATATTTTAAAATGACACTCTAATAAAAATAGACTTTTAATATAATTATTTCTAAAAGATAATTTTACTATTGCACCAACCCACTTCTCCTCATCTCCATCCATACTAATAGATAATCTCATACCTAAACTGTTGATTAAGTCTCAAATACACGCTCAAAATCCCACATGAATACAAAAGGTCGCTTTAAGGGGGAGAATGATAAGATTAGTTACACGATAGAAAAGATAGATAGATAGATATACATATATATAAATATATATATATATATATATATTCAATCAGGTATGAGAAGATATTCTATTAGTATAATATCAATAAATTTATACTTTTTCGCCCAGATGTTTGATATAAAGTTTGGTATTAGAATTTTTCTTTAATATATTAGTCATGATCAATTTTCTAGGAAGTAACCCATGACTTCCATCTCTGAACGTAAAGCAAAAGCACCACGAACTGATCAAAAGCTGTTTAGCTAAGTATTGTACATATACACATACTTTCTCAAATCACAAGAATATGTGAACCATTTAATCTGGGACGGAGGAGCCAGACTTTAAATTCAATAAAGGCACAAATAAAGATAAAATTACTAAACTAAGAAAATACAAAAATTAATAAATTTTAATATTTCTCACTAAAAAATAATATGTAACACAATAATACAATTGGTCTTAGTGCATTAGTCAAGTTGTAATTTGTATCTCAAAACAAGTGAATAAAAGAATAAAATATGATACCAAAAAAAAAAAAAAAGAAGCAAAGAATAAAATCATTTGAAAAATTGAAAACCAGCGGAAAGAATACAGAGAGATGTATACAAATAGGTACCCTTGATTAGAGAAAGAAGCAGAATATTAAATTCAGAAAAAGGATAATACTGAGTGAAAGAAATCAATGAAGAAGAAAAGGTAGAATGGCAAAGCTAAACTGAAGAATTTAGAAAGCATAAAAAAAGAAGAAGAAGAAGAAGAAAGAACAATAGTGATATTACGAGAAAACAAATGTGAATTTTCCTTTTAAAAAAAAGTGCGAAAAAAAAAAAGGGAGAGAGCATGTGAATTTTTAAACGGTAATTAATATTCCCAATAAGATAAATTAAGAAAAGCCCGAAATTAAATGACTTTGAGGTCCAAAGACTAATAGACTATTAGGGGAGCATAGACCCTTCTAAAACACCAATCTTAATAATTATATACAACTAAGTGAGTGTTTGTAGCTTAGTCAGTGGGGCATGTGCCCCAACTACGCCTCTCCTCCCTTCATCCATGCATGTAATAGATCATTATATGGTAAAAATCCGAAAACAAATATAGTTGAATCAAGTGGTATTGTAGCTGTTTTATTATTATTATTATCATTATTATTGTTATTCTCTTCTAATTATGGAAACTCAGTTGCTTGTAAAAGGCATAATTATATCTATCTATGCAAAAGACAAGGGATTCTCCTTGGAAAATGGTGTGGCAATTATTGAAAATAACTTTGAAGAGATTGAGAAGTTGGGTGAGAAGGGAAAGGAGAGGTCCTAGAGAGCCATGGAGGGGTCCCCCGACAACAAATGTATATGTATATACACACGCACACACATACAAATCTATATACACGCACATATATATATATATATAGGATGAAACTATAGACCCTTAACGTTAAGAGACAAAAGCCATCAACTAGAGAAGCCAAGAGGTAGCTATTTTCCCAATCTATATGTAACAATTTTCTAGGGAAAAGTACCTCTACTTTTACACACTATGCATTTTCGTCGCATATGTGATAGGTATTAGATTCCCTCGAGGGCTAAAACCCGTCTTTCAATTTTCACTCAAAGTATGCATGTGAAAAAAGCACTTGGGAACAAAAGGCTTACGAAACAAATCTGATCACGACTTTGCAGTAGCCAAAATCCCCATTTCCATCTTCCAACAATATTCAAGCGTGCCTGAAACAAATATGGCCTTTAAATCAAGAATTACTTTTGATCTCCCAATTTTTACAAAGACAAAATTCAGTGTCCTATGTAGGAGAAGAAAAAGAGCATTTGGTTGTACTCATAGGACTCCGTAGCTTACAGTTGATGGATGCCATAGCTAGATGGTCAGGCCCACCAGTTGTGAGTTATAGAACTATAATGTGTTTGGATTGCAGGTGTGAATTTAAGTTTTTCATCTAACTATTAGGCATTATAATTCTTTATTATCGTGAATAACAAAATCATAAAAACAAAATAAATAATTAAGAGCACGCAAGATTTATAATTAATCATACTAAATATTGTGAGACTCGTGTGTACTTACACGATAAAATCCCATACTTCTTAAATTCACTGTCTATTTTCTAGATTCTTCTCAATATAAAGAATATTAGGATAACCAAAATCCCTAATGTAAAATCAGTAAAGAACCTTTAGTAAAACAATTCAGCACGCTCCACAGAGAGCTCCTCAGCTTTTCTAGAATAGAAAACAACATAAAAAGCAAACTTTCTGAACCAGAATTGGAAGGGGTAATAATAGGGAACTATAGTAGTACTCGAATCCATCCAGCTAATTGATGTAAGCCATTTTGAATAAAATGAAGAGGACAAACCCTATATATATATATATATACATACAGACATATATATATGTATATATCGAGGTCTGTTTTATTTCTTCTCTCCTCCTCCAAATATCTTCATAATGGCTTTGAATTTGTCACGTTCCTCACTTTATCTCTAGGCCCCCCTTCCCCATTATTCATTTGCTGGGGCAAGTTCTTTTATAGACACGTTCATATCCCTTTTTGGGTATCGAGTTATCTGTCCTTTTCTTTCTTTTTTTTTTTTTTTTTTCTTTTTATTTTGACAAAGTGAATAATGCGTATTTATATATATTTATACATATATATATATATATAGACGTCTTTGTCATCAAACATATGCATTGACAATTTTTAACAGTTGATGTGAAAGACACACACATATATATATAAGCACTTATGTAAACAAACCATATATATGTATCTTCCAACTCCCAAACTTTCCACAAGAAGATAATGTGATTTCCCTTGGCCAACCGACTTCAATGATGGCCTCGCAGAAGCATTTGTCTGTGCTTGTAGATATCTTCACACATTATTGTCTCTGCAGATTTTGTTTGTTCCAATTTGGTATTAAAGAGAAAGTGCTGAATCACAACGACACATTTATGTCTTATTCACCCTAATTTGTTTAGAGAATATATATATATTATAAACTTTGCTTGGAGATAAACACTGAAAAATATAGATGGCACATAATCAAAGGGGAAAGACCCACTAAAATGGAAGCAGTTTTGGTGTGAAAGGAAAAAAGTTGTAACAACAAAAAATTATATATATATATATATATATACGAATAGAGACCATAAAAAGGACTGGTAGATTTTTTATTTGTCAAATTGGAGGAAAATGCCCAACCATCTTCTTCTTATATGTGACAGAATAAATGGTGCTGACTCAACGAGGGAATCGAGTAGATGCCCTTTTCTTTTTGTGACTTGAATGTGTTATAACAGACTCTCCATTTTACTAAAAAGAGTTGAAGAATGACACGTAACTGCATGAATTGGATTTCGTCATGCCAGTTGAAAAAGCACCTAATTAAAGTTTGAACCCAAATTTGTCTTCACTCTTTGGTTCGTACTTGTAGTTTTTGTTTTTGCCTTTTTTTTTTTTTTTAAATTTAAATGCTTCCCTAAGTACGCTTATTTCATTATACCTCCAGACATAAATTGCAAGATTTTGAAATGTCTACACATATGCCCCCTTTTGTCACATTGAGTTACAAAACTAATAGAATGACTGACATGAAATTAAACTTAAAATGTTAGAATCTTATTTAACTCTAATTATATAAAAAAAAAAAATTACAAGTGAGAGTTGGAACTTGTCGAGCTCGACTTATGTCGTTTACTTTGCCAGCGAGCTCTTGCTGGAAATTGAAGCTCTTGGAAACACTACTTTGGCCATTGATGGTCGGAGACAGAGATATATGAATGAGGAGGAGGAGAGAGATTAAGAATTCATATTATTGAAGTTTCTTTTATTTTTTAGAACTTGGTAATGAAGATGACTTGAACTTCTTGAACAAAATTAGAGTTAGACTTATTAGATTTTGATATTTGAAACTTATTGACAAGTTAACAATTTCATTAAAAAAAAAAAAAAAAAAAGTGGATTTGGAGACAAGAGAGTCATTTTAATTAGTTCCACAAGTTAGTGGGATGTCATTGGGACGTCAAACAAAGAAACCTCCAAGATGTTGTTCAACAAACTTCCCACCGTGAAAATATACACCTTTTTTAGTTTCCATCAAAATTTATAGCACTATACCTCAGTTTGTTCTTGAAAATATAGAAATCACACAGTTAACCTAAAAAGAAGCCTGTACAAAAACCCGAAAATACACTGACCAGTTTGTGGTTGTTGTTCACCAATCAATGTTTGTATAGTTATCCAGATTTCAATAATCAATATTGTGGTAATAAAAATTGATTTCAAATCGAATAAGTTGAATGATTAAAAAAAAATTATGTGTTTCATTTTCTCATCGAATCGTAACAAATCATCGTATAGACAATATGAAATGACCTTTTCAAAATTTCAACAAATAACGAAAGTTGTTGAAACTACAGGCAATATAATTGAGTATTTACTATTTATCTATAGCCAGCTCTTTTGGAAAACTTGTTCAACCCAATGGACATGAACAAGCTACTAGATTAGTAAAATCAAATCCCCAATAATATTTAAGCCAATTTTCAGTAACATACAAAAAAAAAAAAATCTTATTTTTTCGATTTCCAACGGCTTTTAGAACTCATAATTTTAAGGACACAAATAAACTTGATCAATATATTATGACATGAATCTAAAGAGGTATAAAAGTTGTGACATGCCATTGAATTTTTTATAATATGTATATAAATATAGCTTTCTAAAAGGTGTTATCTTCAGCATACTTTCGGTTAGCAGATACATGTGTGTGTATATAAATATATATATACACGCATAAGAGACAGAAAAACAATGATGGAAAAGAGAAAATATGGTGTTTGGCATGTCTCTCAAAAAATGTTAATGGAGGCAAAAGTTGTAGTATAAGATATGTAAAACCCCCCCTTTAGAGTCCATTAACTACTTTAACAATCTTTATATATATACACACAAACAAATACATATATGCATGTCTCACGAGGTAGATCGACCATAAGAATCTTTAGGAGGAAAAATCAAGTGGATCCCACTAAATTATAACTTTTAAATAATTGTTGATTGTAAAAGAACCAATGATTACTTTAACCATCCTAGTGCCATGTGTATATATAGGAGAAGAAAATAAAAGTAGCTTGGAAAATATATGAAAAGAGCGGGAGAAAATGATCTCTTGGTTATTGGGAATCTGATTCTAATCCCTTGTTATGGAACTTTAAAAGTGACCCTTTTTCCTTTAAAAAAAAAAAAAAAAAACAAAGTGACCTTTTTTCTCGGAAATATAGAGAGAAAATAGTTGTATTGAAGCACAGCTATGTCTTCAACGTATCCGGTAATTCTATGATGATGGGTGTGTTATTTTCACAAATTGTCAATTTTACATGTTTTATTATTTCAAACTTTTTTATTACTATGCAAATTATTTTTATCTGTATTCTATCAAATAGTGAATAAAAATAAAATACGTTTAGAACATATGAGCTTTAATTAAACGTTTTTAGCAGAGAAATTATACCAGCAAAATATTTTTGACAGCACATATATGTTTCATGAAAGTACGGTTTACTTAAAAAAAATCTATAATGGAGGTTAAATTTCATTTTAAAAAATATTTAATTATGACTTTATCTATGGTTAAACTCATGTGATATGATTGTGTTCAATTTTTTTTCTAATTCTTTTTTACAGAATATTATCAGATGGACCATTAACGTAACAGTAAAAAAAAAAATTTCAGGAGAATTTTGGGGTAGTTTGGTTCTCTATTCCAGATCTACAATTTCCTTTTCAATTTTTTTTTCCTCTGAAAAGTCAATATAAACTATAACTACTTTTAAAAAAGTCAATCAATTTCAATTTACAAATTACATTCCAAATCAAGATACCAAAAGCAAGCTTAATGTGTAAAATCAAAATTCAGAAAATAACATGATACTGAAGTATAGTTTGGGTAATTACAACAAACAATATCCACATTACACTTGTTCTTTTTCCCAGACAGGACTCCTGGTAATAAGAAAGTATATAAAAGATTCGAAAGTCCTAAGTGACCTTTAGCACAATTAATTAATCATAAATAACAATAATTTATACAATTAATTATACATAAAACAGGAAGAAGAAGAAGAAGAAGTAACTTTGTCAGTGTGTGATGTCGTTTTCAATGGCCATGAATCAACCATCGGCAGCAAGGCATATATACGCACATCCTTACTCTATTTCTAGCCCTACTTCATCCGTGTAATTAAACGATATATATGTGTACACAAATATTTCATATATATAAAAGTATGTTGCTATTATCGATAGCTGTTATATCTTTTCAACGTTATTATTTTATTGAATATAATTACATTAATTACACCTATTATTTTTAAATGTTAGGATATAGTAAGGTCATTCGGCCCCATAATATATATACATGTATATATAACAATTATCATAAAGTTCTTCACAGTTAAAAGCACTAAGTTCAACAGAGCATGAATCATGAAATATTTATTCTGATTTCAAAATGAGAATAAGTTCCCTTCTAACGCACATAAATTAATAACTAAAAAGTAATAATAAAACTCACCATTTATGGAAAAAGTAAAAAAAAGAGGGTAACTTAACAGTCCTATCCCATTTTCGGTGAGCAAAATTTTTACCCTGTACAGAGACCAGGCATGAACTTTAACTACTATTATATAAAAATAAATAAACAAAGTATGCCTAATATAATTTCCCTTTTAAATTTTTTGTTTAAAAAAAAGAAAAAAGGGAGTTCTAAAAGTCTCAAACTTTCCGATATTCATCTCTGATAATAGAGCTTCGCTTTTGTTAGTTCATAGCTGTTTATACCTCCACAGGACAGCGAAACGGCGTCGTCAACGTCCTCTTGCTGACGAAACTTGAGCTGTTTTGCGATAAAGGCCTCGACCGTGCGGTTGAAATCCTCGTCGCTCAATTCTTCGTGCGGAGGCGAATCTCCGGTTATCGGATTTATTTCCTCGTTGCCGGAGACGACAATGTCCAGACAATTCTCCGATTCCGATCGCCGGAGAGTTTCGGAATTATCATCTGCCGACTCTCGCTCGAAATTCTCCGATCGCCACCGCCGGTAAAGCACTCTCGGATAATCGGAATCCGGATCGGACTCAGCGCTCGCCTCCGGCGTTTCTCCGCCAGTAATGGCTGTCGTGCTCTCCTCGGAGACCACCTGCTTGTCTTCGTAGACGATATCCTCTGTCTCGCGCGATGCGACGGCGATTTCAGCGGCGTCCGACACGATCGCCGTCTCGTCTTCGCAGTTCTTCACCACCGCCTCGTAGAGTTCGGCATTGGCGTCGCCGGTGATTGTCCTGCCCCGGCTGGAGAATTGGCCGGAGTTCGCCATTAGAGAGACAAGGATGACGTGGCAGAGGAAGAAGACGAAGAGAGGATTCGAGAAGACGCCGGAGACTTGCCGGAAGCAGTCGCCGGAGATCTCGACGGCGAGAGGAATCCGAGCGGATATCCACGCGAGGAGTGCCAAAGCGACGCAGAGTTCGAGGAAGCGAACAGAGAGCTTCGCGAGGCTGGTGAAGCGGTTATACGTCGTCCTATTAGCACTCGCTTTCTCAGCCATTTCTAGAGAGAGAGAGAGAGAGAGATCGAGAGAGAATTGGTGAAGAAGAAGCTTGAAACTGAACTGGATTTAATTCATAATGTAGAGAGGGAGAGGAAGGGAAGCATTTATGGGAAGGAAGCTGTTTGGCAGCTGATTTTCTGGGAAAGTTGAGACTGGAAGGGATGAGAAAATTTGGAAAGAAAATGCTTGAAGAGAAAGAAAATGGAAAACTTTTTTTGTTTTTTTTTTTTTATGACAACATAATACACCAAAAGAGGCTCGTCTGTGGTCGCATTTGTGTAAAAGGAGAAAACGATTGCTTCAACTTGGGACTACAGAGAGAACTCTCCACGGATGGATCTTTGAATTTATAGACCTAAAAAAACCTATAAATATTTTACTTTTTTTTTTACCAAAAAGCATAATTTTGTCAAAATAATATAAAATCTTTTAACTGTGGTTAATTTTAACGATGAGATTTATAATTGAAAAATATTTGTGTGTTATATAGTACATACGTACATATATTGTTTTTTTCTTTTTTTTGAAATTGCATATAGTATATTATTTTAACATCAATAATTACAACTAAAATTTAATCTGACATTTAAAAAAAATTATTTTGCCAATAGGATTTGTATTCAATTTATACTATAAGTTATTCTTATGGGAAAATTTTGATAAAATCATAAATCTCTTGATAATTATTTAATTTTTTTAAATCATTAAACCGTTTAATTTAATAAGATTTTAACATAAACTGAAGGTTTAAAATGGGCTATTTTTTCAATCTCACCACAAAATTCTCCTTGAGAAAAATAAAACAAGGAATTTTAGGGGACAAAGCTGAGGATAGGGATGGTAAGGAGGCGGGACGGGGCCGATGAATGCTTTCCCGTCTTTATCTCCACAACCAAAATCATCTTCATCTCCGCTTAAATAGAAGCGGGTTGGGAATGGGAATGGGATTTCTCGTCGGAGGGATTTTTTCAGTACTCTCCCTATTCCCCATCCATATAAATATAAATTTAAAAACATAAAAAGTAAAAGCAAACAATAAAGTAAAAATGCACTGTAAAATTTAGTTCAAAACCAAAAATTTTATAAACAAACTAACTTCTAAATATATACAAATAAAACCTTAAATAATAAAGCTATTAAAAGTTTCATCAAAACGTTACAAACTCTTAAAAGTAAACATTTATAAAACATTTAAACAAAAAAAAACTTGAAACCATTAAAAAAATAAATAATTATCATTTTTTGTTTATACCTCATAGTTTCATTATTTATTTAATGCATGCATATACTTTCAAAAATAATTTTCATAATATATTACATATTTATAAATATATGTAAAATCACATAAATATATATATATGAGGACGGAGGCGGAGTGGTGTAGGACGGGGAGTGCTTTCCCTTTTCCCGTCCCCACCCCGCTAAGTTTTGGGGATAAAATTTCATCCACATCCCCAAAGTTTGTCCCCGATCCCTGCTCTATTCAGAACGGATGCCCATAGGATCCTGTCCCCACGAGGAATATTGCCATTTGGGGAGGGTTTTTTTTTTTTTTTTTTTAATTGGGTAAAGCTGAAGAGGTTTTGGGCCTTGATCAACCAAATGTAACCTTTGGGTCTTAATCAACCAAATTTAACCCCAACCTTCACCGATCAAAAGCAGTTGGTCCTTTTCAAGTTCCAAGCAAGTAAAAAAAATTTCCCAAGCATGTTTGGTTCTTTTTTGTGGGGCCATGTCAAAGATGCCACCGAGACATAAAAATCCTTTTTCCTCTTTCTTTTAAAACATTTTTGTCATATTTATGATATCTTTGTTATTTGTCTTTTTATTCCTTTTTTTAGTTCCTACTTTTTCTTTATATGAAAAAGAAAAACAAAATTTTATAATCAAACTAATTATAATTTCACTCTTAATTCCATTATAGATTAGAAAATTATTAGAGTTCGAATACTTATTTTTAGTTTAAGAAGAGAAGAATAATTCAACCTATACATATTTTGCGTTAAAACTCCATGGTTATTCCTTTAAATTATTCACCAAATTACAAGTGACGTTAAAGGAATATTTTGCTTAAATAATTTATGTTTATTATTTATATATAATACTTAACATATTTGTATGAATTATTAATATTTAATGTACATCCATAAAAAATACTCAACTAATAAAATTTTAAAAAATTGTGTTAAACCTTTTTAATTTTGTTAAACATTTTTCTTGATAACATATATGTTTAGGTTCTTATAAGAGAAAAAAGTCATAAAATAATAGCTGAAATATTAACTTTAAATATTTTTACAATCATAGAAGAAATATTCTAAAATAACATTAAGGAAAATAAATAGTATGTTTCGGTTGAGTGTAATTTTCAAAAAAAAAAAAAAAAAAAAAAAGTTTCGGTTTAGTGTAGATTTAAATATTTTCAAACCGTAAAGTCAACTTCATTGTGCCGCAAGTACTTGTAAACAGTAAATTTTACAGTCAACTGATATTAGAGTAAATGAATGATCAGGACACCTTTTGATATAATAAAAATGATCTGGTGTAGGAACGAACTAGTATTTACAGAAAATAAATAGTGGGATTTTACAGAGGCTCACTTTTTATATAAAAGCTACGTCTTTTATGATATTATAAGATTTCATTATATAGAGAGATTTCACATGTATAAAAGAGCTTGAGAGCTTGAGAAAGAAAGCAATGGAGGAAAGATGAATTGTCAAAGAAGTATATGAAAGATTGGTGAAGCTAGGGCTTCAAAAAGATTCTCTGATTGTAGAGAGCCTTCGTTTTATACCCGTAATTCTCTAGCTCCTTATTTTCTTATTTAGACGAATCAAAGTCTTTTAATTTACACATATCACATTGATTACTAATCGAAAGATTAGATTACAGTGACATCTCTATCGATTAAAAGAACCAAATCCCAATAACTCGTTATAATCATCAGGAGATGAGGTTTTTTGATACCATTTTTGGAACATTACGGAGAGCAGTCAACCAATCCTTCTTACTAAGCAGATAGTGTTGACTTCATGGAGCTGCAGTTATCTTTAGTCGTAATTACATCTTGTCTGGCCAATTATTATTGATTCAAGATAACACATGAATGATGAAGATTTAGGGATGAAATCTACCCTTTTAATTCTTTCTTTCTTTCTTCTTCTTCCTATCCCAATGCCTCTCTTCCTGTCTATTGAGCTAACCCTAACACAATGGGGCTAAATGTACACGAAAAAGTCCTAATTTATAGGACCATAAAACAAATGACGAAGTAGGGGGAAAAAAAATCACTGGTGTGGTGCGATTTAGGTGGTTTTTTTGTGATTATTTTTCTCACTTCATATCTAATCACAAAAATGCTCCATAGTTAAGAACAAAATGACTTATAAAATTTCATTCACCAAACAATTTTCACATGTACTCCACCAGACGTGGGCATCTTTTAAGGTCAAATTATTCAAAGGACGGTTAAAAAAAAAAAAGGGAAGGGCAGGGGGTGGGGGCGGGCGCTTATTTTAACCAAGACGATCATTTTCTCGAAGCCCTGCTGCGTAACAACACTCTAAAATTGCCATATATCACTTGTAATGGTTACACTAAGAGCTCAACCTTTCCTTTTAGGTTTATTTTTATCTTTTTTTAAAAAGTCACAAAAATTATAATTAGTTTTTAAAAAGTTAATCAATTTTAACTAGGGTATGTTTGGAATACTGATTTGAATTGAAAGTTTTAAATTGAAATTGATTAATTATTCAAAAACTAGTTAAGAAATTTATTGACTTAAAAGTACCAAAGGAAGCGTTAGTATTTTTTGCTTTGCCAAACGCAATTACAGACATTAGAATTCGGACACCCGGTAGCAGCAGTAACTCAGCGTGCGTATTTTATTATATCACGAGGCTCTGAATTCCACAGTACTGTTTATGTCTTCCTATTTTTCCTTTTCTCTTGTCTTTTCACGAGTAAATCAGCACCCTCCGAGCTTCTTTTTTTTTTTTTTTTTTTAAATTAATTTGAAGTAGAAAAATTCCAACTCTATTCCACGATATAGAGTTACATATATAACATTGAGCGGGCCTTAATTGTTCTAAGTAACTCCGTGAAAACGTATTTAAATTCTTTTGCCAAGAAAAATAAATTAAATTAATTATTGTAAATGTTTTTTTACTAACCACCTAATTTATAAAATATTTGACCCTTGCCAACATTTAAAACAACCATATATTTGCGGATCGATAAATATTGAATTAATAGTTGAAACTGCACTTATATGTGTACATATATTTTGTCTGGGAAACAGGCAAAGCGTTTCTGCAGAAACGTAGTAGGAGGGTAAATTGATAGGCACGCGAGTGTGGTGCGCCCGAATTTATTATTATTCCCAACAGAACCAAAAAAAAAAAAAAAAAAAAAGAAAAAAGGGAAAATAGCAAATTGATATAAAAACATTATTTGGTCATTGATGGGACGTCAGCCAAAGCCTTTGCGTAAGAACCACTCAATATTGCCAGTCTATAATTGTTTTGCTGAGAAATATTACCAGCCGTAACTATGTTTAACATATAAATTTAAGTTTTTAATTTTAATTTTTAAAAAAGTCAATAAAATTTTAATTAATTTTTATAAAAATCATTAATTTTAACATAAAAATTTGATTCCAACTCGTACATCAAACACAAATCAAGGCACTCTATATATTTAAGAGAGTTTCATTTCAGCCCCCATGCATAGATTAAAAAGAAAAAAAGTAGAATATACTTACTATCTCACAGAACAAGAAGGTTATGAAATGTGGAAACAAAAATGTAGTTCTAAAAATATGTTCATTTATTTCTCCATATCTACGAATACTTTTTATTATTATTATTATTCTATTACAATTTGAGGCCAAGAGTACAGTATTTCGATTTCACATTCTGACATTTAAAAGTTAGAATAAAATATAACATGCAGTTTTTCTTCATGTGACAATGATGTTGACGTTAATATATATATGTATATTCTCCATTTATTCGATCAATCAAAATGTTTGATGATTTACAATAGAGTATTAAAAAAACCTTATAGTCGGGTTTGGAGGAAAAAAAAAAGGTATATAGTTTGAGTATTTTACATATTTTTATTTGGATTTGAATTTGACCTAATATAATGGTTAGAAAATATTAGCCTACACTACACAACATATGCTATAATTTATTTTATTTTATTTTTTGGTACAAAAAAAGGAGATCAATATTGATGTTGGTGTCTTCACATCTCCCAAAGATATACTGAGTCTCTAACAAATAGGATAACAACAATCTTGATCTTAGGTTTTCAACAATTAACAATCTATATGTTTCAAGAGCGGTTGCACAATCTTTTTATCAAATACTCTAACAAAACGTACCTGTCAAAACTCAAACCTAAAAGTTGATAAAAGTGAAAATTTAAAAGTAAAAATTTTCTTACCACCGTATCATTACCATAAGTGGTATCATGTGCTAGAAAGCATCAACATAAGGTTAACGTTGAAATATATACAAATTCACCAAAAACGATAAAATATACATATGTACGTATGCATATAACCTACGATATATATAAATATATTTTGGTAACAAGTATCCCTACTATAAATCTACTTAAATCTTCAAAATTAATGAACATCCGCTCGATCGTGTACCCTACTCATGAGCTAAGCTCCCACGACAGATCTTCAAATTCATATCTAATCAACAGGGGTACTGTTTTGGCACGCTAGGGCAGTAAATAAATGTCATATATAGACATATTTGTAGGGAAATATATAATAGGGGTGTTTGTGTACAGGAAGCTGGGATCAGAATCGAGGTTGACTGGAGAGTTGATAAGTTTCATGCGCCGTGGGTGAAGAAGCCAGGGCTCAGTCAGTAGTAGTCTCACTGATATAAAAATAATAATAATAATGCACCAAATTTATTTATAATTATAAGCACCAAAAGACCAGCCAGCTAGTTCAGTAGTGGACCACAGCAGTAGTAAGGTGGAACTGACAATTTCGTGAAGTTCTATTTACCTAGCTACAACAACATCTATCTAAGACTAGTGGTAGTAGTGTAACCAGTCCAGTCTCTGCACTTTGGACTACTGTGATCATGTCCCAATTTCCCATTTCTCTCTTTCTTTTTTTAACTTGTACTACTTTCAAATAACATTATAGAGTTGACTGTGTGAGTGATATATGCATGATCTACTCGTATTAGATGGTCGCAATTCGTGCTGCGGTGTCATGTTATATCTTTTAAGTTGATACTGTTACAGTAAATTCAAACACGATTAGTTTGTTAATTCAGTTGATACAGCACGGCACAGCTATATAACTTGTTTATGGCATGTTTAATAATTTGATTAGTTAACATACCTAAGCAAACCTAAATACATGCACAACGGTAGCTTATAAGACATGATAAAACATTAATCTCAATAGCTTTAACAATCCACTAGCAACTAATTAACATGAAATCAGTCCACAACCAAAATTTAAGTCCGCAAGACAACCATGCATAACTTTCATCAAAGTATAAAAATTCGTGACCAAATTTTTGTAAAATAAATTTTGACACATATTAATTGGGCATGTTTTTCCGATGTTTCAAACAATTAGTGTCTTTTTTAAGGATTGAGATATCTTTGTGTTCAAGAGCATTGTGTCACTCTAAACCATTGTTTAAGGCCACTAAATATTGTTTACTCTTTTTTTCTCTTGTGCAACACTAATTATTTAAGCACTTCAAAACATCCCTCACACAAGAAAGTCGTATCCTAAAATATTGGTGGGCCCCACCCACCTCTTTGTTACATAAAGAGTCGGTTGTTTAGTATTTTTCTCTAATTAGTAACTACTAATCATAATAAATTGGGAAAGTTGTAATCAATTGCACATAATTTATTTGACATAACAAACCATCAATAATCATCCGGAGTACTAGGGGCAGATGTAGATCAAGAGCATTGCGAACCATCACTAATTATTATTTATTTCCAAACAAATTAAGTCATTAATTATTAATTATTTAGCATCATATATTGTGGTACTTGTAATATTCATTGGTCACATACTTCATGAGACATAATTAGCCATCAAAATATCCAGACTAGAGGCAGATGTAGTCATTACTCTCCTCTTAACACTTACCACCAACCTTTTTATGTATGTATCTATTAATTTTTTTCTTGGATAGCTTAATTTCCTCCATATTTTACGCCTTCTGCCTTTCTTCAAAAAGAAGTTTGAATATTCATTCAAAGCCTTTTCTGAGACCAAAATCCGAATGGGGGACTCTTTTCACGTCTATACCTTTTTTAACAGAATCAATAACGTGCAGAGTTTAAATGACTGTATTTATGATAAGTTTCACTTCTTTAAATTTTGGATTTTTAGCACTTCGTATTCCTTCAAAAAAAAATTTTGCCATTTGGTGCTTAATTATGATACTTTTTACTCGGCAATTTGGTCCATGAATTTCCGAATTCAATTAGGAAATTTATGACTAATTTAGAGGCAAAACTGCCTTTTTTTTTTTTTTTTTTATTTAGGACGACTGCAAAACTACAAGAATTTTGGGGTACACTAAAAGTGCTAAAGAATTATTGCGATTTTTTCCAAACATTTAACCTCCTTGCTACTATTTTGTAAATTTAAGTACTACATTGTTTAGAAAAGAAAAGAAAGAAGGAAAGAAAAAAAGGACAATCAAGGACTAAAATGCCAAATTACAAAAGTACTAATTTTTTTTTTAATTTATCTTTCACTCAAAAAAAGTTGTGTTTTTCATCTCCACTAAGGCATACATTTTTAAAAACAAATCCATACTAAACCAGCAAAAACAAAAAAATAAAAAATAAAAACAAATGCATACTAGATGGGCCATTATATGTAATCGCTTGCCCTTTATCTTTATGCACCTTTACCCTTTTCCAATTTATCAACTATATACGAGCAACAAAAATTTTGATTATCCAAATGGCACAGGTGAGTGAAAAAGAAGTATATACCATACTGAAAAAAGTGGTATATACCAATAATATGGTGGACATTTTCTTGAGTAGAAAATCTAATGCAGTGAAAGTTGCACTGAATTGATCTCACTGCTTGTAATGATTTCAAAAGTGGTTTTTACTTTCACACAAAGTAGAAGCATTTTTAAAAAACAAGACTAGATAATGGGACTTTCTTGCCTGGAAAGACAAGGAGAATACATGTAAAAGGTTGTTTGGGGAGACGCTTTTGTTTTTAGATTGTTTTTAAACTTTCAACTCCCAAGTGATATACACTTAGTAGGTTATACACTTTTGTATAACACAAAAGTGATATACACTTTTGTATTTCACTTTTTTGCTTTACTTAGTAGGTTTTATGTGGCAGGTCTATTAGTCTTCCCATGTTTATACTTTTACACATAATAGAAACGAGCTAAAACATCATTAATTAATTCCGAACTAGTTTAGAAATAACTTTTTGAGTACCAACTTAAATGCCATCTTTTCATTGATAAAAACAATCAATTGATATTGTAATACTTTAATCGCTTATATTTAATAAAAGAACGATAACTTATATGTCAAATATGTTGGTTTTCAAAAATTTAGATTAGAAATTGTTTCCCTCGAAATTTTCTTTACAATATTAATGCTCAGTTGACACTGCAAAAAGTTTGTGAGCATAAACTCATAACGAAAAAAATGTAGGCTTTGCATTATTTATATGTGTATATATACGTTACATTCATATACCTATATATTTATATATTTGCAATACCAAATTTCCAAGTAAAAAATTAACTATTTTTTATATTATAGCGGGTGAAGAAAAGATAATATTAACTGATCATATTGGGATTGTCAATATCTAAGGGAACATGATTGGATAAATATAATTTAACGATAATTTCATACTTTAACTCTCCTATAAGATGAAAAGTTCGAATCTTCCATCTTCAAGTTAAATGCATATACATATATTATATGAGAAAATTACGTGGAAAGTCATGTTTTGAATACCTTCCTATAATTTTTTGCATTCTAACACTAAAGTTGATAATTTTAGTATTATGAAATTATAAAATTATCAATTTTAATATTATGATGGGTATAAATATAAGGAGGTGTCAAATTTTTGGCATTCTTGTATATAACTCTAGATAAGTGTATATGAATTCTTCCATGGATAAGGCGGAACTGGACCAGACATATTGGACTCCGGTAGACCTATTGGACCTAAGACGAATGTCCCCTCATCAGGCCTTATGAGACGATAAAGGGCCCAAAGTGAGACATTAGTCGGCCCAATTTGGGACTGCTACCCAAGGTATTCCTCACAAAGGCCTGCCACATGACAAGCATGTTTCATAAGTGTTAATGAAAATTATTGCAGCCTTTTCAACTTTAAGATTGAAACAACCTAGAAAATTAAAAAAATAAAATAAAAAAAGCTTGAAATTAAAAAAAAAAAAAAAAAAAACCTCGTGATGTTTTTTCCTCTTAGTTGTTTTCATTTATATTGTATATAAAACTTTTTCCTTTTAGTTGTTTTCGTTTATATAACATAGGAAACCACCTTGAACTATTTGTTGTTTTCAAACGAAAACTTTATTGCTTGAAATGAGGACATTTCCTCATACAAATAAACTAAAACTCAAGAAATAGGAGGAAAAAAAAAAAACTTTCATTCATGAAAACATGAGAAGATCCTAACCAAATTACTTAAAAGTTTTTTTTTTTTTTAAATATCATGAAAACAACTCATCAAAACCTTCTTTCTTAAATAAAAGAGAGAGGAAAAAAAAAAAAAAACAATATCAATAGATTTTAAAAGCATGCTCTTTTCAATTTTCATGTTGACAGGGTTTGAAATATATACCTTTTTATTGCATTTCAAATTTAATAATTAGGGTAATACGTATGGGGAAAGAGAAGAGAAACCTAAAACAAAAAGAAAAGAAAGATAAAATATCCTAATGCCATATTTTAATTGGACGGATAACCACGCAACTACAATAACGTAGTGCATCCGGTGTAAAGAATAATTGCTTGCATGGACAATACATAGTGGCAAGAAGTTTATAGCCCCATCAAATACAAATTGCAGTAGGAGACTTTTCCTTGGAGATGAAAACTTCATTTTTAATTTGTTTGATTCTTGTCCATATATATAAAAGAATTTAATGAGTCAAAAGGATTTTTTAAACTTTCTAAGAAGCAAATATATATTCATAAGATTTCTTTCTAAGAAGCAAATATCTATATTCATTAAATTTTTTTTTTTTTTTTTGAGAATCCATATTTTGTGGATTTGACTTGAAACTTCACAAAACATCATTTTTTGGCATATCATTTAAACACCTTAAGGGATAAGTTCTGAATCCAACAAACCAGAAACAATTTTTAGAAAGCCATTGCAGAACAGGGCAATGATAACTTAAGGTTTATGTTTTTTTTTTTTTTTGGCTAAATATAAGGATCTAGTGGTAGTTCCGTTATTTCTCATCTTGTAACGCCACGCAAGTAAAGTTTACACTCCCTTGAATTGACAGGGAATTTGATAATCCGACCTCCGATCAGTGAGATCTTTAAAGTTGCTTCCCCTGTTACATCATTCACCCGTGCATTGGCATTGAAGGTTTATGCTTGTTAAAAAGCCTAGCCTTCTTGCGGTCATATTTCTAATAGAATCTCCTTGTGGTGCTTGTGTTTTACCATTGTCTCTTGCCTCTCTAGTTGTGTTTTTATCATTAATTTGGTTGGTGGCTTTGTCTGTGTCACGGTGGCTTTGAGGACTATCTTTATTATTATTTTTTTTTTCATTTTTCTTTTCCGGTTATTTTATTAATTAAATCATTAGGTGGATCAGGATGAGTTATAACAAATATCAATATTGTGCTCTTTGAATTACTCTGAAAAACAAGATGGATAGGACAAATGATCCACCATGATGATTAAAATAGTCGAACCATCCTCTTAAAAATAGGGAGAGGCTTTTCATGCATTCTTTTTATTAGCGCATATGTAATTCCGTAATGGAAAATTGAGCTCCACGAAAAATTAATCTTCAGCGGTTTGAAAGCTTCGTATATTTTCAATAGGTTCTTCTCATTAAGACGATAATAAATACATTATAGATATCGATATTTACTTATTTAAAATCTTTTAGATTGGATACTCAAAAGTTATATATCTAACAAGAAACCACATTAAAACACAAAAACAAAAAAACAAAAAAAACACAATAAAAATGAACAAGTGTACCACATTCAGATTAAGATCTGAGGGTAACAAACATGTTATCACCAAAAAATGTGATCTAAGAGAATAAATATAAATATATATATATATATTTTTTTTTTGACGAAGAAACACTAAGATTACACAATAAAAATCCTACCAAAGAGAGAAATCCCGAAAGATTCCCTTTACGGTGGGAAGGATTGTGAGGTTAGAAATAAAGATAAAAAGAAAATAAGGAGGAAAGGAGAGATTATTCGTATTACGTTTCTTTAATAAAACATACTTCCAAGCTCGACGACTATCTTTTCATTAAAAAAAAAAAAAGGAAGAAGAAGAAAAAACCTAACAAAAATGTTTTCAAATTTCAAAAGATTTGAATGTAACATTTGAAATTTTAAAGGCATAACTATGATTTGTGGAATTCTCCAAAATCAATTTAAATTAACGGCATTTAATATATTAACAAAGTGGGATCATATTTGTTATTCATAATTATTTTTTATCTTTCTTTTTAATAACTGAGGTATGCCAGACTTTATCCCGGCTAGTCCCAATCCCCTTCATATGGTGCCTATTTCTATATATTATTAGACCATGCAACTGTGAAATCAAAATAAAAGAATATTCCCTTCAAAAAAAAAAAGAATATCATGCCGATGATGTGTTATTTTCTTTAAAAAAGCATTTGAAATAGACATTCTCAATTATAAAATTACAGCTGAAAACCATTTTTTTATTTTTATTTTTATTTTCCATTTTGAAGTAACCAGATGCCACGTATGGACTTTTGTTAGCCAGCCACAAGATCCCCATCCATTAGAGGACACACCAAACGTAGTTGAGTCATGTGTTTTCTAAATAAAAGCTTCCTTTCTTTACTCCAAAATAATAATAATAATAATAATAAAATAAAAAATAAGAGATATTTGGTGAATGAGTTTAGTTTTAAGATTTTTAAATTTTAATAGTAATTCTTGTTAACTATTCAGAAAAGACAAAAAAAAAACTTTTTTAAAAAAGATAAAAAAAATTTAAAAAAAAAATAAAAACTGAGATGAAAAAATACAGTTTAATTTAAAATAAGATAATCCACCCAACACTCCCTTAAAAAGCAATCACAAAGTCCACAAAGTCCTGACTCTTGGTCTAATGACTGGCACGGTTTCTCCAATAAACTCCCATTTGGACCCGGAAAATGTCGACCACGGCCACTCAGTTTCAGCAGCCCAATCTCAAACCCTTTCTGAGCCTAAAATCCTCCAAACCTTTTAAACCTTCTCCTGCAACGTTTTCCTGTTTCCCCACTCCGAGGAAAGCCCTGTCGGAGAAACAACGTCCCTACCTCGAACTGGGTCGCAAAAAGACCGCCATGTTTGAAATTATCAGAACTTCTTCTTTTAGGGACGGTGGTAATGGCGATGAAGCCATTCAAACGCTCGAACAAGAGGCTTTCGTTGATGGGTCCTCTGAGTTTCGTCGTGGGCTTGTCGGTAATAAGCTGGAGTCCATCCTCAATCGACTGGTTGGTGATTTCTCTGTTCTAAATTTCAGCTCCTTTATTATGTGATTTTAATTTATATAGAATTGTTGAGAAATTGTTGTTTGATAGATAGAGGAACTAATAATGAGGTTTTGCGAGGTGAATATATAGTTGACATGTCTCCCATAAGTGCTGATATATGTATGTGTGCGTGTGTGAATATATATAAATTGAGTAATGTTTAGCTGCCCCTTTGTTCAGTACTCCACTTCATATGATGGTGTTTGAGAGCTTGGGTTCTGAACTTTTTATTCTGGCAATGTGGCAAATTGGACTCTGAATTTGACAATCCGTGGTTCAATAGCTAACGACGTCGATTCAATGCGCGGAATGGCCGCAAGATGCACCCCAAAAACTATTCTTTTATTAGCAAGTTGACCCGGAACTTTTCAAATTTTGGGATTTGGTATCTCAATTGCCATCTGTTGAATTTGCATCTGCCCTTAATGATTGGATTGCATTGCATAGGATCGTCAAATTCAGGATCCTAATGCCGAAATTGAAATTCATGACAATAAGTTCAGAATGCATTCGGTACAAATTATCCTGTTTATGATGTTAGATCTCTAGAAACATGTTAGATTTCTTAATTCGTGCTTCCTTAGTTCTTATGATGATTGTAGTTAATTTGGTTTTGCACAGAGCAAGTGGGTGATGTCTGGACTTTTTGCTGGGGTGATCCTCTTGAGGCATGATGCAGAAGCAGTGTGGATTGCCATGGGATCTATTATTAATGCCGTGCTATCTATTGCCCTCAAACGGATAATAAACCAAGAGCGACCCACTTCGGCATTGAAATTGGATCCTGGAATGCCTTCTTCCTCATGCACAGTCCATTTTCTTCATTATCACAGTTTCCATTCTGTCAAGTAATTTTCTCTTTCCCCATTGCGCGTTGTGCATCCATTTTTCAGTAGCTTTTATGTTACTTGTATAAATATGTTTGTTTCTACTGGTGTGACAGTTGTGGAATGGTTTGGAATCAATGATGTAACATTGGCAATCAGTGGAGTTTCCTTGGCATTTGGTTCATATCTCGTAAGCTACCTCACGAGTTAATGCCTTTCTGTGTTTTTAAGCTTTCTGTGTTACTTTGTCATTAATATGCCATTTTGTATCTATGTTTGCAGTCATGGCTACGGGTCTCGCAACAACTTCACACGCCAAGCCAAGTGGTTGTGGGAGCTGTTGTAGGTTTAGTTTTCTCTGTTTTCTGGTATTGGTCATGGAATGCTTTTGTGCTGCAAGCGTTTGTCTCCTCTTTGTGGGTCCGAATTATTGTTCATCTCGGGGGCTGCTGGATTTTGCCTGGGATTTGTTTTGTATGTGTATCAGAATTGGCTTAAAGATGATTGATGAATTCCATAAGTTGACATATAATTGTAAGCTCGATTCAATTGTTACACAACTCTACAAGAATATGATTCTAATGCAAATTTTCTCCACTTTCGCCAATTCCAGCAGATGTCAGTTAGTTATCTGACTGTATGTACGTATAAATGCGAGTCCAAATGTATGCAAGAGCAGGAAGAATAAAAACAATTGGTATTCAAGAATGAATATTATTTCAAGAAACTTCGTATTGTGTGGAAAAAATTGGTCACCTTTTCTCGAGGATTAAGAGCCTGCTTAAGTAGAGAGGGGTTGTGCCCTAACACCAAGTGCCTGCCTTTCATTTTTTTCCCCCTTACATTGGCTAGACGCCTCGTCTACATGTCCCACGGACATTGCCATTCCCTTCTCCAATTCCCGGTATTATTTTTAGAGATTCACTACCATATAACACTTGCAGGGAAGACCACAGACAAGCTCCCACCACCATGCTCATTCGGTAGCAGCTCTCGAATTAAAACGTCATCAGGATTGCCTTATTTTGCATGCACAAATGCTAATCTGCGACATCAATCGGTGCATAAAGCAACTCCTCAGTCCCATTTTCTGGCTTTGAAACCAGCAGTTTCAACAAGCTGTAGATGTCTGCACATTGTGGATGCGACCTGTCACCGGAAACAAATGTAGAAATCTGATCCTTGACCTCTACCCAAGACCATCCTGGCTCTTTAATTACACCCTTTGAGTTCAAAGTCTTCCTCACTTCTGCTGCTTCCCGCCACTTCCCTTTGGAAGCATATAAATTCGCCAAGGTGATGTGGGTTGCTGCACAATGTGGATCCACTTTGAGAATCTCCTCCGCTGCACGTCTGCCACGGTCAACATCACCATGAACCCTGCATGCTCTAAGTAGAGTAGACCATACAACGTCATCCGGCTTAGACGGCATGCTTCTGATCATTCCCTCTGCGTCATTTAATCGTCCAGCCCGACATAGGAGATCAATCATGCAACCATAGTGTTCTTTCGAGGGATTGATCTTATATTCACTACGCATCAAATTAAAGTAGTGGAGACCGAGATCAACAAGTCCGGCGTGGCTACAAGCAGTAAGAACACCAATGAAGGTCACCTGATCAGGTCTCAAACCAATCTTCTGTATCTTTTCAAACAAACCTATGGCTTCTTGGCTGTTTCCATGTTCAGCATATCCACCAATCATGGCCGTCCATGACACTATATCGTCCTGCTCTATTGTATCGAATATCTTTGAGGCTTCCTTTAGGCTCCCACATTTTGAATACATATTAATTAGAGAACTTTGTAATAACGACTTGTGCTCCAATCCAACAGATAAGATATAAGCATGCAATTGCTTCCCTTGTTCTAGCATTGCCATGTTTCCACAGACACTCAACAAACTAGAAAGAGAAAACTCATTAGGCTTTGGGCCTTCCCTTCTCATCCACGAAAAGTACTTAAAAGCTTCTTCTCCATGGCCTACTTGAGAATATCCTGCGGTTATAGTGCTCCA
Organism: Ficus microcarpa; assembly: GCA_025413485.1. Classification (NCBI taxonomy): domain Eukaryota; kingdom Viridiplantae; phylum Streptophyta; class Magnoliopsida; order Rosales; family Moraceae; genus Ficus; species Ficus microcarpa. Next base: position 13,262,592 of record CM046379.1, on the reverse strand, counting down.
TGAAACAATATCTCTTTTTCTCATTCCATGAAAAATCGTCGAAGTTGAAATAAGATGCCCACATCTTGAGTACATGGTCATAATGGAATTTGCCACCGATAAATAATCTGCCAAACCTAGACGCAACACATGAGCATGTAGCTGTTCACCCCATTCGACTCTAGCTAGATTGGCACATCCAGAGATCAAAGCTGCAAAAGTGTAGTCATTAGGACTCACACCAGATTCCCGCATTCTTACAAAGGCTTCAAACGCCTGCTTCTCTTGACCCATCTGAATGTAAGTCGAAATGATTGTTGTCCATGAAACAACATCTGGCGTTCCCATTTTTGCAAACAAGCGGAAGCCATAGTCCAATTTACCACACTTCTTGTACATGGTAGCAAGAGAGTTAGCCACAAACGAGCTCTCATTCAACCCTTTCTTCAACGTTTGTGTGTGAATTGCCTTCCCATGATTCAGCGCACTCGACTCAGCACAAGCCTTCAATGCAATAGCATATGCAAACGCATCACATGCCACCTTTGATTTCCACATTTCGGAAAAGTAAAACAAGCCCTCTGCATTATAGCCAGCGTGAACAAGCCCACTTATAATGGAAGTCCAAGTCACTACATTTCTCTCCAGCATGTGATCAAATACGCTACAACCAAGCTCAAGTTTTCCCATTTTCGAATACATGTCAAGAAGGGAACTGCCCACAAAAACAGAATTCACTAAACCCGACTTTATTGAATACCCATGCAACAATGCGCCACAGTACAAATTCATACTCATCCCGCAGGCCTTCAGTGCAAGGCTAACGACAAAAGGGTCCAATTTCAGCTCAGGCTGAGTCCTCATACTCGAGAACAACTTCAGAGCCTCAGAGGCATATGAGGAATTCACATACCCAGAAATCATGTTGGTCCATGAAATCTCATCTCTCTGCGGCATTTCATCGAACAGTTTTCGAGCATCGTTAAAACAACCGGTTTTCACAAGCTGCTTCAAACGAGCGTTCAGTTCGTACGTATCAACATGATTAACAACATGGGTTTTTTGGGATAATTGGTCTTGTCCCCCCAAAGCAGTCAGAAAGTTCTCGTGTTCCGTGGAAGCGAAGGCTGGTGCTGTGACTATTCTCCTAATACGAGACCTGACTGATAACAAAACCATTTTTCTTCAGTTGGGGTCCTATGCTAATCGCTTCGAGTCCTAACAACTTCGAGTTTGTTTAGTACTCATTTACTCGGTTTTTGGTGTAAAAAAAAAAAAAAAGAATTTGGTCAAGTTATTTGAGGAACTTCAATCAGCTAGTTACGTACAATTCCCACGGGCTCATTAGAAAAAGCAAAACCAAAACAAAGGGTAAAACGACATAATTGTTACAAGACGTCAGTTTAAAAATTCATTTACTTGAAAAAAAAAAATGTACTTCCTGTATATATGCCAACATTTATAAATATGCTATTTACCTCATCACTCTATTCTAATTTGTTTTATTATTTTTTATTTTATACTTTTTAATTTTGAGGTATAAGATTTGTGCCAAGTTGTGTGGATAAGATCATTATATCCCCTCGTATCAAACTTCATCAATAGCAATCCATGATAAATTTGGTTCACAATTCACATATGCACCGACACATTTCATATATCGTTTTTTATTTTTAACTCATATATTTGTGTGTTTATATAAATATAAATATATATATTTATATTTCATCTCAAAAAAGAAGAAGAAGATGTCACGGAGCAATAGCACAAGCCCCAAGGCACATATTCTCATTCTATAGCAACACAACAACATAACAACAAGATGGTGAGACAAACAAATTTGAGGCTCTCTTGCTTGCTTGTTTAGAGAGTTCTCACTTACTGTCACTTCAAAACACTTTTAACATAAATTATTAGTACCAAAAAAAAAAAAAACAAAAAAAACAATACTCAGTAGTTGGTAATCTTAGCAAACCCTCCTGGACGAAGAAGAAATTCATCTCAAAGAGAGAGACCCTTTGACGAAACCTCCAAAACAAGTTCATGTATAAAATTATATAGTGCTTAAACATGTTATAGAATACCTATTTCTCTTATTCAAATAGCTTCTTTTTTTTTTTTTTTCCTTAGTTTCCTATGCGTTTGCCTTTGTTTCTGTTAATCCATTGAGACCTTCTAGCTGCTCTCGCCTTCTTCCACCTCTCAACATTTCTCATCCTCGCGAAGATTCGGCGAATCTGATATAGCTTGTGAGAATGTTGGGAAATTAAGTTCGTTGTTGAGGAACTCTGGCTCATAATTATCTCGTATCCGTCGTGAAAAGAGTCCATGCCGTTGGTTAGTAGCTGCCAGAACAGGCTGCCAGCAGCAACTCCTCCTCTTTTGGCCGACGCGTATATCTTGTTGTACACAGTGTTGAAGAGTTGGTCTCTTTCGTAGGTGCTGAAACCGGGATCCTTCCATGACTTCCCGAATTCCGCTAGGAGCAATGGCTTTCGGAGAATGTTCTGCGCGTCCTGGATGTGTGCGTCTAGCCAGTTGTTCAAGAAAGAAAGTTGCTTCTGATCATTTGAGCTAGACAACCTGTTCAATCACAAAGTAAGCCCTCGCATGACTTGATACTGAATTTTTCATTAATTTGCAACAAATTGTGTAATGACAATGAACTCGGAGTACTATACTTACCACTGATCAGGATAACAATGAACCGTGGCGAAATCGATGCCATGGATTTGGTTATTGGCAATGAAATCGGTTCCGATTTCCATGGCAGGATTGAGGCTCCTCCTCTGAGGAGTTGATTGACCATAAAACCCTTCTAAGCCAGCTTCAAGTAAGTGGTTTCTGTCTATGGACTTAACATGGGCAGCCATTTCCATTATCCAAGCCTGTCAGAGGACCACCAAACAGGATTTACCACCATGGTGTGTGTGTGTTTATATATATATACATACAAGTAGCTGAATCAAGCTATTAGCATTAAAATCAATGCTTTGTCATCTGTGATTATTTAATATAAGGGGATCTAAGTTTCCTAACCCTTTATAAAGAGAAGTTAATTGGTCTGTACCAGATCTGAACCAGCCATTATGGCTAAAACCAGTAAAGGTAAATGGCACATAAGTTTTTCTTCATTTTTTTCTCTCTTATTTTCATTCTTTCAATGTCTGAACTTTTAGAGAGAGAGAGAGAGAGAGAGAACAAACCTGAATGGTTCTTCCAGAAGGATCAGAAGTGCATCGAGGCTCATTCATAAGCTCCCAGGCCATGATTGTCGGATCATCTTTGTAGTGAAGTCCTGTGAAGCTGTTGTATCTGTTAAGAACAGTCTGCAAAATGTAGATATCAATTAGAATTATAATTAAAAATAATAATAATAATAATTTAACTTTGTCTTAGATACAAACAAAAGGGAATATATACTAAGAAAAAGGAAAACCAACATGAAAGTCACCTCTCATATTCCAATTCCAAAATCCAAAAAAAAAAGAAAAAAAGGGAGGTCTAGAACTTACAGAAACATGATTCTTGTAAGTAAGTCTTAACAACAGAGTTTCTAAAGAAATCATCATCAGATGTCAAGTACTGGCCATGACTTCTAGCCCAGTTCACATACTGCTTCTTCCCTCCAAAGCTCTCATAAGTTGTTCACCAAGCTCAATATCAGCTTGATCCCGTGCTTTCCGGCCTCCGCCACCACAAAATCTAGGCCCTACAATTCCCCAACACCATCACCAATCAATCTCAAACCATTTCTAATCAAGATCTTAATTTATAAATTAATTTAAAAATAAAACAAAAAAAAAAAAAAGAAACTACCTTGAAAGTTTGCTCATTGTAGGAGCCAGGAGCAAACTGAAGAGGCCTATAGCCTCCATCACTGAAAGCCCAAGTTCTGGCCACGGTTAGTCCATGGCTAGAGGCTTCTTTGAGAGCATTAGAGACTAAGTACCTCTGAGAAGGGTCAGAACCCATGTACATTAGCCAATAGGCATTGAATCCGTTGGCATAATACGGACTTCCATTCAACACAAAACGGTGTCCCCAAGTTCTTATGAAACCATCTCTTGCTCCAACCAAACTACTATGGACTATAATAATGCCCACAATGATAGCCCAAGGAAATTGCTTCATCTCTCTCTCTCTCTCTCTCTCTCTCTCTCTCTTCTTTTTTGTAGGTAAGAAAAGTGAGAGGGAGGGTTTATAAAGAAGAGGCTGATTGGAAATGGAAGCTTGTCTTGGTACAACTGAAAAAATAAGTAATTAAGAAGGGGGAAAAACGACAACAACCATCACGGGGGAATTTAATTCAATTTAATTTAAAAAAAAAAAAAAAAAAAAAAAAAAAGCGAAACTAACCATAAGCTTTGAAAATGTAACAATCCATATCCTTTTCTGTCCTTTAGATTTGAGAAAATTTGATTTATGGCCAAAATTTACCTGCCCTATAATAAGTTAGCGAAGCATTGAGGACAAATAGGATCTTGGAATGGCCCTCCGCTAAAGATATACGCAATCTAAGCTCAAAAGAAATAAATGGGAATTGTTTTAATAGCACCTTTGTTTGTACTTCAACTACAAGATATGGTATGGAAGACATAGATTAAGTAAAAATAAAAAAATAAAAATAAAAAGGGTCCTCTTTTGTGTGCATTATCACAAATCCATGGCCATGCAACATGTGGAGGTTCCTTGGAAAGGGGAAGGTGAATGAAGTTTCCTCATCAAATATTAAATGGGAAAGAACACCCCATGTGGTTCCCACATTTTTTTTAAAATTCATTGCACAATCTCTTGTTTCACCTAAAATTAAATAAATAAATAAACAAATAAAACCTCCCCCCCTTAAAGCTACAAAATAAATAGGAATAGATTATATGACAAGGATCACATGTCACCTTTTATTAGTGGTTTTTATTTTTGAATTGCGATTTCAGAATGATATTAAGATTAGATATTCTAAAATGATCTCTATTCAGTTAACTAATCGTGTGACGTTTAGTTTGTAGTTTAGTAAAAAATAAAATTGAGCCTATCAATTAAGTATAGATAAGTTACGTTCTTTCATTTTCAATAGTAGGCTCATAAATATTTGTTAGATACAAAGGTTAAATGAAGATAACCAAATTTCAGTTAAAATAAACTTTTTGAAGATTAACATGACTTGATAGAATGTTTTTGAAAATTTTTTTTTTTTCAAGGTCAATGCCTCAGACTGTATACATTATTTTACTCCTGGCTTTGTGATCTCAACTACAAGTATGGGATCTGATTTTTTTACTATTCTTGCGCAAACTTACAATGGTACGTGGACCAACCAAAAATAAATACAATCATAAACAACTCCACACGAATTCACTTGCCTCATTTCCAACCGACACTAGTCGTACACATAGATTGTACGCATAAATCTACAACAGTTGACAAGCCAAAGGATACTAAGGAAGTCGGTCGAATTTCAATCGTTGGATCCCAAACAACTTGGAGTAGTCAAAAAGGAAATGTGTTTTTTTTTTTTTTCTCTTTTTTTTTTTTTCCTTACCCTTATTTTACTTTATGGGCATTTTGGCACAATCCCATTTGCGACAACCTTCTTTTTCAACGTTTCTACCCAAAAATAATTATATTAAAAAAAAAGACCTTTTTTTTAGCGGCTGAGGTGTTTTCACTATTTCATGAGCACTTTGATGAATCACGGTCCTAAACTTTGCACATGACAAGCGGAAACAAAAATATCATTTGGCTGGTGGGCTACACAATAAGGTCACTTGTGTGTATATCGAGAGAGAGCCAAAAGCATACCATATGCTTTTTACAAGTTTCCATTTGCTTTTGTTTTGAACTTTGGATTATTGATGTTGATAGATCTTATTTTGAGAATTATCAATTATCTTATGTACATTGAGAACAGTAACAGAGTCCACTATGATTGAGTGACTCTTCTTATTTTTAAGTTTTACATTTAAAAAACTCGTTTATTTTCTCACATTAAAACTTTATCATTTAATATACGCTCTCACTCAAATAATAAACGAACTCTTCCGTTAACTAATAGGAATGTTTGTTGAACGCTTTAATAACAAGTCCTATCATTAGAATGAGGAACAAGTCACTTTAACCCCAACAAATAACGCTCACGATTTACGAGGACATGATACTAAATATTCTAAACCAAATATTGAGATGATAAAAATAAATCTTTGTATGCAAGACCTTTAAGAAAACCGCTTAATAATATGCTTTAGACAACATAATTAATCAACTACGATAATTCTTTTTAAGGATAGGCTACTATACACTTAGTAGTGTGGATGTTGAAAGATGAACCCATGTGAATAGCACTATATGGTAAGCCCTTTTTACATGGTCCCCCAATGTTAGATCTAGTGTGTTTCACACATAACCCACTAGATTCTCTCACGAGCCATGATTTACAAGCTTGTTGGGCAATGCAAATAAAATCCTTCGTAAGCTTAATGTACAACAAGCGTATCATATGGTGATCTTTCTTCTTTCTTTCTTTTTTTTTTTTTTTTTTAATTTTCTCTTTTTGCATTAATCAAATATGATTCGGACCGCGTACAAGTATAACATATAACATAGTAGTGAGACAACATTTAGCATGAATTAACTAACTTAAGATTCGATAGGATCACTCGTTTACTTTGTAATGTATGTGAATGTAATGTATGAAATACAATATATATATATATTTACATATTACCTGTGTGTTTAGGTTGTTTAAATTTAAATAATCATTATAATGTACATTAGCGTTAGAGAGACGGAGAATATATGATGTGACTTGTAAAAATAGATAGAAAAATAAAATGGATGAATAATAAAATGGGTGGGTCTATTATTCAAATATATTTGGATTGAAATAGATTACATTGTGTTGGTATAATATAAAATTAATGTGTTTTCCATATGCAATTTTAAAGTTTCAGACATGAAAGCTTTGCAAGCAACAGTAAAAATGTTGGTATCTGATTAAAAAAAAATCAGTACTTCGTGTTTAAAAAAATTAAGGGGAAAAAAAGCAATGTCTATAGATATATCAATGTAGATTATTCAAAGTATGAATATAGAATATGTGAAACGCGAAAAGATGATATGAATTATATATAAAATATGTGAAACATGAAAAGACGATATGAATTCTATGTGCCTACATGATACTTTATATACTTTCGTAGTTAATTAATTTCTTGGAAAAAAGACAAAGTAGAAAAGGAAAAAAAAAAAAAAATTATGCTCAAAGTTTGATCCAACTAACACCAACTCCAACTCCAAGCTTAGATTAAAAATCAAAAACTTAAATAATAATAAATTATTAAAAAGAGAGATAGAGAGAGAGAAGAAGGAGAAGCATTCCACCAATTGAGAGACAATTACTCCTTGACTTGACGAATATCACGCCTATGAATGCGCCGAGTTCGAAGGGCCCCCAAAGGTTCAGGTCACAACAGGCATCCCATGTTGTGGGACCTCATGCGCATGTTAGCACGTAACTAACATGCGCCATTCAATAGGCATTCTGCAGCCGTAAATTTCGTTCACGACCTGTTGGGCTGTCTCAAGCCCATTATAGCTCTTGTGGGCTTTTTTGCCACTTCTCGTGGCCCTTCAACAAGTGGAGTGATTTGCCGACGATAATAAACAGACCAAAGACTAGAGAGTTATATTTGGGACAAACTCTAATATTACTTTTGAATATTAAGATACCTTGTTATTTAAATTATATTTATTATAATTTTCGTAGGAAATTTTTATTTCATGCAACCTGATTTATGATTTAGCGTAGTTATGCGTTTTGCATTGCAAAATTTTTATCATGAATATATATATACACACATAAGTAGTTAGAAATTTAATCTAACAACTAAAAAATTATTTTCCAACTAATAATACAAAACAACATATCCTACTGTAAAAAATCTTTAATATCACAAAGCTAAGTTTTGAGTGGTTGCAACTTCAATTAAAAGTGAAGAGTTCGAATCCCTTAACTTCCAAATTCCAAAAAAAAAAAAAAAAAAAAAGAAAAGGGCTAAGTTTTGATTTGAATTGGTTTTTGCTATTTATACTTTTATAAATGCGAATTGGCATCGCAAAAGGGGAACTCCGCACAACACCAAGAAAAGAAATGGCCCCATGTTTATAAAGGGTTCATGAAAACGAAAAATTGGACTAATCCATATCCAAAAATTACTCTCTCCTAGTTAGAATATGTTAGTGTTATTCATGTTGATGTCATCAGTTTGTTATAACTGTAACTAATTATATAATAAATCAGATCAATAAAGAAGTTGCTCAGTTGAATCAGTTGGTCATTTCTGTTTCCCTCTCTCTATCTTTCTCTTTCTCTCTCTTTTCTGTTTCTTGATCATGATATCAGAGCCTCGTATAACGTTTCGCTAGTCAGAAAATTTTTCGCATGGCCTTCGATTTTTCTCACTCTTCTCCTTTGATTTTCTACTCATGGTGCTTCGACTTTGTCCTCAAATGTCACTCCTGTCCAGACTCTACTGGTGAATTTGCTTCCTTTAGGGCTTTGTTTTGATTGAGGAAATTATACTTTTTTGGCGATCCCAGGTGCTTGCTTTTGCTCGTGCTCATAATTTGGATGGAATTCTCCATGGGATTGTGAAACAACATGGGATTTGGTTGATGAGTAGAAAATATAGGAGAAAAAAAATAATAAAAAGAGGGTTTTTCGGATTGTAGGGGCTTTATGTTTTTTTTAAATACCACCAAATTACCAATAAGTTGGTTGTCTTTCAATCTATTTGTCCTTCCTGTATTTTGGGGAGTGCTAGTGACACTCACTTTGTCAAGCTCTACTCTAAGACCACGTATCAGGCAAGGAAAAAGACGTCTACCCAACTTACAAAGACAAAAGTCTTCTTCTTAATTGGATCCAAATCTTGTGATACAAGGACGAACATATGACTCTAATCAAACGTTTGATTTTCCTCAACTTGAGCCTACCCTATTACAAGGTAAGTATATATCCTTATATATATGTATATATGTGTGTGTCAAAGCATCTATAACATTGTTATTTTTTAAAGTACGGTTTTGATCAGTTTTTCTCAATTATTTCAGGCAGATCAACTGGAAGCCATTAAAAGTGACAAATACATTTTAAGAAGCTTAAGCATTTGGCACTCTGGTTCACAGGGAAACAACCTACATTATGTCTCTGGGAAACTCACTTCCCTATTTTTGAAGGCATCTCCACTTTTTGTGTAGACTTGAGTTGCATTTGAGTACAAAAACTACCCTACTTAAGCAAAATAAAATAAAAATAAAAAAATTTCCTAATTTACGCACACACATATATATACACACGCACGCATATGTGTATGAAACTTGCATGAAACTATCTTAAATTTGTGATAATCTGGTTGCTGTGATTGTTTTTTGTTTCTAGTCTCCGTTAGAGCCTGCAACAGAAGAGATTGAATCCTCCGAAAGCAGCTATCGGCTTGAAAACCTTAAAAGAGGTAGAGTAGCCATTTTCATGGTGATAGTGACAGAAGACAAGTTGGAGGTCGTCCTGAAGTTGCTTCACACCATGCAGTCGCCATCGAAAGGATTCAAATCGACCGAAATGGTTACGAACATATGCAAAACGGGAATTGTGGGTGGCATTTAGATGCGTAGAGAAACCAAAACGAAAACAAGTTTACAAAATGTTTCGCCGAAAGATTCCCCCAACAACAAACCTAGTGGTTTTGTGATAGTCATCCTACCTAGTAATCTTTTTCTTTTTTCTTTTTCTTGAAATTAAATGGACAACGGCCTCTTTTTAAAGTGATTTTAATAGTGATTTGTAACTATTTGGTTTTTATATGCGTATATATAAAGAATTTTTTATAAATAAAGAATTATGTGTTGATTTTTTTTTTTATTACATACAATTTTTCATAACAAATTTGTTACCTGAAGAAATAACAATTTACTTATTACAACAGATAATGCCCAAAATTAGATCAGATGACATGAACCTTAAAACTTATACTAAACAAAACTTTACTCGACGATTTTTTTTTTTTTACATTTTTTTTTTAGGGAGAGATGCTAATTGTTACTCATATCTCTACAAATTACAAAAGCCACTTTAGCCTAGGGAAAAATTGGGTTGGAAAAATATACAAGTATCACTACTACAGTTCCCCGCCATAAACACAAATAAAAATGCTGCAGAGAATGTTACAGGTTCACTTTATAAGCCGTTAATAACTTGTTTTTATCATAATGCTCGAATTTGCCCTCCGTAGCCATAGTTATACAAGAGTCCCTCATCTTGCCGCCAATTTTCTTTCACTTTCACTTCAACCTGTTTAAGCATTTGTTTTTCTATAAGATTATGTTCTTCTAACCAGAAACAAGAAACCCGATACACTTTATGTAAAAACCATGCGTCTAATGACATACCGAATTTTTTAATGTAGCAATGCTATGTAATTATGAAACTAAGTCCAGGAGGGCCGTGGATTAAGTTGATACCTCAAGATAAACCTTCTTTTGCAAGAAATCCTCGATGTCAAGCCTTGCAGCCGTTGCAAGTAGTTTTAGAGCCTTTCCTTCCTACAGAAGTTTTAGGAGATCAAAGAATCATATGATACATCAGTTGCTGTGTTTGGCTGTGCACATTAGTACATCTAATTCGTTCATTAAAAAAGCAAAATTTAAAACGTGAAAGAACTAGTTTCGATGGTCAAACATAATTGGACCACTTTTTTGTACTCTATTTTGACTTCAAGAGTTCATTATTAAAAAAAAAGGAAAAAAAAAAAAAATCAAAACTTCATTCCTCAAAAAATCAAAAAATCAAAAAATCAAAACTTCATTCTTCACAATGTTATTCCAGCAAAGAAAATTACGACTTCTTTGGAGCCCATAAGAAGTGAATCAATGTGTCGAGAGACTCTTGAATTTGAACCATTTACCTTTCCTATAAGAATGATCTTCTGCGAGTTTTTCTCGACGACAACTTCTACTTGTATAAAATCTTTTGCAGTTGGCCTAGCTTTGTAACTCACGACATTCACCTGGAGAATTATAAACAAAAAAGAAATGCACTAAGCATAACTTACAATTAAATAAATAAATATATAAAAATTACGTCTGTTTAAGGCTACAAACCGTATATGAATACCTGACATGCATAAGGAACTTCATTACGATATTGCATAAATATCTTCTCTCTTACAATTTCGGAGACAAAGAATCTTTCAGGATGTTCACTGACAATGTCCTGAGAATATATAAAAACGTGACACAAGTTAAGTGCTCTTCGTTTTTGTTCTTTCCAATTTTGGATATCGATGAATTTGAAAAAGAAAGGACACAAATGCTTAATGTTCTGAGTACTTTTGGATAATAAGCTGGCCCAACGGGAAGTTTTGATAAAATCCAATTCTTGATATCTTCCACTCCATGGCCATATTTGGCACTCACAGGTATGACCTCATCAACATCGGCAAATTTCTCGTACCACTAAAAGGCATTTGTAGATTAAGATTAGTAAGATTCAAACATTTAGAATTAGAAATCCTAAAAATTTCAAGAGAATGATCAATATGCAACTCCCAACCTCCAATTTCTTTGCAATTTCACCAGGTTTAATCAAATCCTTTTTATTCAAAACCAGCAAAGTGGGTGGCTTGTTTGTTAAATTGCCAAGCCCTTCCTCCAATACTTCATCAATCTACACAAAAAGTCGTAACAATAACAACAAATTAGAACAAGAAGATCGTCTTTCAGATCAAATCCACCAAATAAGAAGCATACTTTCTGAGGCATTTTACATGCATCAACAAGAACAAGCACACAGTTTGCATTAACCGCGGCATTTCTGACATTCTTCATCATCATTGAGTCCAACTTGTGCATTTTCTTCTCAATAACACCAGGTGTATCATAAAGTATCATCTGGGGAAAAAAATAAGAGAAAAAAAACCATTTGTCAAAATGGTACGAACCCCTAAAATTTCAAGAAGCATAACATAAGTATTACATAATCTAAACAAGATTGACTTAGCAGAATTCTTCTCATTCGTTTGTCAGTTATAACTAGGAGAAAATCAAATACTTCACAACATAACAACATTTTCTCACTTTAGATCTCTTTTCTAGTGATCCAAATATCGGATCCACAGATCATTAGTCATGCCAATATGACACTTGTTTTCCTTCACAATATTCTCTGTATCACTGTTAACTATGGTATATTTGCAGGTAATTGTCCAAACAAACAAAGAAAAAGTGCAGTTGTACCATTGTAGTAAAAGACACATAAGCGAAAACACCTAGTTGAGGTTTTAGAATGAATCCCATGAACAAAACTAGTTTGATCTACAGTTCAATACATGGCAAACTGTTCAAATCAGAGATCAACAAATATGATACACTAGGCAACTATATAAGAGCATAAGTTATCTACAAAAGCCTAACCTGATATTCCGGTCCAGAACATATACCAAGAACTCGGTGCCTTGTGGTTTGAGGTTTATCAGTAACTATAGAAAACTTTTGACCAATCATTTGGTTTGCAAGTGTACTCTTTCCAACATTTGGCTTTCCAAGTACAGCCACATATCCTGCATTTCAAACAATTTTACACCTAAAAAATCACAAAATTACCAAAAAAGCCCAACAAAAAAAAATTTCAAACTCAAAACCAAGGATGAAAGGTAAGAGTTGATCAAGGGCAATATTAAAATGTTTGTTTCTTGCTTCAAGCTCATTGCCAAAACAATAAGTAAAAACACACAAAATTATGAGAAATTCAGTATATTTGGGTTAACTGCTAATCTAACAAAGTCCCAAAATATTGTCGGTACCAAAATTTCTAAAATCTAATCTCTACCAAAACCATAAGCCAAAATGGTCAAACTCCAACTATTGGAATTCGAAGTACCTTCCACATTATCATATTCAATCTGAGAAACCCTTAAAAATGAAAATCTCAAGCCATCATATACTACTCACATAAACAAAAAACAAAACAAGAGAGAGAGAGAGAGAGAGAGAGAGAGCGACCGCTCCGATGGTTGGGGTCGTTACAGTCAAGCTCTTCCAGTTCATAGTCGTCAAGCAAAGCCAAGTTACGGTCGGGCTTATCACTCAGAGACAAGAAAGCCGATTCCTCGTCCGAATAAGAGCCCGCTTCTTCTTCTTCTTCTTCGCCATGTTCTTGTTCGCTAAAAAGCTCCTTCTTCGTTTTGTTTAAAAACACAAGGTTGTGGGTCCTGTTTCTGAGTTCGAAATGGAAGTGGGTTTGTCGAGGAAAGCTAGAGCTTCGGGTAAAATGAGGAAAGGGAGTCTTAGTGTAATCTGGGATGGTGAGAAATTTGGAGTAGGAGCTAACTGCGAACAACTTGCTTCTGGTCAGAGTTGCAGAGTTGTGGAGAACCAGCTCCATCTCCGGAGGGAGCGCCAGATAGTTATCTGACAACTTGCCTCTGGTCACAGTTGCAGAGTTGTGGAAAACCAGCTCCATCTCCGGAGGGAGCGCCAGACAGTTATCTGATACAAAACTCTTCTTGTTCTTTCTGTTTTTCTGTCCCCTATATCTCTACCGGATAAAAAAATTCATAATCCGACGTCGTTTCACTTTGCGTTAGAGTTTCGTTGTCGCCTAATTTGAAACGACATGTCGTTTCTTCTTCTCCCTCTTCCCTTTTTTTTTTTTTTTTTTTAATAAATGTCATATATTCATTTTTTTTGGGTAATTCTACCATGAGGTAAACTGCTTTTGTATGTAGTTAAAAATTCCTGACTGTTGGATTCATTTATCGTTTTAGATGTTGTGTCTACACACAATTTTTGTGCCCCTATCACAGCTACTAATTTGAACAATTGCACAAAAAAAAAAAAAAAAAGAGGAAGAAGAAGAAAGAAGAAAGCAAGAACCAGGCTCCTTCCAAATCCACCGGTCCGACGATGGAAGCGAGGAGTCGTCGGAGGTGGCAGAGGAGGTTGCCGGTGACACCCACAACGGACCAACCACCGTCGGCACGGGGGCGATCTTCAGATGGCGTCGACGGCGTGGGGAGGCCCGAGGACGGATTCGCGACGGAACGTGGAACCGCGATGGTCGGCGTCCCCATGGCCGACGGATCTGGAAAATCGTGATCCGGCCCGGTTCTTAGCCACCTCCGTCGCCGGCTCGTCCAAGCGAGTCTGGACCTCCCCTGCACCCTCGACCACCCTTGCCGACCTCCTCTCCCTCGCGATCTTCTCCGGCGCATTCACGGCCGTAGAGGCCGACGGATCGGTGGAGGATTTCTCTTTTTTTTTTTTTCGTAATTTTTTCTGTAATATTTGGTTGTTGTGTTTGCATTTTTATCTTAAACCAGTATTTCCGATCTTCTATTTTTCTTTTTTTTTGTTTGCCTATGAGACATGTCTTTTTTGGGAAACGTATGTTAAATAAATTTAAAAACCATTAAAGGTAGCACAAAAAAAATAACAATGAATTAATATGATATAAAAGTAATTTATAGTAAACCAAAGATTATGTTTTATTGGTCAAAATTAAAAAATATATGTTATGTCGAACAATAAATTAAAAATGTGGTAATTTTGATAAATTTCTCGTCGTTTTTTATCTTGGTCTAGACAACCGCTGTCGATGACGGGGGGTATGGGTGTGGGGGTCATGTGGGGCATCAAGGGTGCAGAGGCAACATCGAAGATGCAAAGATGCCGGAGCAGCCCCGGACGGCAGTGGAGGTTGCAGAGAACGCAATGCGATGGCGGCGGCAGGTGTTGTTGGTGGCTCCAAGGAGAGATAGGAGGTGGAAGCAGTCCGGGGAAGACGCGGGAATTTTTTTTCCTTTTTTTTTTTTTAGAGATTGTATGTAATTGAGCACATAATAGATTTCACATAACATCTAGACCAACAAAATGAGATCGAAAGGCCAAAAAGTTTTTACCCCATTGATGAAATAAAGTGTACGGGTCTCATTGTAAAATTGCCCCTTTTTTTTTTTTTGGCCTTTAATGTTTTTTCTTTTGGAGTCGAGTCCTGTACCTCACGGTACCTGCAACCACAACATTAGTTTATTTTTAAGATTTGGTTGTTGCCTTTTTTAAGATTTTGTTGTTGCTTTGCGCGCCCTTTTTTTTTTTTTTTGGGCCTATTTTTGCACGTCTACAACAGTACTTCCAAATTCCAGTAAAAGCTGGAGAGGACAAGAACATAGCTTTAAACACAACGGATATAGCTGCAAATTTCTAACGACGAAAGAAAAACCAAAGAGCAAATTTCTTCTAACAAATACAAAAAAGCAATAATCGCATGTCAAGTGATCGTTCCCCTCTTCTAACAGAGAATAATACCTACAATCTTTACACCACATACAGGTCAACAGCGTGCGGATAAAACCAGAACACAGTGGCTGCGAATATTGTTTTCCTTGTATGTCATAAAGTTTCAAAAAAAAATTTTTTTTTCTCTCCCGACGTGGATCAAGTCCAAAACAATCATAAATTAAAATGTCCCAAATTCTCTTCTATGGACAGGTTTTGCAAAACGATGTAGACTTTGACATTAAATGTCAAAGAGATGATCAGACAAAAACTTTTTTGAGTATAAGGACTAATTCTATTCATGACCTATGTCACCTTTCCAGTTTTTGGCAAAAAACGGCCCCAGATTATGTTGGAACTGTACATCCCCAGATAGAAGGAAAAACTTATAACAGCAAGAGAATGTTATCCAAAACACAACGGCGGATAAGACCTTTTTTTATTCTCTTTCTCATCTGTGGTATCGCGTCATATCTACCACTTAAAAGAGACTATTACTTTGGCCCGTCATCGGACTGAGGAACCTTGTTATCAAACGTTGGTGATCCTGATCCCGATACTGAAGGGAGGTAAGACCATGCTAACCCAGCAGCACCAAGCGTAAGGGCGGTAGCGATCGAGCCCCAAATCCATCTCTGCCTTCTTTCCTTTCTCACCCTCTCACGCCGTGCCATCTCTGCAATTAAAAAGAAAAATGACACAAGTTAGATGACCTAGTGATAAGTAGAGCCAACTGCAAAAGAAAACATAACATGAGTCAACAAGAAATAATGAAAACAGTCAAAAACTTGATTACAAAAGCCTCACCAAGAACATCTTGGTTCCTCTGAACCATTTCCTGGTTCATAGCCTCGTAATTGTGGAGTTTGTCGCACAATCGAGCAATCTCAAAGTTCTTCACCTCCATCTGTGTTTCCATCTCTGCCTCCATCTCTGCCCTAGCTAAGCCCCTCCCAATAGAATTTGCAACGTACCTAGCAAGATAAACTTGTCTGCACAGCTCCTCTCCAGGATCAGAATCAAGCTGCTCTCTTCCTTCAGCAGGGACCTCTGCAGGGAGTGTCAAACCTACGAGGGACAACTGTTGCCTGATCCTCTCCCACTGATTTTGCATGTTACTTAGGGCTTCTTCTGCTTGTTTCCGCTTCTCTATTTCCATCAGAAAGCTCAATCTCATTTCACACAATTCAGCTTCAACATCACGAACAGCAGACTGTTGCCCACCCTCAGAAGAAAGTTCTATCATGAAGCAATATCACAATAAGTAAGTGGAAAAAAAAATACTAATAAGGAATTTTAAATTTTGGACAGCCATCCATTTGAGTTTCAAGAACTTGTACAAGCGTAATTTGCAACATAACTTGTGATAGAGAAAAATTAGGCAGTGATTTCATACAGACACGCACATGAATCCTATATTATTTTTTCAGTCCAATTCCATTCCACTCCATAAAAACAAATAATTTTACTATCTAAAATTTTTCATTAACATACCTAAGCTTTTAAGACAACAGCCTCAACAAAACCAAAGTTCTCCAATCAATAATTGCACTAACTAAAACTTTTCATTCACATGGGCGTGACAAGACAATGAGATGAAACATACTGTATTGAAAGACAAAAGCTCTACAAGTCACACAAATGAGATATAGATCAAGTTAACATGCGTACCATCCCAAGCATCAAAAAATTCTCCCATAGGTGTGCTGAGTTGTGCCGACCGTTCTCCCTCAGCATTGTCCTCTACGTCTGTGTTACTTGTGATACTCATTGATTCCCGAGGATCATAGAAATCTTCACACTCACTCTCTTTTTCTGGAGTTGATGGAACTAGCTTCGATGAATGACATACTCTGACAGCACCATTACTGAAATTACTGCTTCCAAGATCCACCTTTCCATTTCCAAGTTCCTTGTTACCATTACCAAGTTTCCCATTTCTGCTTTCAGTTTCAGCCCTATCATTTCCAAGTTTTCCATTACTGCTCCCACAATCATGGGAACCAATCATATGTTGCTCTTTTGTCAGTACAGCAGTAGTGGAAGTAATAGAATCAGTCTCCGTCGAATTAGTAACCTCAGGTTCGATATCGTTTCCTTCCCCATTGACTTTTTGTTCATCTTGGCCTTTTTGGCGAGCCAATACATTGCCCTCTGATGAACTCTTCAGAAGGCGTGGCCCACGCCGCTTATGGTTGATAATGTAAGGAGAAGGGGGAAATGACGTGGGTGAATCGGGGAGGGGGGTCGCCTCAGGAGTAGCATAAAGTGCTGGAGTTATTGGGGGCCGATTAGTTTTTCTCTCGGTAACTGAAGTAGTGTTCCTCCTCCCCAGCTTTGAATTAGAACTGGGCCTCGGTCCCGGGACAGGCCTAGGAACAGACTTATCGGCAGATTTTGAAGCTCCCGGTTGCAACAAGTTATCTAAGGCTATAGCAGTAAAAGTCGGCATGGCTCTGCTTCATCAAACAGTTCAGCAAGCTACTATCAGATTCAAGTTTAAGGACCTAGCCACCAGCTTTGATGCCAAGAAAACTTAATTCACAAATAAAAAAATTTATTTAAAAAAAAAAAAAAAAAGACGAACAAGAGAAAACAATACAAAATGCAACAAATAAACCTCCTTTCTCACGAAGAAACGCGGGAAAAAAAAATGGAGATAATGCAAATGTCAAACTTTCACCACATCGAGGCCATAAGCAGTTGTGATCTCATTCAACCTAAATAGGCAATTCTTCTATTTCAGAATTTAAATCCCAAAAGCTAGCGAAACCCTAAAAGCAAATAATTCGAGACAGAAAAAAAAAAAAAAAAGGAAAGACAAGAAATTTACCACAAACAAACAAATTCAAACCCATCCGCCTTCAACAACAAGCAAATCAATCAAACGAAAAACCAAAACCTCAAAAAAATCCGAAACCGAATCCAAGAACGCTTAACGCAGGGTCCAATATCCAAGAAAATGTCAATAGAACATAAAAAAGAATCGTCTACACAACCTATTTTCGAACCAAAATCACAAGAAATCCGCGTCAAAGTCCCAAACTTTCTCGACCTCACGTGTCTCTTTCCTTCTTTTTCTCATCAACCAAACGGAATACAACAAATCGAAAATTTAAAGTAAAAAAATTAAAAAAAAAAAAAAAAGATCAGAAAGAAACGCAAAATTCTAGAAAGAGAAAACGGGAAAAGGAACAACCTTGTGGAGGCGAAAACGAGGCGCGAATAAAGAGGAAAACCCTAGGCGCGACAAGAGCCCAAGCGATGAATTTGATGCGTGAAGGAAGCGCGAAAAGCAGCGGCAAGACACAGCTTCATATTCTAAGGGTTTTCCCTCTCTCTCTCTCTTGTTTCTCTCTCCTCTTTCTCTTTCTCTCTCTAGTTTCTCTCTCTATATCGTCACGACGGTTCCCAGAGCTTCGGAAGATATTCGGAAGCCCATCCGTCGGTCGTAAACACAACAACAAACTTCTCTGTTTTTTCAATTTGCAACCTAAACGCCGCTTTCTCTTTTATGTCTGTTTTTTTTTTTAATTTAATTTATTTTATTTTATTTTTTTGGTCTGAGATCGGATTCGCGATTTCAGAATTGGTAACACAACTCACGCTCCAAAAATATTTGAAACGTTTTTTTTTTTTTTTCTCTCTCTCTATTTTTTTATTTTTTATTTTTGGTTATTTGGAAAGTTCGGCCTGGGGAGCTTCCTTTAAAGCGTTCGACTTTTTTTTTGAAATATCTTCGTGGCTGTGATTTGGTGAACTGAAAAGTCTGAACTAGCCTTGCGTTTTCTGTACGTTACGCTACTTGACTGCGGGATAATTTCGACTTTTTGGTATGTGCGGACGTCGTCGTTTCGTATGACTGGCCCCTTTCTTCTTTTTTTTTTTTTTTTTTCGGTTTGTTTAATGGGAACACGTGGGTTTCGGCTTTGCCTTGTCAAAGTTGATTTTTTTTTTTTTTTGGGGGTTGGGGAACACGTCAAAGTTGAAAACTTGCCTTGTCAAAGAAACTAAAATGATAAGTGGGTCCCCCTTTTCCTCCACCCTCCACACCTCACCCATGATTCCATTATTATTTATTTATTATTCACATTTATTTATGAACTTCTTTTTTTTTTTTTTTGAGGAAATATGAACTTCTTTTTCAATTTGATATTTAGGTCTTTTTTTCTAGTGAAGTATTTAGATCTTCTTGATTTGAACATATGAAACACCATCTTTTCATTTTCTTGATTTTTGTTTTTGTTTCATGATGGTAGTTGAATTCATGTATCTTTGGTTGTGTAAATCACTCAAAGCTTTGAGCACTTCCCAAGCAACTAGTAATATGTAAATATTAATGCGATTCTTACAAAAAAAAAATTCGAAATTAAAGTGATAAATTATAAAACTAGTATTTTTTTTTCAAAAATAAAAAACTAGTAGCTTACTCTATAAGAGTTTTCACAATAAAAATTATGTTTATATTTGGTTCGTCGGTTAGAGATGAAATTTTTAAATTGGAATTGACTGATTTTTTAAAAATTAATTATAAATTTTGTTGATTTTTCAAAAAAAAAAATAAGATAAAAAGGTACAGTTTAATTGGAGTTAAATTTGAATACCAAACAAATCCTATATTTTTTTATTATTAATGATAATTACAATTTTAATTATTGTATTAAAATTTTTAATTATCCAAACTATGAACGAAATCAATTTGTATCATTCGTTAAAAATTTTTAATTTGTACACTAATAAAATAAAAAGTTGAAAAAATAATTTAAAAAATAAATTATATTTTTTATCGGCGATGAAAAATACTATATCTGATCATAGAAACTCTCCATATAACTAAGCATTATAATCTTTTTGTTGCAAAGGAAAATTAATTAAGAGATATATAAATATAAACGGGTGAGAATCATGACTTTAATCTTATTAGAGAGGTCGACTTTAAGGACTTAATCGATTCACATATTAAATTGCTTTTTAATGTGTTCATAACTTACGAGACATCACCAACCCTTCTTTTTTCCCTTTTTTTTTTGTTCTTTTATTATGAATCGACTATTTCTTGATTAGCATTTCATAGAATAAATAATACAAAATTAGTATCCATTTTCAAAGAGAAAAACTTTCATATTTAAATAAAAAGTTTTTTAATTTTGAGAATAAGATGTTGTTTGAATGTGTGAAAAATATTCTTCTTCAAAATGAAAAGTTATTTGAAATAAAAAAAATTATATTAAAAATTATATATAGTGAAAAAATTTTAAAAATATTTATTTTCTTTTTCTAAAAGAATACAGTATAAAATAAATTTAAAAATAAGATTATTTTTTTTAAATGAAAGAATGATGAAAAAAAATAAAGATAAATTGTTTTTTTTTTTATATATATAAATTTTTTAATTTCTGAATTCGATCATGATCCAGACAAAGGGATGGAAACTTCCTGATACAAGAAACATGCGGAAACATGTTCAATACGGAAAAGAAAGGGACAGAACTTTTTGTCCTCGCCGTCTAAAAAGAATTCCTAACCATATTTTATTTATACTATAAAAAATTAATTAAGATAATGGAAAAAGAAAACAATCCTTTCACGGACCTGTAAAATTGGAGCATTAAACTGATAAAAGTGTCGATAAGCAAGAAAAACTCTCTTCATTTTTAGGTTCCTCTTACCATTATTGTAACTCTTTACGTTATCCATGTGAACTATTTTTTAATTATTAACGATCCGATTTATAAATAAGCATCACAAATATTTACAACACATGACATAAAATTACTATAATCATATATACTTTGATGCAATGATTAAAACGTCATTTTAATTGATAATACAAGATAAGAGATTTACTAAGATCGAGTATTAGAGTGATCAGTTATTAACCTTAGAGTGTGATTGGTTGGAGGGAGAGATGGGGAGGGAGAGAGGTAGAAGGAGACACTCATTCCTTTGTTCGGTTGGAGGGAGGAGAGGAAGGAGAGGAAAGATAGAGGGACACCCTCTCCGTTCGGACCCACCATTTTGCATCATTTCATCAATGGAATGATGCAAGCTCTTCTCTCAAATTTAAATTGAAAAGACAATTGTAATCCTTAAAAAAGTTTTCAAAATATTTTATAAAATGGACAATACAGTGATGAGATAAATAATTATCAAACATTCTTCCAACTCTCCCTCCTTCTTAACAAACAATATGGGCCAATTTGGGGGAGACATTTAAAGATGATGTTTTCAAGGTTAAGTTGAAAATATGTGTTTAGGGAGAAAAACATTTTAAAAAGTTATATGATATAAAAATAATACAAAATTTAAAAATGTGTTAAAAAATAATATGCAAAATAGATATTACCTTGTTTGTCTCGTCGATACGAGCATTTTGATATAAAAATTTGAATCTTTTTAAATGGAAAAAGGAAACTTTTGATATAGAGTTGAGATTTTGAAATTCAATGATAAAATACCATTATGAGTTGCGCCCCAAACGGATCTTATACTGCAATCCTCTCCATCCTTTACTCTCTTCATCCCTCTAACTCTCTCCATCCTTCCTCATCTCCATCCCTCCTACCAAACATAGCCTCAAAGTCCCCAGTGTTTCAAAAGAAACTTGAATCCAATAAAAGTGCTCGTTTACTTTGGCAGATGATGAGTACAACACATTATTGTAAAAAAAAAAAAAAAAAAGAGCAAAATTTGCCAATCTCTGCTGGTGATTATTTGTTGACTTACAGAGCACTTTCGTTATCTTCAAGTTACAACAAAGACAGTAAAAACAAGCAGTGGAAAAAGAGGGAGAAAAAAGGACATGCATAATTTGAGGGAGAGAGAGAGAGAGAGCGAGAGTGAGAGAACAGGTTACAGCACAATTATATTGAAAACATGGGTAAACTTGACGTCACCAATGGCTTCTTCTTTTTTTTGGCTAAAAAAAAAGTGGTGATTTTTAAGTTCACGTTGGTGGAGACCTTTGGTGTTGAATAGCGTGAAATTATCCCTATAAACCACTTGGCCCTCAAATCACATCGAGAAGCACTAAAGATAAGCAAAATAAGCGAAGGCCATGAAGAGTGGTCCAAAAGGGTGCACGACAAATGGGGGCATATTCTCTACTTTTTACAACCCATTAAGATCCTGAATCTATGGTGGGGGTATAGATTAGATTCTTTGGTTGCCAAATTATTGAAAGCGACTGTAAGTCTGTAACCGCTTGCAGCCTAGGACTCGAATTATGTATGATTTGAATATTTTTTCCTTTTTTTTTTTTTGCAAGGTACTGTTTTTTTCTTGTTTTGTGTGTTGAGGAAATTTCTTCTCCTTTTGTTGTTCACTGGCTATGCCGTATCTCATGGGAAATTTCGGAAGCAACTTTGGGACACAATAATAAAATGTTCTTTAAATGTTAGTTAGGCCGGCACTAAGCAAAAATGCGAGAAATTTTTTTATCTAGGAGACGGAAGAAGAAACGAGCTAGTGTCAATTGAGCAGTCAATAACTCTCTCAAATGATGCATTTTTAATTGGGGAAAATACATATCTATAGGAATTGTTTTCTATCCGATGGTGGGACAAATCCAACAACTATGAAATTCTAATAAACTCTTCATAACAATTAGTTAACTTATAACTTTAAATAAAATTGTGTAACATGATACTATTTAACAGCTGTTGATGTAAAAAATAAATATCACTGAAAAAAAAAGTTACAAGAGACTCAACATATTATGATGACAAGAAAAAAAAAAAAAAAAAAAAACGTTTGGTCCTCAAATAAAAGAGTCTACCAATGTATATACATAAGAAGGATCATGTAACGTTACATTTAATCAGCACTACAAAACCTTCCTTCTGGGCCCACTTATCATTGACTAGTGCAAAAAGACAAACATTAACTAGTTTTCTTTCCACCTTCTCCAGATTGTATGGCTATTCCAACCTCTATCTTTGTAATCTATTTTTTTTTAATCCAAAAAAAAAAGGGACAAATTTTTTCTCGTTAATTTCCACTAAGCATAGAGTGATTAGCGGGCTACAAAGCAATGTCATTGACTTTGGTCCGGGTTTCTAACCCATCCAAAACGTTTTATGATATCAAAGAGAAATGTCGCAACTCTCTTTCTTCTTCAACTAGCAAGAGGGACTTAGGCATGTCCACTTCGTCACAATTTTTGTTTTTTCTTTCAAATGATTTTTTTTTTTAATTTGCAATTGTTTATGTCAAATTAAATAATGAAAATCATGCTAATTACTCCACTTGTGATTTGAGTTGACTTCATGAACATGTATGATATCTACATCTTCAAATATAGAGATGCAAACCTGAATAAATTTTTTTTTTCAAATTAAAAACTAATTTCATATATATATATATATATATATTAAATAATAGTCTAAACATATTAGAAAATTATAAACGTTTAGGACCAAAAAAAAAAAAAAAGGTTGAAGAAACAGATGGAACTTCTCTTCTACATATGGTATAAAGTATGGACATCACAAGTTGAAATAATTATGAAAATGAAAAAAATAAATAAATAAATAAAGGATTGAGTAACTAATCAAGTCTTCCCATCCAAAAGTAAGTGAGGCCAGAGCACTTCAACTCTCAGTCAACAAGGTGTAAGCCTCTATAAGTTAGTTGGAGATGAAATTTTCAAATTATAATTCATTAACTTTTCAAAAATTAATTAAAATTTTGTTAATTTTCTTAAAAAATTAAAATTAAAATAAAAAAAATACAGTTTTATTTGAGATTAACTTAAATACCAAACGGAGCATAAATAAGTCAATACTAATCAAGAAATCCAAATGTCTTTTCAGAAAAATCCAAATGTGTGCCTTGAAAAACTAAACACTAAAAATTTGATTTCAAAAACAAAAAGAAATATTCTTTTAATTTAATTAATAAAAAATAAATAAATAAAAAAAAAAAGGGGGGGGGGGGGGGACCAGCAAGCAACTGATTTTGAAGAAATCATGCAAGAAGTTGAAGGAAAAAGAATACATACAAGAGCCAGCTAAATGGGGTATTGGGATTCGGTTGAAATAATTAAATCATACTTATAATAAATTTTCGTGATTAAAGCCATAATTTAGAGATGATTCCACATTTAATTTCAATACATGTTGTAGAGTTTGAATCCCCAAACTCTAAATTTTTAAAAACAAAAAAAAGGATTTTTTTTATTTTACAAAATAATTTAACATAATTGAGAAATATTTGTTTTGTTAGTGGGAGAGTTTAAAAAGTATTAATTAGGGTTACATTTGAAAAAAATAATATTTTAACTAATTGTTTGAATACATGTGGAGTGATATATTTTGATGAGAAACAATTAAAACAAGATTTAAAAAAAAAAATCGCAAACAAGCAAGCATTGAAGTGTAAGCATGCAAGAACGAAGTTGAAGAACAAAAGGAACAACACATTCCCACTTCTATATAATCTATAGATTTAACATTCGTTCTATTAAATATGGGTGCTTGTTGGGCTGTATCTATATCCTTCTCTCCATATAATTATAAAAATAAAAATAAATAGAAATAAAAAATTGACAGTACCAACGGTTCAAAAACCACTACTAACAAAAGATAGATCCCATATGCAGTCTCTAATCATAGGACCCAATTTCAATTAGTAGCTGGTGATGAGCACCATCAAGCCCTTTAGCATTATTCTAATCTACAAACCATATGTCAATTGGTGATTGAAATTTTCGTGGAGAAAAAAGGGCAATAATATTTCATTAACTTAGATTTACTACAGAACTATTTTTCTCTAGGGCTTTTTATAAGCCTACATTCATAATCTACTTAAATTAATGAAAAAACAATAATAATAACAAACTGATGCACATAAGACTATATCTACTTACAGCTTTATAAAGTTATACATGCTGTGCGGCATCATGGCATTGCACATTACCGCTCTTCTGAGTTGAATTTGTTCCAAGCTTCCTGGAGTAAATACAGACGAATGGAACATATAAGTGACAGAGCAACAGTGCTGTGCTTATCAATTAACTCGTCAGTCCTAAATTATGCTGCAATATTTTGTTTACGAGTTCTACAACATAAGAGGAGCAACAAAAACCACAAGGCAAAAGGCCCGAATCATAAACCACAACAATTGATATACCTTTAAAAGATCAAAGACTTTTTCGCATATATACTTCTGCTGAATACTTGCACCGCGCTGTTGTAATTTATCTGGATGAACACAGAGAGTAGCTTTCCTGTAAGCTTTCTTAACAGCAGCAGAAGTTATAACCTCCGTTAGCGGAATAGGCTGCCAACCACTATCTGGCCCCAGTATCTGCCAATAAAGAGAGATTGTTTCAATTACACCGCTGTTGTTCAATGAAAAATGAAGAGCACCAATTTGAAGAAAGGGAAAAGGCTCAAAACAAATTTCAGAGATGGAATTTTAAAATGGCTCAGAAAATAAGTATCGGCAATCTCTATGAAAATACGAATGCGAGAGCAACAACACGCACATATTGTAAAGTCGAAAGCAGTGCACGCAAGTTCCCTTCCTTCCCACTTGACCACCTTCTGACATCAGCACCCAAAGTTTCTGCTAACCTCTGCAAATGGAATTAATGGGCAATTAGCAAGAAACATATGAAGGAAACTTGAACCCGCAAGTTCTATACTGCTGTAAAGTTTATTACATGTCTTTCTGCTTGCTCCCTCTGAGCAAGTAGGTCGCGCATATTCTTCTCTGCAAGAGCTTTTGCCTGGAACAGATGAAGAGCTTGGTGTTACCAAGTTAAAAGACAAATACAAACTGTCCCAAAAAACGTAAATAATTAAATTTCATACCGCACGTTCAGCTGTTCTACGATGCCGTTCCATTCTAGCTTTACATCTTTGAGCTGATTCACCCTCAATTCCTTCATATCTCTCTGCATAAATCACACAAACATCCAAGGAAGTTGAAGCTAAGGAAAGTCCTTAAAGTCAGTAACAACTAACTAAAGTTATTTGCATACCAGCATAAACTGAGGAATACTGATATCTCGGAAGCCCTGTGCTCTGAAATTGCGAATCCTGTAGATCCTGCAAGCTACCATCCATGTTAGAGTTGTAGAAAATACGAATTACACTAAAGGGAGGAGAATACAGCAGACAAAAGATTTCTCACAGAGGAGGAGGTGCTTTGTCTCATTCCATTGTTTCTCGATGAAGCCGTGAATTTATCAGAAACAGATCTTTGCATACGGTCTCTTGCCTCAAAAACAGCCCTTTCAGCCATTGCTTTTTCAGCAGCACGCTCTCGAGCCTCTGCAGTTGCACGCTCTACTGCAGCACGTTCAGCCCTGATACGAGCCTCCATAGCCACTTTTCCTGCTAACGACTTCTCTCTCGCCTCTGCACAAGCCTTCTCTAGTCTTTCACGAGCCTCCACCATCGCTCTCTGCCGAGCTTCAGCTGTTGCCCTCTCCACAGCAGCCCTTTCTGCCCTCTCACGGGATTCTAAAAATGCTCTGTCACGAGATTCAAGTGTTGCTAGATCAACAGCCATTCTATCCTTTTCTCTTTCTCTCTCTCTCTCCCTCTCTTCCTCAATCTTTCTCAGTCTTTCATTTTCTAGCTCTCTTTCTCTCTTCATCCTTTCAGTTTCTACCTCTCCAGATGTCTTCTCTTTTCTCTCTGTACTCTGGTTTGCAGTAACCTGATGAAATGATTTCTGGTTCTTCTGCTTCTCTTCGGCCCTAGGTGGCTGAGCAGCTTCGGTTGTTCGTTTATCTTCAACGCTTTCTTTCACCGCTTGCGTTGGCACTGTTCTTTCCTTCTCTTCCTTATTTGAGGAAACTTGGGCCTGGGTGCGATATTCTGGCCTCTCTTTGAGCTCGTAAGCAAATTCTCTATCTTGATTGTCAGGAACACAGCCCATCTGTGAGGAACTCTTAATGTTCTCAATATTTGGTCCTCGAACCACTGGGATAGCTTCTCCTGCTTTCTTCGCTTGATTATCTAAATGAGGCAACTCAAAGTTTCCCCGTAACTTTCCAAACGTTTTTAATCTTTCACCAAGCATTCCATTTTCTATCTCAAATGCCACCGACTCCTTTTCACTTACTTCGGGTTCAGCTCAATCTCCCCACTTGTTTTCTTCACACTGCCCCTCAAAAGAAGGGCCTCTTTGCCATCTTCCATTCCAAAGTGGTGCTTTCCACTGATGCTAGATGCTTCAACTTTGTCATCAATGGATTCATTTTTTATTCCAACTGCTGGTTGTGTTTCACTATTTAGAGGTTCAGCCTTCATATCTTTCTTGTCTTCATGAGCATGGGTCTCTTGAGGTGTTTTCACCTTTCCACTGTCTTCGTCACGATCACAAGCTAGTTGAGTCGGTTGTGTATCAGATTGCACAAGATCTTCTCCCTCCACATGCACTTGAGATGGTTTCACCAGTTTGACTTCGTTGCAATGTTCATCCTTCTCCATTCCTCCATGTGCCTGGTCCAGTCCCTTCTCACCTACTAGGTCAACAGAATCTTTTGCCATCCATTTAGTCTCCTTCCTGCTCAAGAATCTCCATTTGACATGATGCAAGTATCTAACTGCTCAGATGCTTCACACAGTGTTGCACGTCTTTCTTCGTTCTCCTGAACATCTGTTAATATTTTGCCATTATCTTCTTGCCCACTGACCACCACGTGTTTCCTAGTCTCTTTTTGTCCATAAACAGATTTAATTCCTTCATCGTTTTCTTCTCTTTGATGAGTCTCTTCACGTTTGTTCTTATCTTCTAGCTCAAGAACCTCTATCTGTTTCTTCTTGCTTTTATCCTGTTCAAGGGACTGTTTTAGTCGCTTTTCATTCTCCTGCTGCATGAAAGCCTCTTGTTGCCTCCTTTCCTTCTCTACTTTATCGAGAATATCCTTTAACCACTTCTCATTTTCTTCCTCTTCAAGGACCCTGTGTACTTTTTTCTCGTTTTCTGCTTGTTCAAATGGCTTCCCAAAACTAATTCCATTTATGACCTCTATAAAAGCCTCTTTATGTCTCTCTTCACTGTCTGCATTTTTATGGGACGGTTTTAGTTTCTTCTCGATTTCAATCATTTTTTCAGCCTCCATTGATTTCTTCTCATTCTCCTTCTGCTTTATAGCCTTCTCAACTTTGGACTTGGTTTCTTTCTCTTTAACTGATTGACCAGCTCCAGTTACTCGCTTGTCCACAATATGCTTGGCCGTCGTAACACTCTTCTTGTTTTCTCCCCTCTCGCAAACTTCTTGAGTCACTTTCACGCTCTTCTCACAATCCTTCTGCTCAAATGCCTCCTTTGCTGCTTTTGCTTTTACCGTGTCTTCTTTGTGCCCACAATGCTCTGTTACTTCTTCACATTTCTCCTCAAACTCCCCCAGTTCATGATCTTTTCTAGCTGGTTTTACTTTACCGTCATTTTCTGCTTTCTTCTCGAATGATTCCAGGGCTGCCTCCTTCTGCTCATGCTCATGACTTTCAAAATTCTGCACCAACATTTTCTTACTGTTTGCCCGCTCAAAGACCTTCTTGGACTCATCAGTTGTTACTATTTCAAAAAACTCGGTTGCTTCTTTCCATTCCCTAGCTTCATCAACTTTGTGATATCCTCCTGATGACCAAGATTCCTTCTCAGGCTTGTCTTTCACAAATTTTCCAATAGCAACGTAAGTGTTTTCTCCTTCTAAAGATTCTGGAACTTCAAGGGCTGTCTTACTCACCTTTTGCTTCTCCCGAACAAGCACATTTACTGCAGTGTCTTCTCTTTCACAAGCGCCCTTTAATCTCTCATATTTTGCTTTGTTGGATCCATCGATAATCTTACCTGTCTTTCCTTCCGTCTCTTTCATTTCCTTCACTTTCATATCCTTTCTCGAACCTGATTTATGGCTTCTTTGGAGACCCTCTTTTTTCTTCTCCATTAATTCTTTTGCACTTTTGATCTTTGCTTGAGCTCTCTCCATTGCTTCCTTTATAGCTGCAGCAGAGGCCGCAGCAGATGAACTGGCATCAACCTCTACGTCAAAGAAAGGTGGCGAACAATCACCTGAGATTCCTTCAGAAGCAAGACTGTTTCGGTGTGAAACCAACTTACTGGAGTATCCCTTCTTTCCTTCTACTGCAGGAGGCGGTCGAGAGGGTGGTGGCAATTCAGATGGCTGCGTTCGAAGGCTGATCTCGGATATACCTAAAAACGCATCACTATGGCACGAACCATTCTTTCCGTATTCTTTTTGAGGTCTAAGATCATTCTCAAATGGACGTCCACCGAGCATAACATTGGCGGGGTGTGACAATGTCTTTTTGAGATGCTTTGCCTTCACCTTGTCAACACTAAAATCCATACCGAGATTGCTATCATCAGTCACCTGCAGGGATGCGTTCTGATCTTCTATCCGTTGCATTGGTGACTCAACCATGTAAGTGAATGCAGGAACAGCATGAAGTTGAGCAACTCGTGTCATTCCACTTGCCATATCTTCGCTGATTATCTGATTAGCTTTATGATATGATATGCTAAACTCCGTAGTTCCATCAAATGACTGTTGAGGACCTCCATTGGAAAAGCATTGATCCCTGCCCGAAATATCCGACTCTTCCGACAGAGATTCAAATCCTGCAGGAGACCTATGAATAACAAAGCAAGACAATTAAATTCTAACACCAGTATTTGATGTGACAAACAAACAAAAAATAAAATCGTACATTCCAAGAGATATACAAAATTAAGTATACGCAGTTATAGACGTGGTCATGAACGAAGATAAACGTATGTTTCTTAGTTCTTATCTTTATCGAAGATTTAAGGAAAATTTTATTAAAAAAAATCTTATTTCTCATTTCGTTGCAGAATTTGAACAAACATTATCTACTCAAACAAAATAGCCCCATTTTCCCCAAAAATTAAAAAACACACACACACACAGTTATACAAATTGTTACTGTGTAGCAACTTTATCAAGTTCTTCAGCTAAATAGTGGATGACGATTTTTCAAAGAATTTCAGAAACCAGAAAAATAAATAAATGAAAACTAAACTAAACTAATTTGACAACCCACCCGCGGAAAAAAAAAAAAAAAAAAAAAAAAAAAAAAAAAAACGAAACCTCCAAGGCTGGATTTTATAAACATTGTTGCTGTTGACCAAGGTTTGACTCTAGTACCTCACAGAAATACCAAGTATTTTACCCCAAAGTGGTCAAAAACTCAAAAGCATAAGCATTGTTTTACCTTAGCTTCCACAATCCGTGCGGCAAAAGTACTACCTAAATTAAGAATCCAAATCCTAAGAAAAACAAAACCTATTTTTTTTTTTTTAATACGAGGAAGAAAAACAAAAGTTTTAAAAAGTTTTGTTTTAACCAATTAATATTTCTTAAAATTACAGTTTCAGACAAATTACTGCGAATTTAACAAAAATGAAAGCACCTAGAGAGGACGTGATCGTACCAAGCCTCGTCGGAGGAATTGCCATCGCCGTCCTTGGATTGATCAACCAGCTCCTCGTAGGAGACGGCGAAATCCAGGCCGTTGAAGCCGCCAAAGACCTCTGAGTAGTCGAAACTGGAGCTTCGGACATCGAAAAAGACCTCGGCGTCGTCGACGGCGGGAAGATCCAAGACCGGAATCGACGAGGCTCGAGACGCCTGGAAGCTGCCGAAAATCTCGCTGTAGTCCTCCATTCGAGGAGAGAGGTTCGAGACGCCGAACTTCGGAGGGCCTCCGTAGACGTCGTCGTACAGATTCTTGGCCGCCGTCGCCGCCGCCGGAAAGCCACCGGCACTGCTGTAAATTTTCTTGGACAGCGCCGCGGCAGCCCTGTTTGGATGCCGAGAATGCGAGAGATTCTCCATTCGGACAATGGAGCTTCTAGGGTTTCGCTATTCTTTTTTTCTCGAGCGTCACGATTTTTTCTTTTCGCTTTCTTGTCTCTCTCTCTCTCTCTCTCTGCCAGAGGCTTTGCTGCATAGTCAGAACTCTGAAGGAGAACGACGACGAAAAGAGCAGAAAAAGGAAAGTAGCCAAATTACCAAAAAGGACTCTCCTACAGACATTTCGCATTCTCCTTTTTTTTTTTTTTTTTTTTCATTTTATTAAAAAATTAGAGATATGGAGACAACAAAGAGTAAAGTGCAGTATTGCCGTAATAAAAAAAATATTTAAGGGGTGTTTGGTGAATGAGTTTAGTTTAAGATTTTTAAGTTTCAATAGTAATTTTTGTTGACTTTTTAGAAAAGATAAAAAACTTCTTCAGAAAAGACAAAAATTTTTTTTAAAAAAAGACAAAAAACATGATGAAAAAAGTACAATTTAGTTTAAAATGAGATGTTGGCCAAACATCCCATTACTAACCAATCAGAACTCAGCACATGAAAACAAAGCCTATATTTGATAAATTAATTTGAGATAAAAATTTTAAATTATAATTGATTGATTTTTAAAAAAACTAATTATAAATTTTATTAATTTTTTAAAAAAGATAAAAATAAAAAAATATAATTTAATTTGAGATAAATTCAAATGACAACGGAAACAAAAGTGATCATTTAGCAATTGTTTTTTTTTACCTCATTTAATTTTTTTAAAAACATATCTTACAGAAATCGGTGTTGAATAACTAGTTTAATTTGTTTTTTTTTTTTTTTTTTCGTTTATAATAAAAGTTTTATTTTTCATAAAATTACAAAATTTTGACAAAAATGAAAAGTGGGGGATGACAGGCAGAGCCCGTAAAACCGGTACAAACGCGGGAATTAGGATAACAAGGATTTTTAGCTAGACTTAAGGTGTGAAGGTCCCACAAAGGGTAAAATGTAATTTGACAAGGATCGAATCTATCATACAGCGTCCCATGTTGCAAGAGAAGTGTACCAAATTAGGAACAGGAGATCAAACTGGCTCCCATAATATGACGGTGGATTTGGTGTGTATCTGAGTTCGTGTGTGAAAAAGGACAGCCCCCCTTTGGTGGTATCTGGTCTTCTCTTCAAATCACTTCAAAACTTTGGCTTAATATGATAATGCAAACTTTTGCCTCCAAATTTTGGCCATTGGTGAACCCCATACTGTCTGTTAAACAATTACTTTAGGTCCGTTTGGAAACTTTTGGAGATGAAATTTCAGAAGTTGGGTTGTAAAGATAATAACTTTTGAAAATAAACTGTGATATGAAAAATAATACAAATATTTGAAATACGTTTAAAAAAAATATAAAAAATAGATTTTATTTTGTTCGTCTCGACATTGTAAGAAAATTATGTATTTTTAAACTTTAATTTTTTAAAAATGAAAAAGAAAAACAATAAGATATAGAATTGTGAATTTTAAATCGGTTATAAAACTATATCTGAAAAAGTTTCTTGAAATGAGGTCTCTTGAGAAAAAAATATTTTTTTTAATCAAGGCAAGAAAAATAAAATATAATAAACATTTGTCGAATGAATGTCTCTTGAGGAGTTGGTAGTAACTAATAAGGTGTGGTGTAGATAAGCTTAAGAGTCCCAGGACACGAAAAATCACAATCAGTTGGTTTGATTTCGCTTTTGATTTGTCAACTTGTTTCGGTTATATGGAATAATGAGAACTTGAAGCCAAGAAATTTCTCACTTACTTTTGTTTTTGTTTATGGCAAACAATCTAACGTGTCTTTCTTTCACGCCAACTATGCAATTATAAAAAAAGGGGACAATGCTTTCAAGATTGTCCAAACCGTCAGTTACAATGGTGTTTTCTATGTTCTGTATATATACGTGTGTGTGTGTCCATGTCAACTGTTAGTTGAAACAGTTAGATGAAACTCTCATTGGAGAATGGCAGGAAAATAATGAGAGTTGATTTTGTGGGATCTCCCAATAATTTTTTTTCCTAGGCTTGCAAAAAATTAAAAAAAATTTAAAAAAAAAACAGCATTTAAATATGTGAAATTATAAGAAAAGTGAGTAGTTGGAGCCAAATAATAATAATAAGGATGACATGCACAACTCAACTTCTCTACATTGGAAGTTAAAATAAAAAATAAAAAAAAAATAAAAAAAAAACCTGATGGGAACATTAGAACAGAGCATTAAAGAGAAGGCTAACTGTCCCAAAGGGGTGGCAAAATGGAGAGAGAATTTGTTGGGGGGGATTCAGTGAAAGACAAAAAAGCCAATCATTCAAATTGGTGGCACCAAAATTAGAGTTTTAAGTTGATACCCATCTAGACCAATTATTAGATGGTCCCAATTATCTGGCAGAAATGTTAAAAGCTTCCACTTGGTACCACAGACAACTACGACTAGTCCCTCCTATCCTAGTCTACATTCATTTAATTATTACAAAGAATAATCTATCTAGTCAGAAGAGGTTTGCCCGTCAAGGTTTATGTAAATGATAAGCTTGACAAAGTAATATCTACACACTATTATTCTGATTTTTAGATCTTGATTCTCGAATCTTTATTTATTATCGGTTTGTAACTTTTTCCCCGTAAGAATCGATTATAAGTATGGAAGTAAACACAGATAATTAGATGTTTTAATTTTATATTACTGAGAGTAATAAAAGTTATAAAAGAAAATAATGGACATGAACATCCTAAGATTTATCGAGAGTAATACAAATAATGGACAGGAAATTATATCCTCTTTCGACTGTTATAATAATTTACTATGATAATCAAGAAGTTTACAAGAAAAACTCACACACCCTCAAACTCTTTGAGTTTTTTTTTTTTTTTTTTTTTGCCGTTTAACCTCTTTCATAATAAACGCTGATAATGGTGTCCTAATTTACAAAAAAAAAGTTTAGGACAACCAAAATAATAATTATTTAATATCTAAACTACCGTTAATGAAATACTATATTAATAAATTTAGGTTTCAAGTCCTTCTTACCCTCAAGGTGGCCTTATCACGAAAGTCAATCTATATACTGTCTAAATAACAAAGCATTAATTAGATTTCATAACTTATCGTATGAATTCTTAATGACAAAGTAATCCCCATACAATAATATTAACTTAGAACCCAAAAGTTGTTTATGAGAACGAGTAGTTATAATACCCAATTAAATGACTATTGCTTTATATAGATTTGTGTAGATTTGTTTAGGATTTAGAGTTTAGAGTTTAGGGATCCCATTTGAATTATTGGTTTACATTTACAATTCAAACAATATTTTAAAATATTTTGGAAAAGAAAACACGATTAAAAAAGTTTGAAAAATGAATTGAAAAAAAGGATCAAACATACTATTAACGTAAATAGTTATAGACAGTCGTGATGCTTTAACAATAACTAACACAGAGTGGAACATCATTTCTGCTTTAAAGGAAAACTTCTTATTTTCCTTGTGAAGAGGACAAATCTGAAACAAGAAGGAAGTGTTTAAAAAGGGAAGAAGAAGAAGAAGAAAAAAAAAAAAAAAAAAAAAAGGTTGCTCAGAATCCGAATGTAAATCAGCCAAGGACATTGGCATTTGGTGGCAGTATCTTCCATTTGATTACTTTGACGCTTGTTTCCACAATGTCCGTCTCCAGGACCATATATGTACATGCAATATCTATAATCTATAACTATCTTATAAAGCAAGGTAACATTTTTTATTTTTCTAATTTAAAAACTTGGTCTATCTACTTTGTCTTTTTCTTCTCTCTGTCTCTCTTTTTTCCCTGTGACATTCTCTTCCTCTTCTATTATACATTCATATCTATTTATTATTATCTTCCTGTCATGTGACAGGTCCTAAACCCGTCACATGATATTTTTAAATATAAAAATTAATTTTTTTATTTTTGTTTTGCTTTACTTTGCTTTGTATTCTTATCTATCTATTATTACCTTCCTATCACGTGACGGGTCCTAAGCCTGTCCGCGATATTTTCAAATATAAAATTAATTTTTAAAAATAAAAAATTAAAAAAAAAATTTTTAGTAATTTTTTAGTATTTTTAAATCTTTTTTGTTTTATTTTGCTTTATTTGTCTATTTCTTATGAATTGTAAATCCGTCGTGTGATAATTTTAAATAAAATAAATAAATTTTTAAGAAATATAATTTTTGTTTTGTTTTCCTTTACTTTACTTTGTTTGTTTTTACACATACATTTCAACTGGTATTAAAAAAAAGTGCCGATGACTAGTGTTTTCCTTTTCCAACAGATTAAATTCCCTTTCTTTTTCTGATTCAAAGATTCAAAGAAATCTGGCATTTAGTTTTTCGTGGGAAAAAGAAATTTAGCATTTGATTTGGAATGACGTCACAGTAGGAAGGAAGGAAAAAAAAAACCTATAGTTCAAATCTAACACGATCCTTATACAATAGACCTCTTAGTAGGAATTATTTTTTAGTCGTTAGATTAATCTCTCAACAATCTAATTAATAAATGTCTACATAAAAAATTTACAGTATACACGACATAAAACAACTTTATTATATATTAGATAATTCAAAATTTAATCAAACAATTGTATCATACAATATAAATTCCCTATTCAGTAATCTGCAATCTCTCTACTATTTCACAATGGTTTTTTAGTATACACATGAAATAATAATACACAAATTTTCTAATGGAACTGCTCGATCACAAGGCGTTCACGAGCATTTCACAATGTTTTTAAACAGTTGCCCGGGGATTCTCTCTCTCTCTCTCTCTCTCTCTCTCTATTTTTATTTTGTTTTATTTTATTTTTCAAAAGTTAGGATTATTAGATTATAGATACCCAAGTCCCAGGTTGGCTGACTCGCAAGCTTCATGCCAATTCCCAAACACCAACGCAAAAGGAGTGGGCCTGGTGGGCCCATATGTTGGCCACTTTATGACAGCCCCATTTGAGCAAAAAGCTCCCGTTGTCATCATTTCCCGCCCCTTGAAAAATAATCAATTTGTTTTCCGCTTAATCATGTAGAAATTCCAATTAATACACGTTAAATTATTGAGCTTTGTACAACAAAGGGACTTATCCCCTGCATCCCATCACCACGGATACTTTTGTGCAACCTATCTCCGAGCCAATCTGGCCATGACACGTCATCCTCTAAAGATCCTTTTGTAAACTAAGGTCT
Organism: Ficus microcarpa; assembly: GCA_025413485.1. NCBI lineage: Eukaryota > Viridiplantae > Streptophyta > Magnoliopsida > Rosales > Moraceae > Ficus > Ficus microcarpa. Next base: position 13,226,249 of record CM046379.1, on the reverse strand, counting down.
TCCTCCAGAGGTGCACAAAACCATGGGATTGGTGCTCGATATAATTATATAAAAATATGCTTTTTGAATTTGGTGGGCATGCTTAGTGGGTAGCAGATAGTTGGAAATTAGGGCACTCTACGTTACACTTATCCATGTCGTTGTATTCTACTTTCTACGAGGAAAAGAGTAGAAGAAGAATTATTTAACGAATACTTAAAAAAAAAAATTAAAAATTAAAAATTAAAAAAATCTTGGCTCACAAGTCAGACTTGCTGAGTGGGGAAGCACATTGTTTTTGATTGAGCCGTTCAGATGCTAGTCAAAGGATTTCTTTTCTTCTTTTTCATTTTTATTCGGTAGTTGAGATTTCATCAAAGGTTCGATTTTGCCTTTAGGTGTTGATGAAGCCAATATCATTCCAGAGTTTTTTTTTTTTTTTTCTTAAATACAATTCGAATTAAATTTGTGTCCCTCCTAAATTCAAACCTCATCTTACCCTTTCTTACGCCGTTTGATTTTTTTTTTTCTTTTAAATGTGAGGAAAGATGTTTAAAGAATTTAGTCCTTTTTTCTCTATTGCTGTGGTACAATATTCTTACCGTAGCCAAGGAAATTTACTGTACGCCAAATGTGTTTAGTATATAAATTGGACTTGATAATTCTGTGAAATAGCAAAGGTCTATGAGATTTGTGTTTCATACCTTCGAAAATAGTTGCAGGACAGATGGCATGCACACAAGCCTTTTTTTTTTTTTTTTTTTCCAAAAAAATTTTTTTTTTTCCTTAAAAAATGGACAATTCCATTCGGCTAACTTGAATGCAATTATTTATCTTTTCCTCCTAAAAAAATTGAAAAATCTTACGGTGAGGTAAAAGAAAATTACAGAAATGCATATTCTTGAACTGTCGCATTTTCAACAAATTATACAAAAATGTGTATATATATATATATATATATTATAATTTGATAGTGAGGATTTGAGTTCTACACCATGTAAAGGTAGTTAAGTGAGGAATTACGAATTATTGTTAAGCTATACTTACAACTATAAATACTTATATTATTTTGATTATGATGTGATTTAGTTATAATCCAACTGTCATGACAAGGTAGGGTGTCTTTTTAATTCACTATGTTATTTATTATTATTATTATTATTTTTTTTTCAAAGAAAGTTACTCTAGCTTCATATTTTGCTTATTCACCAAGTGATGGGTTATTGAAGAGTATAAATTTACTGAATATTGATAACCAAAACTGACTACAAAAAATTTAAAGACTAATTACGAAGGAAAACGTTAATTAGTATCAAAGGAAGAGTCGAATGATCTTCAAATCTTCAATGGCCAATACTAACTGACAGTCTGCTCAATTATTGTTCCATGGATTACCGGTTAGTCATTATGTAATGAAGGAAAAATTGTAATAGATATGTCATCTTTATTTACAATTAATAGCATGATATTTATAAGATAAATTTATTGTAAATATGAGTCGTAAATTAACTATCTACTTTAAATATGTTTTTTACTTAAAAATATTTTAAAATTTGTTATTTATCTCTTTAAGTTAAAAAAAAAAATATTTACCTCTTTCAAATGAAACTCAAGTTAATTCAAATCTCAATAGACCCGTGATTGTAAATATAACCTAGCAGTAATGTCATACTTAACTTTACTAAAATGTGTAGAGTTTGAATTCCCCTTACCATGTAAAATAAAAAATAAAAAATCAATGGACCCGACACATCTAACTTTGAAGTATATAGTGAATGGTAGCCCTAACTTCCTCCTATTTGCTACTATAACATTTATTATTAACTCTTTTTCCTTTTCTTTTTGCGCTTGACAGATCATTATTTACTTGAAGATTATGCAAATAATCTGTTAGCATATCAACAATTGCATTCTTTCTTTGCAAAAATAAACGAATAAATAAAGGGGAATTACGCAAATAACATTCTTTTAAAAACTCTTGATATTTTTGTCATTGTCTTGGTCACTTTAACTATTTTGTGGCTAAGAGTATTGTTCAAAGGTTAACCTAATATGTTTTACCTAAATTTCCCCAATTGATAAAAAAAAAAAAAAAAACTAAGATATTACATACATTCTACCAGATGTCATTAGAATTGACGGAGACAATCAATAGTATTGATTACCAATGTTAGTCACCTTAATATTCTAGTTAAATATTTTTTTTATAACATATTAAAATATTTTTTTGTTTTCAACATAGATAAACAGACGTATTTGGCTCCAGTGATCGATTGTCAGAATATTCTAGTAGAATATTTTTTACAATCTATCGGAATTTTTTTCTTTGGTTTTCAAGTGATCGATTGCTGAAAGAATCCAGTAGAATCTTTTTATTAATCTATCGGAACATTTTTTGTTTTCGACATAGATCACATACCATTTTCGACTCCGATTCATTGGTGCCGGTTCCCAAAATATTCAGGTAGAATACTTTTGGTAATCTACAAAGAATATTATACTAGAATACTCCGTGTGGTTGGCTTCACGTCTGAACCCGAACACGTTAGACAATCTATGTTCAAATAAAAAAAATATTCTTATAGGTACCAAATATATTTTATGAGAACACTCTAGTGATCGACACTGGCAATCAAAGTTGGAGACATCCAACCATGCATACGTTAAAAATTTTCCACATAGTGAAAAATGGCTAATTGGGTAATTTTCTCCTATTGCCCTCTACTCTCTCGCATCCGGTCCACAAAAACAATAGGCTCGACTTAAATTATGGGCCACGGTGGCCGAGCATCGGAACAGAAGCCAAGGCCCATGTCGAAGGCCCAATTGTAAAATTATTACAGAGGCATCCATGAGGCAGTCAGCATGAACAAATTATCCAATTTAATTCGACAATCGACTGATATAGCTGAAATATGACTCTTTTTTTTTTTCCCCATGAAATCTTGAACACGTTAGATGAAATAATATTTGAAAAGACCAGGAAAAATTATTAAAAACATAGTATTATCTTCATCACCCAAAAAAAAAAAAAAAAAAAAAAAAAAAAAGAAAAGGAGGAAAACACAATGGTCATTGATTATTGATATGTATTTACTGTTGTATTCTGTTTATCATATAACTTATTATTATGTTAAAAATGAACTATAGACTAGCCAATAGTTTGTGGTAACCTGATAATATTAGTAATACTCTTTCGGTTAATTATTTACTAAACCAGTTTTAACACATAATATTCTAGAGAAAGAAGCAAAATAATATCAAAATGTAACATAAGCTCTAGTTTAATAAAGAGAGTCAACTGTACGTCTTTTTCATGCATTCGAATAAAACTTGCTTAAACAGGCACATTTGCAAGGAGTCTAAATCAGCCTTGCTACTAAGTAGTTAATTATAAGTGTGTAAACCATCCACCAAGTACTCTCTCTGTGACTTACTGCCTCAAGCTTTCGATGATATACGATGCATACAGATCCCTGCAACAGAAAACCGAAGAGATTTTCGAGACCCAAAAAAAAAAAAAAAAAATCTGAGAATGGGAGAGATTAAAGAATTGCAGAGAGAACAAGAATTCAAGACAAGGGAAATTTGTTAATCTTAAAATCCATTTCTCAACCAAGTCCGAATTGAAAACATAATAACTAGGCCAATTTATAGACTTTACCAAATCTAGATGATCCTAAAAGATAAACATATCTCTGCAATTCTCAATATCAAAATCTTGTTACTCTGATATTTCATCAATAGATTACGCACAAGAAGTGAGAAAAAGAAATAGGAACACTCACATCGAGTACTTTATGGCATCGACAGCTGCTTCAGCAGGAAGAAACTCTTCAACCTCGACTTTCTTGTTCTCGTTCTTTTTGTCTATTTTTATTCATGAAAGTTAAGCATACATTGTGCAAAAGCGTATAGGTTTATATGGATAATAGGAACTCTTAAGAAACTGAGGGAGCTACAGAATATTTGCAAAATGATGTAAACTGATTTACGTAAATGATGCATGTAGGTGGATACAGTCCTCAAAGAATCGACGAATTTCTTGAAGACGATGCGGAGGAAGCTCACTGATGCTATTGTAATGGCGAAACTCGGGGTCATCAGCGCACACTGCAATGATTTTGTCATCCTTTTCGCCCTGCAATTTGGTTCATGATATAATTAGGCCTGTGAACAAGCACCTCAAATTCTTTGCTGTACATGTTTTCCATCTATAAATAGCCCAAGTAACTAGTCTTATAGCTGATTAGAGAGAGACAAAGCTGAAGGAGTAGAATCATTATAGAGGTCACTAATGCTATGCCAATTGTAAGATAAGGAACTTTTAATTTATCTGTTTGTGAACGGTTTAGGATCAACAACGCACATCAACCTCAAAACGAGTACCCGATAAAACTTAGAATCGAGAATTGAAGAACCCAATCAAGTAGTGGATAAGGAAAAAAGTCCCATCCATTGAGTACCATAATATAATCCAATGCAAACTCCATAAATAGACATCACAAAGGAACCACTACTTTAGCGGAAATTTATAATCTAGGCATCAGGAAGGAACCATAGCAGTTGAACGTGAGTGAAAATTTTATTCAAAAATATATGGTTGGACTTGGAAAGGCAGGTGGTTTACCTGGTCAAGCATGGGCATTAATCCAATAGCCCGAGCACGGAGGAAAGTCCCAGGCAGTACAGGCTCCTGCAGGTGAAATTCAAAGAAGATTGTGTGAATGGTTTAGTAGGAATTAATGAAAACTTGTGCAACCAGATAACAGTACCTGCATCAGTATCAGGACATCCATGGGATCACTGTCCTCACAAATGGTTCGGGGAATGAAGCCATAGTTGTGTGGATAAACAACTGATGAGTAAAGAACTCGATCAACCTAGTTCGAACAACTTTGTACATTAGCCAACCTCATCATTTAGAATTCAAAAATGTATTCTCTTTAAATGCCAACATTCTTTTTAAAAAAAAAAAAAAAAAATATATACTTTTGAATGGGGGGGACAAGAAATTGGTTCTTCAAAAACATTCATCAAATACATTTGCAGGAAAAAAAAATTTCAGAATTTGGAAAAGAGGCTACAGTGTCATTCCACACCAGAATTATGATAAATGAACTTCAGCCTCGTTATAACAGCATGCAATTTTTGGGCTTGATAAATATATGCCGGAGCAAGATGGGGATAGAAATAATCTGTTTGCTTGTTGGAGGAGAAAACTTTAATTACACATTAGGATTGCAGCGACAACAAGCATTTTGACATCATTATGAAAATTCAACCAAGTAAAAGCATCAATTTGCTTCTAACACAGTAAATTTAGGTTGTCACTTCTTTTCTGCTGTATCCAGAAATACCAGGATTAATTCCAAATCACAACTAAAATTTTTAAAAAAGAAAAAAGTTCAGACTTGATGCTAGAATTGGAGATTTTGAAGGACTGTACATACTTTTATGAGGCCACTCGCCTTGTCGAGCTCATACTTAACCTTGCTTCCTCTGCTAATTTCAACAACCTGCAATGGAAAAACATGTATGGATTAGCTCAAGTGTGGAAAATTCTTGATGTTGATCACACTCATCTACGATGCACCATATGACATGGCGCAAGACTATCAATAAAGTATTTACATGGTTGGAATTTAGTGGAACTATGTTCAACATATTACACAAAACCTTCAACACATACGATATAAGTTTGGTCACTATTAGATGAAAAGTGCAAGGTTTAGTTCTATATGTCCCTCATCATTTCGAAATTCAAATTCTCAACAACAATACTGATGTGGTTTTATTAGAAATGATACACATAAGAGAAAACATACACAGTTGAAAGTCGACGGGGCACCAGGTCCTGCATAGAGTAAACACCAAGCATTACTGCGTAAAGTTTTTGGATTACTGAAACAAGATCATTACTCTAAGTAGATACCTAAGACAAGAATTCAAATACAGTGGATAAATATCCACCAAACTCAAACTGGAACTAAAAGGACAAGAGCTGGCAAACAAACAATACCAATCTCTAAGTCATGCCAGGGATGAGCTGCCATGGATCTTCGTGACATTGAAGAAAGAATCCTTTCATTCAGAGCCACATTGTGGTGTCCGGCGTACTTCTCACTTGCTTCTCCATGGTTGTTAGCCATACTCAACCTTTAAAATAGCTTGAAATGTGTTAAAAAAAGATCAGTTAAAGAACTAAAACATGTTAAGTAGAAAATTGATTCGCCATTACAAGGTCAAAATTCTTTCAACATTGAAAAAAGAAAATGATTTAGAAGAATAAGGAAAACTTCTGCTTCATTTCCCTAAACTTAGGAGTTAAGCTGAGTTTTGATGATTGTTAACAAAAACCCCTTTGGGAGTTCTCTCAACCATCATGCATATTTTCGGTATTCTTCAAGAATCAACGAAGCGTGTTTACTATACTTCCGCTACATCAATATCTAGATTCCGTACACAAAATGGGAATCACATAAACAACCAGTTTATTTAAAACCCTGATCCAACATTTTTTCCCCAATTTTTAGTAAGAAAATTACCACTCAGTGAAATGAAATCACATAAATCAAAACATAAGAGACTATCCTGATTATTTATCCAGATTATATGCTTAAAAACCCACCAAAAAATACCTTAAATCCAACACAAAACGCAATATCCGAGCGTTTTAATCAAATGGGCATCACTTAAATTTGCTCAACAGAGAAAACCCACAACACAAATCCTCAAAAAAAAAAAAAAAGCAAAAAAAAAAAAAGGTTGAAGCCATTGAAGAAACACTTACAGAGCACCAATATTGCTGAAAACTCTTTAATTTTCGTCTCAAAAAACAGCACACAAACGGAGAGAGAAAAAGACTTCCGAGCAATATGAGCTATAAAGCTCTCTCAGCTTGCCTATAAGTGTGGGCATAATGGAATATTAGGATCCTGTAAAGAATATTTAATTATTTTGCGTCATATCCCAGCTGTCAGTCAGAGGTCAATCCGAGTCGTCCGATGAAAATACAATCAGATCGGACGGTCGTGGTCTCATGTGCATGTCAGAGCTTGATATTCTCGAAACTGACAAGTCTAGGTGAATTGAATTTAAAAAATGTAACACTACTGGAACGTTGGTGAACGACCAATTATGTAGTTACACGTTGGCATACTTTTTCCACGTAAAGTTGCTTTTTTTTTTTTAATATTCTTTTGTTGCGAACGTTTTCCCATTCACATAAAATAGTCGGCGTTATAAATTCATTTCATAATGCAATGTTATATATAGTTATGTTATACATAACATAATTTCGTTACGTTATTAACTAGTGAGGTTTTTTTTTTTTTTTTTGTTTGTTTATTAGGGGCTATTGGGACACGTAGATGAGATAAGATGACACATAGATTAAATTAAATCTGTCAACAAAAATACAATAATTGAACGTAAATTATTATTTGAAAAATTAAAATTAAAGTTGAGTTGTGTATCTTGTATTAATAATGAACAACAAATAGAGTATATTACTATATTATATGTTTCTCGTTTGAAAAAAAAATAGTGTATATAGTATATAACGAGTTTAATACCCGTGCGTTGCACGGAGAAGGAAGAAAAAATGTATAAAAAAACTGAGTATTATATAATAAAAGCAGTTAATTAAGATAAATATTATGATTATAATAAATATAATTCTTCCCAAAATCTCTCTCAATAATAAAGATCAAAATTAAAATGACAATAGTACTAATAATAATAAAAACGAAAACAAAAGTTCTGTAGTCATACGAAAAAAATTAAAACAAAAATAAAACAAAAAACAAAAAAAAAGAACAAAAATCTTTAGATTCAAAAGAACCGAAAAAATTTAACCCTAACAAAAAAATTATAACAAAATAAAATATATATTACATTTTCTCCTTTTTTTTTACTATTTAAAAAAATTTATCAGGTTATATACATGCAAAAACGTTAAAAAAAAATATTTTTAAAATATAAAACAAAACAAACAAAAAAGACACACAAAAAAGCATGCATAACTTTTTTAAAAAAAAAGTGAGGTCTTTTAGAACAAAAGAAACAAAAAAGACACACACAAAAAAAACCCATCCAAAATAAAGATAAATAATTTAAAGTAAAAATCATTTAAAAATCAAAAAAAGACAAAGTGAGCAAAAACACAATAATGTGATAATCCTTTTTCATATTGTAATGTTATTTTACTGTATTTAGTTGTATACGATAATGTAATATTTTTATTATTTTTTTAAAAAATGAACAATTTTTAGTATTTTAGGCCTCCTTTGATTTGTTTTTTTAAAAGACAATTAGTTATCATTTTTGTTAATTTTTTTTTAAAAAATTAAAATTAAAATGAAAAATTTAAGTTTCAATTGGAACATCAAACAGCTAAGATTATGCATATCTTGCTTTAAAATATGCATACTTATCAAATATATATATATATATATATATACAAATCTACCGTGTATTGATTTTCAAATGTTAAAAAAAAAAAAATCAAATACCTAATTAACATTTTTTTTAACGAAAATACCTAGGGTGTGTTTGGTGTAATGGTTTAAGATGGTATTTTTAAGTTTAGATTGAGTTAAGTTTAGTTTAGTTTAAAAGTTGAGTGTTTGGTAAAAATTTTGAGTTGAAAAGTTTAAGTTGAGTTGAGTGTTTGGTAAAAAAGTTTGAGTTGAAAAGTTTAAGTTGAGTTGAGTGTTTGGTGTGAGATTTAAAAAAAAGAAAAATAAGGACCCTGTTTGGATGTTAAAAATCTGAGCTGAATAGATTAATTCATTTATTTAATTAATTCATCTGTGGTTTTTAATACGGAAAATAAAAAACATGTTAATACGCTTAATTTTTAACACCTGATCAACTTTGATCCAAATTTACATTTTCTTTACAAAAAATCACATAACGAAAAATATAATAACGTAAGAAGTTATTCTTGTTCATACAAAAAAATGATAAAAACCACATTATAAATCAGGGTATAATATTTTTGTTCCAACACAAAGAATCACTAAACTAACAAAGACATGGATTAATACCATGGAAATGCTTGATATCTTTCCTACATATGATCGGCTACCATATCTCTTATGATTCATTCTACGTATACTCGAGGTAGGTTGTAAAAAAAAAAAAAACAGAAATGGGATTCATGAGGGGTTGTCTCGGAGTTATTCCCACATTAAAAAAAAAAAATTTTTTTAAAACAACCGGATTTTGCAAAAGGGGGGTCCAAATGTACATTGGTAATTCCCACAGAGACAAACAAACAAACAAAAAATTAAAAAAAAAAAAAAAAACACCAAAACCAGGGGATTAATAAGGCGGTGGAGAAGTAATACTAAGGCCAAACTACATGTCGTTTTTCGGATTTCTTCAGCCCCCCTTACGCACCCTGACAATCAAACTCCCCAGAAATATCTCTCTCACTCCGTCACTCCAATCTGTCGCGGCAAATCCCAAACTCAATCCGAAATCTGTCTTTCCTCTCTCTCTCTCATTTCAGCCGATCGGTCAGTCCACCTATCCCGTCGGAAATGCGTTGATATCGTCTATGTTTGGTTGTCGCCGGCGAAGATTGGTGTTCTTCGGTCAGTCCGAAAAAGGATGGGTTTTATCGCCGAACCCTCATCCGTTTCATTTGCGAAAAGGAAGTTAAAAAATCTAGAGCAGCAACATTAAATTGGTAACGAATTGGGAAGAGAGTCTTACCTGGCTCACGGAGTTCGAACCCACCGAAGAAGACACAGAGCCCCGAGGCGGAATAGAACTCGTTTTCGATGGTCGGCGTTGGGGAGGACGAACGGCGAAACCGTGGGTTCTCAGGCAAGGGGATGGTTTTCGGTTGTGAGATACGGGTCGCCGAGGCATTTGGGTTATTGGGTTTCGGCAATTGAAGGAAAAATGACGGCGACAATGGTGATGGGATTGGCGACGGCGGGGCTACGACGGAGATTATGGTCTGTCGGTGGTGGGATTGGTGACGGCGGGGCTACGACGGCAGGGCTGCGACGAAGACGATGTCTGTGGGTGGTGTGCACTGTAGCAAAATTACTGTGCTATACTGTGCTATACTGTAGCTAATGAAGAGAAATCAGAGAGAAAAAATTTTAAAAACACTGTTCAATCACTGTAGAAAGAACAGTGCAACCCTAGCTCTCTTTTAGTATAATAGTATAATTGGATCTAAAAAAAGAATTTTTAAATATTCCGTAAAAAAGAGAATTTATAAATAATATTTAATTGATATTTTTTAATTTAAATCATATGATTAAGATAATAACCATACACACAATAGGGTATTGCTATCATACAATTTTTACTAAAAAATAATATAGATATTTTTGTGATGACTCGACTTTTCAGACCATTAACTATCATATTTATTTTTATTTAATTTAGTCTTAACACTTATTTATGTTTGGTTACAAAAATACATAATTTTTTTTATATAAATCATATTTCGTACTACAATAAAGTTAAATTTACTAAAATTTTTAACTGAGAAAATTGAAAACCTCTAGATAATAAATATCCTATTCAAATTCGTATTTAGATAATATTTAAAAAGCTATAACTTCATGTAAGTTAAAAGGAAAGAGTCTAAAGTCTTTTTCTTGTAAAAGTATTCATATTAGTTTGAGTAGTAGCAAAATATTTGAAATATAGTTTAAATATAGTTGATACAAAATAATTTAAGAAGTTCTAAATACAGAAATTAAATTCGTGGTGGTATCACACTCCTTTCTTTTATTGCGTCTCCACACAGCTTCAGCTAGTCCATAAAACATTTACGTATCGGAGGTTACTTACGTGTGTTACCTACAGTACGAACACACACGTATGAGCTTTCGCTCAGTAAGCACATGAATAATATCTCATTAAAACATTTTCATAAAATCATATCATCACATGTAACATCATGAATGTTCAAAAATACATGTGATCTATGTGTGTTCAATTATACTTCATTATATACATATCTTGTCTACATAAGAACTCCTATGTCGTACCCATATGCGTGCAACTAATGAGGAGTTGGGGAGAGCAACCTTCCTAACAGCTTTTCAAGGTCATATCTTATAATTTTCATTCTTATCATATCCTCTCACTAATTAGAGGTTGGTACAACACTTAATCTTATTTTTCGTTAGCCTCATTCTTATTATTTGTAACAATGTGTAGATTTACATATCACTATGCATTTATCATTATGGCATATATATCTATGAGGCATGTCGATCATACCAATACAAGAGAAATTATGCACGTTAAATGTTTAATCAATGCAATACATATGGTTCATATACTTATCACTTCATCAAGGCAAATCATAGGAAACATAGAACATCAATAACGAAAAATATTTTGTTCCATGCTGTAAGTGAGGTTTGTACTTACTTGTTTTATGTACTTAAACTTTCGGAGTTGTATCTAGGAGTGGCAATACGGGTCACGACACGACGACACGACTCGAAAACGACACGGATTTTGCGGGTTCGGGTTGGGAAAAATAGGAGGCGGGTCGTGTTCAGGTTGGGAAAAATTGACACGACAAAAAAAAAACATGCCGTGTTCGGGTTGGACCCGTTTTTTTCGTGTCAATTTTCGTGTCACTTTTCGTGTCAATTTCGGGTCAAGTTCGGGTCAAGTTCGTGTCGCGGTCAATTTCGTGTCAATTTTGGGTCAAATTTCGTGTTAATTTTGTGTCGCGGGTCAATTTCGGTTCGTGTCGTGTCAACTCGTGACGGGTTCGTGTCGTGTTCGTGTCGTGGGTTGTGTTCGGGTCGGAGAAGAAAAAAATCGACACTGCTTTAACACGACATAAACCCAACACGTGACACGAATTGCCACCCCTAGTTGTATCTCCTATTACGCAGATTTAAGAAATTATCATGATTTAACAATATCTCATTATTAAATAAAATCATAATTATATTACTCTATTTATTTTTTATTTATTATTTATTTTATAAATTAAAGTGAGTTTAATATACTTATATCATGATTAACCTTAACAATTAATTCATATTAATTATTAAGTATTAAAATAAATTTCTATTAATTATTATTTAATTTATTTTTTGAATTTAATTGATTAATTAATCAATTAAATAATTAACTAATTAATTAGGTAGTAGTTAATTATTACTTTATTTAATTGAGTAATTATAATTAAATTACATAATTTTGATTGATTTATTAATAATTATATTGTTAATAATTTAATTGTGTTACTTAAATATTCTTTCTCATATAATAATTAATAATTATTAATTCTGATATTAATAATTAGTAATTTGATTAATCTAATAATTAATATTTGATTAATCTTTAGTTAATCATCCATAGTTATTTTGATGATTATATCAATTATTAATGATTAATTAATCTCTAATTAATCATGTATTATAATTATATAGTTATTCAACATAATAATCTTAATTATCACCTACTAACTCTTATAATTAATTAATTAATTATTAATCAATCAATCAATTAATTACTTTATTAATTACATTTGGTTGTGCATTTATTACTTAATTGATTGATCAATCAATCAATTAATCAATTAAGGTGACGAGGAGTCACCTAAGTGTGTATGCCTCCTATTCATTATTAGGCTTGTAAGGCCAAATCCCTTTAGTTATGATCATTTAGTTAGGCTAAGGTAGTCTCTTGGTAGATGTCCAGTAACCCTTTAGTGTATTTTATCTTAGCTCATTTAAAACTTGTGATTCAACTTTGTAAAGTTAGGGTTTTTCGTATTATTTAACATACACTTAATACCAACTTATTTCATAGCTAAATATGTACATATGTTATGACTTACCCTTATGTTACATTTTAATATTTAATCATTTTGTCGGTGTAAAATCTTTAAATTGTAAGATTTATTTAAATTTGAGTATAATCCTGTTTTAGACACTTGATAACTAGTTGGAAAGCTTGAAATATCTAGTTTCTGTCTTTATATTAGTTTTTCCAAGATTTCAAGCATTTCAAACATTAAGGTGGATGTTTTTCTAAGTGCCTTATGGTAAAATCTCAGTCTACCAGATTACAATATAAAATTATGTAATTTATTAGAACTTATGTACATATCCATTTTAAATCTCATTTTGAAACTTGAGATGTCTACTTTATAGTAGTAAAGTTGTTTCCTTTAGTGTTTCAGTGTTTCATACCATTAACTTAGGTTTTGTTACTGTTGGTCCCTTATATATACCACAAGTCCAGATTCATGGGTTAATTTAGAAAAATCTTAACAATTCACTTACAAGTCCAAATAAAACAAAATATATGTCATTGGAAATCTTTTAATGTCTATTTCGTATAATAAGAATACTTTTGTTAAAAATATGCTTACTAATTCAAAATACACAAAACTTATGGCTAGTACAAAGTTCTAGTAAAGACTTTCGGTTTGTAAGTCTAAATTTGTAAAATTTACTAAAAACTGAACATTTATCCGTTCAAGGTATATGATACCTTGTTGGAAAGCTTAAAAAATCTAGTTTTTAGATCTATAACTTATAATCTAAAATTTTGAGGTTAAAGGGTTTGGAGTATATAAAAACTGTGGCTAGATTGTACCCTAGAGGTTCATTTTCTCTCTAGTTTTGTGTCATAAATTCAAATGCATATAACTTTAGACATACAAAAGCAAAACAAGTGATTCCATAGCCTAAAATGAAGCTTATCCTCTTTAGAATCTTGTTATATAATTTATTTTTTATACCAAAAGTTTCTAATACATGCTATTTTATCACAACAAATACAAACTTTAACAAAGTTCTTAGATCTTATTGAAATGCTCCGTGTGGATCCTTGAAGATCTCAGACTCCAAAGTTCTTTTCAAAACCTTTTTCCTAGGTGAGAAGAAGTCTAACATTAAGATTTTAACTAAACATCATGCTTTAGTTCTCCAAAAATGACTAAAACACAAATAATACCACTAGGTTACCTCTAATAATACATCCTCTAACTCCGTTTCACACTTTTTTGAATTTGGTAATGGGGTTGCTTAGAGCTTGAAAATGGAGGGTGAGGGTGCAAGAGAGGTGTTGGAGATGGAGAATAGTGTTGGTGGTTCTTTTTTCTGTTTTGAGTTTGGTGGTAGCTAGAGAAGCTAGTGTTTTTGAGCTTAACTTGTGTGAGAATAAAATGAAATGTTAGGGGCTTGTCTTTCAGCCAACATTTACTTTGAAGAAGCTATATTTTGAGGGGTAAAAATGAAAAAATTTTGGCTGATCCTCCCCTTGCATTGCCGCCACTTATGGGAAAGTATTGGGGTGAAACATTTTGTTCAACAAAGTGAAGACACAAAGGGTCATTTTCACTTGTCTTTTCTTTGGGTTAAGTTACCAAAATAAACCATGTCATTTCTTACATAAGGTTGCATGCCTGCACCACTTTCCTTTTTTTTTTTTTTTTTTTTTTCATTTGTTCAAATTTCTTCTTGCTTTTTTTGACCCAAAAATCCGGATCCCCCCTTGCTTCCTCATTTTTTTAATTTTGTTTTTCTTTCTTCCAATTTTTCACCATTGATCCAAGGTTGTTATCCTTATTCTTATCCATTGGATCTTCCATCATACCAATGTTTATCTTAAGCTTTCATTGGTCACTTATTATTTAAAGTTTGGCCATTGATTTACCTATGATTTTTTAACATAAAATCTATATTCATTGATTTTCAAATTTAAGCACAATCCTTGATCAATCTTCCACCTTTGGATTTTCTAATAATAAATCCTAATCATGCATCTTCTATCTATGTGACACATCGATTTCCCAATCATACTTTCAAAACTTAACTATTGATATGACCAAAATAAATACTAAGATAATTAAATTGACATACTAATAAAAATCGAGATTCTTCCAAAAAATTAACGTTATCCCTCTAATATAACATAATAAATTTTTCGCATAAATTTATATGTTTTTCAACTCATCTTTTATGTATTTATAATTTCTCATTTAAATAGAGAAACTCAACATTATTAGATCATCGACATCATTATACTGATTATACATATACAATCATTCATAATCTTGAAATTTAATATTCATTAAAATAATTCATTAGAAGCATATTAATAAATGAAATCCATGATAATAGTTCATAAATCAAGTTTATAAATTTCTAGGACATTACAATTTTCTTTTAAAACATAACAGGAACCTTGCGTTAGAATGAAACAGAATATTACACGTAATATTCGTGTAATATTCTCGATGCCACTTCCTACACTTTGACTTTTTTCCCCCTAATATTTTATTTGGATAGAATACCAAAAATGTAAACGAGAAAAGGGAGTATGTCTATTATGTATTTGAACATTAGCTAAAGATTTTTTTTAAGTGGAGTTTAATAGACATTTTTTCTGGAAAGATATACATTAAAATTTTTTTTTTTCAAAGAAGGAAACATTTCAAATATTATATATAAGACATAACTGTATATATGAGACCTAATTGTTGGAGCAATAGTCCTAACACCAATCCGTATCTCATTGCCTCCACCGTTGGTCCTCGTCTTCCACCTTGTCGTATGTTGGATTCTTGATCACCAGTGTCAAATGCTATAGTAGAGTGCAATGTGAATTTGGTTATGATCCCTTCCCTATTTATAATGGAATTGATGCTTGGACTCCCTAAACTTACCATGGGAACCCTTAGGGATTTGTACCTCAGATGTGTCAGTTTGTCCTTTAGGCACTAAGTGGTCGTCCTCCGATATCCTATGTTTCGTGCACTGATGCAACAGGTTGTTGGGATCGTATCTAGGATCACTCATACTTGCATGGGACTATAGCAATGTCCTCGCTATCATACATACTCGTACCTCGACCTCAAGATACATGTTATGGTCATGCGAATGCTCGAACTCGTATGATGAGTCGTGGGTTCATCTACCTCAAACATAGAGAAGGAATATGAGGGTGGAAGCATGTAGGATTCGAGCCTCGAGGGTTCCGAACTCGAGTACGGGATTACGATGTATTGCAAGTGTTGTTGCATGGCCTTAGCGGATATCGACGTTCAATTGATATTAAAATGTGATTAACACGTGTCATGCTATTATAAACCGAAGGAAAGTGGTCTAACACTAAGAACTTAATTATTTAGTCCTATGAGCAAAATACCTAATCAGGAGCGTTAATTAAAATTATAACCAGATATGATATATATAAACTGTTATTTCTTTTTTCAATTTCCTGTTCAAATCCTTTTAAATAAATACACAAATAAAGGAGGTAACATAAGAAATTAGCGTTTGTCTCTTTATAATGCTTTATAATGTGTATTGTTTATTATTCCTTAAATCCTCATCCACACCCGTGAAGGTGTGGGATTTCATTGGCTTTTAGTTAATTTTGACTTTCTGACCCTCTCGTGAGTGGACAGAAAAAAGCTTAGGACGGTTGGTATACATATATATATATATATATATATATAGACACACATTATCAAATTGCCAATGGTGCGAAATCACGAGGTTAAAGCCAACTGTGGAGTCAAATTTTTTTTGTTCTTTTTCGACCCATTTTAATTTGGTTGACTTAAATATGTAATATAAGTGTATGGAGAGAGTAGTTGAAAATTGAGTGGATATCTTCCTCTCCATTCCAATATTTGATTGACATGAACCTACCATTCCGAAGGACAAAGTCATGTTTGCTAAAAGACAAGCTGGATCTTGACGGGAGTAGGGAACGATGACCTTTTGCGGATATACAAGTACATATGAATTCTTTTTCAGTCAATAATTACTTCAAGTCATTTATAGTCGATTTGTCCTACGAGAATTTTTGTGTACTTGTTGTGTATAACCAAAAAAAAAAAAAAAAAAAAAAAAAAAGAACAAGGTGGACCAAGGCCACGAGACAAGGCCAGCAAAAGGAAAAAAAAGGCATCACACAAACTCAGAAAACAAAAAGGACCTCAAGGGAGAAGCCAATTCCCGGTCCTCCTAGTCCCAAAATACACACTACAAGTCCCTGTATTTTGCATTAGTTGAATTAGCCCACAAACAAGCCAAGGCTTCCCCTTCAATAACAGAACGACTCCCAATGGTTTTACCTACAATTTGACAGCAGCCCAAAAATGGTCGAGAAGAACCATGGCCAAAGCGCACATTCATATAAGAAAAACACATTAAATTATATAAGAAAAGCCCATTCACATATTGACTTTTTATTAGGACAATAATTAAGCTCCGCACACTGAATATGTCCGAATTTTCTAGCATCCCAAGAGCTTTGTTTGTTGATCATGCTTAATACTAGTTTTGATAGCTGTTTTGACACACTTAACTTTCAAAACTATGCCAACAAATATGACCAAGAATGGCTGTGAATGTACGATCCAAGGCACGATTTGTAATTTGTAATTTATTTTTAAAATTGTAAATTGTATTCTACTCAACAACAAATGATGAAGCAAGTCTCTGATCTAGAAAACTCCAGATAAATTGTACAATATACTATTCTCAAAATCTGATTCTCATGATGGAACTCTGTTTCTCAACTACCTTGACCAAACACAGAGGACTTTGAAAATAAACCAAAAAGAAGATACTGACCTTAAAACAAATGGTGCGCAGAGGTCTAAAGGCTAAATGACAGTTCAGAACTTATCACAGACGACAAAACCAGCTTAAAACACAAGGAGGGCATAAACGACATAAAACAGAGAGCAATAGATGCTCCTGTATCAATCTTCCTCACTCTGAAAAGAGACAGACTGCCACAGATGCTCCTGCATCAACAAGCTTTTGCAGTTTTAGCCTAATTCTGAAGAACTTTATTTGCTGATACAATTTATGATGCCATTAATTGTGCTACATGGTTGGTTATTTCTCCTTTTTTGTCGGTTCGATTTCGTCTACGACATTGTGGCGTCTCGATCAGCAGGATATGGAAGCGCAAACGGCAACATTTCTAATGAAGCAGAGGCTGGGGCAGAGGCCAATTCTTCACACAAAGAATTAGAACTCCAAGAACAAAACAGTACTGCAGATCTTTCTGATCTCTCTACTAAATGCTAGAACACAAAACTGAGTTTGGACTTGTTGAATGGTTGTGCCTTTGAATTTTTGAAACTGATTAGAATTGCCTGGTTTTGTTGGAGACTCAGAAATGAGTCTGGTCCTCTTTAAGATTCATTTGAATTAGCCGTCAGACCATTTGGGTTTTATGAAATATTGCCTGCTAAATTTGGTTATTTCTCCGTTGGAGACTATTCGAGTTCAATAGATGGATATTCCATGTACTCGATTTTCGTTTTTTTGTTTTGTTTTTTGTTTTTTGTCAATGCCAAGGATCTAAAGTTGTGTTCTGTTCAAGGCACAGTTTTAACAAGCTTGTGTTTCATTTGCTAAGCCTTGCTTTTCAATGGCTGGAATTTCAAAATGTTCAGCTGATTTTCCAAATTTAAATCGAAATTAAGTGGAGGTAAACTTCTAAAATCTTTCAATTGAGGCATTTAACATTATAGACCATAAAGGGACAATTCCAATTAGGACTTATTGGCAACTTAAAAAATCTTGCATGGATTACTGTTTGTTTGGTTGCCGGGAAATAGTTTGGAAGAAACGTGTTGTAGAAATGACGACAATGGCGTAAAAAATCTGTCTGTCTCTCTCTCTTGTTTTATTCTCGTGAGTTCTGTAGAACATTCGAAACTGTACGGGACAGATTTATACGCATTTACCCCTGTTTGGTTTCCTAGAAAATCTGCTTTATATGCTAGACCACAAAGAAAATTCGGAGAGCCGAAGTTCAGTAACATGCAATTAGTTCCTTTGTGATGAAAATTAGGTCAAATCGTATGCTAGAGTAGAATTTATATCTCATGTTTTTGGAGAAAATCTGTCTTATACTTAGGTTCCTGATGTAAAATCCTTGGACATGTTATTGTTTGGTTAATGGAAATTAAAAGTTGAAGACGACTTTGGTGTGAAATCTCTCGACTTCTGATGCATATATTTCGATAAATACATTCTTTTTATTCTTGTGAATTCTTCAGAACTTTGGAAAAAATAGGAAACAGATTTATGCGCAATATTCCCCTGTTTGGTTCTCGAGAAAACATCCTATATATACGTGGCTAGAAGACAAAGAAAATTAGTAGTACAGCGTTTCAGTAGTATTTGTTGTACATGCTCAGAACAATATCGTTTCTCGCACTTAAATTTTCTCACTTGGTTCTTGATGTTGTCTTTGGGTTTTGTGGAGATCTTAGGGCTACATCTGGGAGGCTGGGAGCCGTTCCCTTAATGCTAAGGAGGCTGGGAGCCTTGGCGCTGGTCGTCAGTTACTTCTGGGAGCCTTAATGACGGTTTGGGGAAAGCTTAAAATTCTGTTACTAATTCCAACTAAATTGTGCAATTTCCGTTGCGTTGTCTGATATCCAAAAATCGGTTAATTATTCGTTCTATAAAAAAAAAAAAAAATCGTTTAATTAGCAAAGACCATTATGTGATGTAAATGTACACGTGGACTATTCATCAATCATGATTGCGTAAAAATCAACGGTGGTGATCGATTGCTCTCTCTCTCTATCTCTCAATAGAGACACACACACACAGATACTTCTCTTTTCACTGATCTTCCTCGTTTCATTTTCTAGTTCTCGCGCCAAAACCTGTCGAAGTTTCTCATCCTGGTAATTTTCTCTCCTAATTTTCCTTTCTCAATTTGTTTGATTCTTCAATGTTTATCATTCTTAGATTGTTCCTAGCAACTAGATCTTGAACTTCTTGCATAGAAACTGTTTGGTTACTGGGAAAAAAAAATGAAAGAAAACGTAGAAGACGTACGATTGCGCTTGATTGAAATCTCTTTTTCCTTTTCCTGTAATTTTTCTGTTTGTTTGTTTTACCTTCTCGTTCTCATGAATTCTGAAGAATCTTGGAACCAATAGAGACAAGATACATGCCTTGTTTGGTTGTCGAGAAAGTTCTCTGCCATAGCTAGACGAGTACATGGAAAATTAAGAGAATTTTAATCTAAATGCAATTCTCGATTTTGCTTTGTGTTGTGATCTTTTTTTGAAGAAAGGAAAATGGCAAGTCAGAATGATTGGCTTCATGTTATTTCTTGGGGGTTTTGTAGAGATCATCTAGAGTTAGAATCACAAGCTCAAACATGGAGCAACCCGGTGGATGGGGCTCGAACTTCGCACTGCCTCACATGCTTCGGAGAGGGCTGGAAACGGTGACAGCAGCGGGGGATCACTTGTCCTTAGGCCAAATTGTCACCGTGGTTCTGGCGACGCACGTTGGTGTACTTTGGAACTGTTATCTCTTGCTTGCTTATGTTCGAACTCCACGGCCAATTTCAAATTCCAACGAATTTAGGCGTTTCCTTTCCAGCATTCCTGAATTCCCTATCTGGTAAATTAACTTCTACTGTCTGCTATTTTGTTTCTTTCAAGTTAATTTTATACTCATGCTTGTCAACATGTATTTTATTTTTCTTGTTATAAATCTTGCACTATCTTAAGATGATGTAGTTAATATTATTAGAAATTCGGTTCATACAATGCTTGAACTATATACCTTGAAATGGTTTATGTGTTATTTTCTTGGTGATCTGTAAATGTACTGATGAGAACCTTGAGAAAATAGATTTTGTACTTTCTTTACTATGGGAGGTGTAGGCGGAGATTGTGTTATCGCGATTTGTAGCGTTCGTGAGGATTGAGCTTTTAGAGAATTTTTAAATTTTGGCTCTGTGTTCCTTTACTTCCATACTTCAAATCATTGGACAGCACCGAAAAAGGAAAGTTTGGTTCTGTATTATTCATGTTTGTGTAATTATTGTTTTCAGGTGTTCTGCTGCAATGGTTCTTAAAGTTGCGATCGTGGTGACCTTCTTCATGCCTAGGGGGGAAGTGATATTCTAGCAGTTGGGTGCTACATTATTGGCTTATATGTGTGGATTCGCATACCTAAATCTTCGGTCGAGTCGATCATTACGTGCACAAGCCGCTGATGAGAATCAAAGACTGTTGGATTTGGAGTTAGGGGCTTCTTCATCCAGGAAACAGAACTAAGAACAGAACTGAAGATCGATTCGCCCTCTAGTGCTGGTTGTCACAGCAAAAATGAGTGTGGACTCTGGAATTTGATTGTGAATTGTAAATGTAAAATCATTTGGATTTTTTGAGACTTTTTTTGCTAGATTTGCCTTGCTTCATTGGAGACTGGAATTTTAACGAGTTGATCGTCGCAGCATGAAACCTTGTGCTTTGTTTTGTGCTGTAAAAGACCCTTTCTTTGTTGTTATGTTACTTTCCAGGACTCAATTCTACACACTTTCCTTTAATTTTCCGAGAAAGAAAAATAAAAAAAAATGAAGACAACAATGAGTTCTTTCCCTCTTTCTTTGTTTTCAATAAATGCTTTCCTTTTGTTTTTATATTCAATTAAGATGTTCACGTAAGAAATTCTCGGCTGATTCAAGTTAGAGCAATCGTATTCAAATATGGCATCACGCAAATTTAACGTCTTTTTCTTGAGCTTGAAGTACAATTAAGATAACGAAATCCCTTTTCTTAATATTTGTACTTCTTTTGTTTTAATATTTAATGAACACCCTTTAATTTTGCCTGCAAAACAGCTATGCTGTCACATAGAAACGACAAAAGGACCAAAAAGACAACATTTTAGAAACGACATATTCTTAAGAAAACGACAAAATGCTGGGAAAACAACAAGAAATAATTCAAAAAACGATATCTGAACAACAAGAAATGAATTAAGGACAAGTGAAATAATTCAAAAAGACAATTATGATCAGAATTCTAGCAATACGACAATGTATTGTTAAAGCGAGATCATGATACAAGAACATGGTAATAAATAAGCTCTCCTTCAGACTCTTCACTATTGTTCATCTGGATTTTGCAAAACCTAATTGGGCTCCTGATGAAATATTTTTAGCTGGAATTTTTCCAAGTACTTTTTTTTTTTTTTTAAAGAAAACTGTTCAGACAATCCAAAGAAGGCGATTGCTTTTTATCTGTTTATTTACTTTGTTTTGTTGGAGACGGTAAAGATTTAAATATGAACATATTTGTTCGTAACAATAGAAGCTTTGAAAACGACATAAGGGGCGCACGACAATGCGTGGAAAAAAAAAAAAAAAAAACCCTAAGAAGCAGAAAATGAGATGGTCATAGAAACGACAAACTCTATTAAACAATTGCTTTTTATCTGGTGAGGCTTGTTCCTGCAGTACGGATTACTTCGTGTTTTCGGTATTCTCACAAAACTGACAGCTGGCAAAAAGATTTCAATAATTTTTTTTTGAGGGAAGGATTTCTACGATTTAATCGACAATTTTTTTAGAAAGCAACCTTCTGAGTTGGCTGCTCCAGCAACTAAATCAGTTATAATTAAAAATCCGTTACTCCAACAAATTAGGCAATTACCGTTTGAGCTGTTTGATTAAAAAATTAAAAAATTGAAAAAAAATGCTCTCTCTCTATATATGGGTACTCCTTTCAGCCTTCCTCATTTTGTCATTCTGCGGAATGTTCTAGAGCTATATCACTCCTAATTCATTTTCTGGTAAATCAACAATAAAAAATAAAAAAAGAGTAAATAACAAGAGAAGCTTTGAAAACGAGCATATTAACCAATGGGATCAATTTCTTGACAATCTTGCATTTATTGTTGTTTGGCATGACAATGCATTCTCTTGTACTTTAATATGCATATTCTTTTTGTTTTTGTTGTTATTTTTGTTTTTTATGCTCTCGTGAGTTCTGAAGAACCTTGAAACATTAGGGACTACATTTATACGCAATATTCCCCTGTTTGGTTATCGAGAAAATCTACTAGATATATAGTTTGACGACAAAGAAAATTAGTCCACGTAGAACCGAAATTCATCGACATATTAGGTCAATTGTTCGTGCTTTGTACAATCTTTTTGGGCTGATTTGGTGAACCAACTCAACTCAAACTTTTTTTTGTCTTTTTCTCAAAAAGTTTTTTGTCTTTTCTGAAAATTCAAAAAATTTTACTATTTCAATTTAAAAATCTCAACTCAAACTACTCCATCAAACTCCCCCTTTGTTATATATAACTAATCATCATGCTCATTATCTTGCTTGGCCAATGCTGTTTGTTCGGATTTTGTGGAAAGCTAGATTTAGAATCACAAGCTCAAACTTGATGGTTCTTGGTGGCTGGAGGATTGATTTCAAGGTGCCTCGGGCGATACTACAGTGGCCGGGAACCATGGTGCTAGCGGCCAGTTTCTTGCACAGGGTGAAAACTGCCCATACCGTCACATTGGCCACCGGAATGCATATTGGTTTTTGTTGGCTCTTTTATATCAGAGCTGCTATTTCTCAATCTCAATTACGGTTTTCCAATTTCGATGAGATTAAGCGTTTCATTCTTTGCCTATACCTGAATATAAGATCTGGTATTTAGCCAATCTTAAATGCTTTATATGCTAATTTATTCTCACGTTTTTTGCGCTAATATGATTAATATGCATATGGTAAAGTTTTGTGGCTGATGATGCATAGTTTAGTCTATCTTTGATTCCAACTGTCTTGGGAATTATGACTTGTCCAATTAGATTCCCTAATTTCTAATAAGCCTATGCTTAACCATTCAAGGTAGAGGTTGTAGTCCCCTAATTAGGGGACTTCCGAATTCCTTGAATGAGGATCATATGTCAATTGTCTCATGTTCGAATTTAATACGAGTGTAGTGCTAAATCACGTTGGGACTAGTCTAGTGGATGAAAATAGGGAGCTGAAATCTTTTGTCTTAAATTTTTGTCTCATTGATTGTCTCGGTAATAGTATTACATCATGCCATATCATCTAGATAGAACAGGACTAATTAGTGTTCTTATGCTGGTTGATTTCAGGCACTCCACCACAATGGCTTTTCTTGTTGCACTTGTCACAACCTTCTTCCTGAAGGATATAATGGCAAAACTTGGCCTTGTGCTATATGCTTGGTATTTTTGGGGTTGCTATGGCACAGGAAACTTGGGTCGATAAAAGCCAGGTTTCGAAGGGTAAGGAGGAGTCGACGCCCAAGAAAGAGGAATAAAAACGGCTCTTTAGATAATCTCTCTTTCTTATCTCTACAGGTTAATTGTTACAGCAAATTGAGTTTGGACTAAGTGAGTTTTCAGAACCATTTGGGTGTTACGAATGTTGTTGATTAGCTAGATTTGACTAGCTTTGTCTGAGACTTTTCGATTTGAAACGTACGTGGTTCTTTGGTTCACAAGCTCTTGTCTCTTTCTTAATTGCTTCATTTGAATTCAGTTGTTCACTTTGCTTCTTTCAGTTTATTTGAATTTGGATTTTGTGAAATTGGATTTGCCTCGGTAATTTGTTGGAGACTCCAGCAAAGTGAGTTTGGCCCCTCTTGAATGCACTCCATTGACACACTTTAAGACCTTTTGTGAAATCTTGTCTAGGTAAATTTGCTTACTACTGTCCCGAATTCTATCACCAATTCATTGTTCTTCAACACTGTTTTTGATGATCATCTAAATTTAGAAATTTGACCATATGATAAATAGTATATACTAAAAATACTTAAGAAATTAAAGGAGATGAAAATAATATTAGATGGATAACCAATGAAACAATAAAACAAAAGAGTTTTCAAAACAAAAGATGGCTCTTATTTGTTTTTTTAAAATTTTTGGGTTGGAGACTGGTGAATTCAAAACGATCTAGTTTTCGAAAAGAACAGCAAGAAAAAAAAAAAAAGTAAAATAAGGTTTTATATTTCTTTACTTAAAAAAAAAAATGTCTTTACTTTAGAAGAATATTGGTAGATTTAAAAAAAAAAAAAAGAGTATTGTTAAACTAGCATAAAAAAAAATGGCACCTTCTCACGTTAAAATACACACACATATATGTAAACATATGTACATTAGGAGGCGCACCGTTCCAGCAGTACGATTGTACGAATGAACGAATGAATATAAAATGAAAGGGCCGTATAGGTATAATGGTACTGCCTTAACAGTGAGTAGAGGCCAGGCCAATTGTTCTGGCATGTGTTAGTGGCATGGATTTAATTAGCTATTAATTGAAGTAAAGATTCTGATTTGGAAGAATAATAAATATAACTATGTAATCTCTCAAAAACTAATTAATTTAACAGTTAGAGAAAACTTAAAATTCTGTTACTCTAACTAATTGCGTACATAATTTCAGTTTAAGTTGTCTAAATTGTACTACACGTGGACTATCTGGCTACCACTTGATCATATCGTGTTATGATTCCTTGACAAATCGACGGTGCTGATCTTATGCTCT
Organism: Ficus microcarpa; assembly: GCA_025413485.1. Taxonomy (NCBI): domain Eukaryota; kingdom Viridiplantae; phylum Streptophyta; class Magnoliopsida; order Rosales; family Moraceae; genus Ficus; species Ficus microcarpa. The sequence continues at coordinate 13,200,931 of CM046379.1, read as the reverse complement.
TCCACCCAGACAAAAAGAATTAAAGAAAAAGGTAGTCAGAAAGCTACGTAAAGGTACATACATATACATATATGTATAATTTGTGTGTGTGTGTGCAAATATAGGCGTTCCTCAATTCACTTGGGAGTTCTAGCGCCAAAACCAGTCGAAGTTCCCTCATCTGGTAATTTTTCTCTCCTTATTTTCCTTTCTCAATTTGCTAGATTTTTAACAGTTAATTTGTTATAGGTTTTGATTCTTTGGTTAACTAGTAATATTATTAATCCTCGCAACTTGATCTTGAACTTCTTGCATAGAAACTGTTTGGCTACTGAGAAAGTTGAAAGAAAAAGTATAAAATCACTCTGCTGTTGTTCTTTTTCTTCTCTGTTTGGTTACTGAGAAAGTTGAAAGAAAATGTAGAAAAATGACTCTGCTGTTGTTCTTTTTTCTTCTCCGTTTGCTTACTGTTTTTTCTTCTCTGTTTGCTTACTGAGAAAGAAAATGTAGAAAATCACACTGCTGTTGTTCTTTTTTCTTCTCCGTTGGTTACTGAGAAAATTGATAGAAAATGTAGAAAATCACTCTGCTATTATTCTTTTTTCTTCTCTATTGTTTTCGTCCTGTGAATGCCGAAGAATCTTGGAACCGAGACCAGATTTATAGACATTTTGCCTGTGTTTGTTTGTTGAGAAAGTTATCTGCTGTAGCTATAACGACATGAAAAATTAGGAGAAATTAAAAACTATGTGAAATTCTTGATTTTGCATTGTGTTGAAATCAGTTCTTGAGAAGGAAAATTCGAAAGTCAGCATATGCAGTCAGTTTCACGTTATTTTCTTGGGCTTTTACAGAAATCATCTAACTCAGAATCAAAAGGTTAAGCTTTCATGGAGCAAAATGGCGGGTGGGGGTGTAGCGACTTCGCAATGCCTCACGTGCTTCTGAGGTGGCTGGCAACCGTGGCTGTGTTGAGGAATTACTTGTCCTGCGAGCAAGCTGACCATACTGTAGTCGTGGCTATGTCAATGCACGTCGCCATTAGTTGGTGTTCTTATCTCATTCTTGCCTATGCTCGAGTTCCATGGATGATTTCCAGTTTCGCCGATCTTAGGCATTTCTTTTTCAGCCTACCTGAATTCCAAATCTGGTAATCAATTGCTACTCTCATATGATTTAGTTTCTTTCCGAGTCAATTTTAAACTCATGCATGTTTATACTCAAATTGTATTTTGTGTTATGATGTCTCTAAATATATATATATATATATATATCCATCGGTGAATTTTCAGTTGCCTTCTTTAGTGAAGGGATGGCTTATTATTAAGAAACTTGGTTCCAACAATGCTTGAACTATATATATATATATATATAAATCATAACTGTGTTATTTTTTTGGTTCTGTGTACACTTGATGAGAACCTTGAGAATATAGCATTGAAAATGGGTGTCATTCTGATACAACTAAATTAGATATTTTCAACTTTTTCGAGATTCTGTTTAGAGCATGGGAAGTATGTTCAGATATTTGTGTCGTTGAGAAGTATGTTTTAGGCTCTGTATACCGTAAACTTCTATATCTAAATTGATCGGCCAGCCCGGAAAAAGGGAAAGTTTGGTAGTATTACTCAAGAAATAACAATTTCAAGTTGGAGTTGATGATTTTTAAGGAGTTTCCCCTGTGCAATAACTCATTCACGTTTTCTGATCTCTGTGGATTTTTCATTGAAAGAGCTTTACTTTGCTCATGTTGGTCTTTTGGGATAGTGATAGTGATTATTTATCTAATGTTTCAGGTGTTTCACCATGACGGCCCTTTATATTGCGATTGTCTCGACCTTCTTCTTGCCTAAGGCGATAGCAGTACTAGCAGTCTTGTGCCACATTGCTGGTTTTCATGGATGGCTACTTTACGTCGCTTTTGAGGTCTTTCGATCAAGACGTGGAAGGCCAATTGATGAGAGTTGTGCAAGAGCTTTGGATTACTTAGAGCAACAAGCTACTTCAACGAGGAAAAGGAACTGAGAACAGAACTGAATATTGACTCTCTCTCTCTCTCTTTCTACTACTGACTGTTAAAGCAAAAATTAGTGTTAGCTTTGTTGGAGAGAGACTTCAATTTTTACATTTGCCTAGATTTTCTGAAGGTTTTGCTTTGGTTGTTGTTACAAAGGTGTTAACAAAATGCACAGGCACAACTTTACACGCTTTCCTTGAATTTTCAAAACAAAATGAAAGATAGAATGAACCTATTATTTTCTCTTTCTTTGTTTGTCTTAAACCTTTCCTTTTGTTTTATATTCACTGGAAAAATTTCAGCTGATTCTTTCGAAGTAAAACAATCACATTCAGTTATGGTAATTTACTATCTTTCACTTGAGTTTGAAGGACAATTAAGATGACGGAATCCCATTTGAAGACTAAAATTATAATTGCAAGTGGTTGACATGTTTATTTTAATGTAGTCCGTCTATTTTTTTGATGAAATAATGAACTCCCCGTTAACCTTTGCCTTTCAAATACTTCGAGGGCAAATGCTTATGCTTTTTTGGGTTAAACAAAAAGGAGAAGTTAAGGAAGATGTAAATTTGTAGGTCTTCAAAGCAATTATTTTTTTAATTGAAATTTGTTCTCTAATAGAGACCCTTAAAAAAAAAAGGATTCTTTGGTCCGAAAATTATTTTGTATGCCAAATCTTCAAAATTTTACATTTAGAGACACTGCCAATATTTTTGTCTCTAAACCACATCATTAATTTTAAGAGAGAAGTAGATTTGTGATATCTAATAAGTCTATAATTAAAGATTGCTATAATTACATATTTTAGGGCCTAAACTGTGGAGTTTTTTTATTTTTTATTTATTTTTTGAGAGAGAAAGAACTAATAGCCTTTTTACAGTAATTATATAATTGAAACAAATAGCATGTTTTATAAATAATCCGAGTAAATTGAAGTAATTAACTAATTTACTGGGTAAATGATTTATCGTCTTTAATAATAAATAAATTCTAAGTATTTATTTACTAGATACTTCTAGTAATTAATTATTTACCTGTAAATTTTTTATATGTTATTATTGACTTAAAATATTTTAAAATCATGCTATTGACTTTTTAATTGCAGCTCTTTTGCCAAAAAAAAAAAAAAAAAAGACATCATTTGGCGAAATTAGGACAAGAAAACGGCAAAAATAGGAAAAGGAATAATAATTATAAATATAAAAAATAGTAGCTGACTTATTAAGTGCTGATATCAGAAACGGCAGTATCGAAAAACGACAAAATGAAATTAAAACGAGGACAAATTATAAACAAATAATGAAATAAAACGAGGGCAAATTATAAACAAACATGATCTCAGTGACAGCATAGCATGTTCAATGTGACATAAAATCTAAAGGGGGAAGAGTTGTTTGCTGTTTTTTAAAACAAATAAAAAATTTAACCGCCTGGCTACGTATATACAAACAATCACTATATATATGTTGTGATTGTATTATAACTGCTCAAGCTCAACCTCGCAGCCTAAAAGCTAAAAAAGAAGTAAAAAAATCATCAAAGCTGATTAGAAAGTGGTTTTCTTCCAGGTTCTTCCTCAATTCGCATTGTTTCCGCATTGAAACTTTCATATTAAGCAGCTGAAGTTCATCTGGTAAATTTCTGTCCTATTTCAAGTCATCCTATTAATATTCTTTCTTTATTAATAAAACTAGAATTACTTTCGCAGATTTTGACGCCGACATTCCTCACAATTTCTTGAAAATCTTGCAGTTGCATATTGCTACTTTAACGTCAATATCGTCATTAGATTCTGACATATCTAATATTTTCTTGAAATTCTTGCTTACAAATTGTTTGGTTACTGGGAAAAGTTGCAAGTGATTACTCATGCACAAATTCTTTCTTTTTTTATAAATTGAAATTTATGCATATCCATTTCTTATATCTCATGTTAATTTTCTACTGGTTTTACGCTGATCACAATTACAAAGTTCAAATCACAAGCCCAAACGATCATGGTGAGACCCCGAGTGCGGAGGAGAGGTGGAAGACGTTTTGTGGTGGCTCGAAGGCTCCTAAGGATGCTGATAAAATTGTTCACGGCACTGATTTTTCCGGTGGCCAAAGTGCTTACAATGTGGCTGGTAACATTCATCAGAGCACGAGTTTTGTGGGTGGCCGAAGTGCTTCTAAGGTGGCTGGCGACACTGCTGATAGCCAGGTCCATTTTCCGAAATCAAGCGCCGTATACTGTTGCAGCCATCGTGATGCGTCTTGCGTTTTCTTGGATTGATTCTATCTTAGCGGCCGTCAATGAAGCTCCGTCAACACCGTTTTCTGGTTACCGCAGGTTTTGGCATTTTCTTCGGAATCTACCTGAATATAGTCTCTGGTAACAACTTGTACTGATGATTTTGTTGCTTTATAAGTTCATTTATGCGCAAACGTAATATAAATTTGGAATTATCTTTGCATGTTGTGCATATATAAATACACACACACACACATATTTCCTTCCTCATATTCTTCAAATTGCATTTTAGAAGTATAAATGTCATAGCTCAGAAACTGTGTGACATTCCAAATCTTTTGAATCTTGAACGAATCATTGCTTTTGGTATGCTTTGAAGTATGTCATGGTTGTAAGGTTTTATTCAAGTAATCTTGTTGAGATTTTTTTTTTCCTTTTTTTGTTTTGCCACATCATGACAGACTATATAAATACTTGAAACAGTACACATATATATGTGAGTGCGTGCGCATTAATACTCCTTTCTGTGACTGAAATTTCCCATGATATGATTTGATGAATCCCTCGTGATTATAAATTTCTTGAAGAATTTATGTCGTTTCTTTCTTTCTTTTTTTTTTTTTGTTACAGCAGTAATTCATCCTTTGTTTAAGTCATAAATATAATTAACTGAATATATAAATATCTATAGATATGTATGTATTGATCTCATGCCATTAATTGTCCGTACAGGTGTTTCAGCACAACGATTCTCTTAGGTGGGTTAGTACTCACGGCCACCTTCTCTGAGGCGGTAGTGAGTCACATAGCGTGGGGTTACATGATCTTCATCTATGCGTGGCTATATGTCCTTTCCTTAATGCCCTCTCCGTTCTAGATATATATATATATATATATATATATATTTATATATAGATTGATAGTATATCTTGGATCATGTGCTTATATTGCTACTCATTTTAGTGACAGTGTTACGGCAAATATAGGTTTGGTTTTGCTCGAATTTATGTGCAATATTACAAATGTTTCAAGTCTCTTGGATTTTGCGAATCATTTCTGATTAGTTGGAGTTCCTTCAATGTTAATCGGCGATTATGCGATATACATCGCAAGCATGCTTGTATATTTTGTTGTTTCAATAGCTAATTTTAGGTTCAGTAGTTTAAAAAAAAAAATTTTTTTTCCAATAATGTTGTTTCAAAATGACACAGATAAATATTTCAGTAGAAGAAAACAGCAGAAGGTTTAAAAATATTAGTTTCTTAAATAATAAGTTAGGATGGATGAATAGAAAAAAAAAATGGCTTTTTTTTCTTAATAAAATACTTTGTGTATCGAAAAAAAAGGATGGAGTATTAAAGAGTAATTTAGGATTATACTCTTGTAAATATGTTAGGACAAAGGGGTTTGTTTTTAAAACTGTCTTTTGCTTGAGAAAAGTGAGATAACACATCAAGAAAATAAGATATCATATGAAAAAAGAGTCTCCAATAGAAATTATATTTAGCAATCTTCATACCCAAAAAAAAAAACAAAAAACGAAAAACAAAAAACAAAACAAAAAAATGAAGAACCAGTTGTCTCTGTTTCTTTCTTTTCTTTTCTTTTTTTTTTTTTTTTACTAAAATAATTTCAGCGGCTTTTTCTAAAGTAAAATTGCCATTAAATCTGCTACTAGAGAGATAAAAATGTAATACCCCGAAATTTCTACGGACTCATAATTTCATTGTAATTAAATAAATTTAAGTCCGTATTATGTGTTTATGTGATATTTTATGAAAATTATGAATACCAACATGAAATTCATAATTTTATCAGTAAATATTTGAGTTCTCATTTAATTAGTTATGAGACTCAATAAATAGTTACTTAGTTATGCATAGGGCTTTTTGTGATAAAGGTATCACAAAAATTCATGATTTTATGATGGTCAAAGTTTGACTGAAAAAGTCAAAGTTTGACCAAAAAGTCAAAGGTTGACCATAGAGGTCAAAGGTATGACGGTATTGTGATACGATAAGCAGTATGAAAAATATACTGTGAAAAACCGTCATTATAGACAAGATTGGAATATTTAGATTCAAAACCACTATAGAAAAATCAAGCACACCAAGTAAGAAATAAAGGGCAAGAAGGACTTTGAAAAATAGGAAAATTTTATACTATCCATTTTTACACGGATAAATTTTGAACTGTAGTACAGATAAAAATACTGTGTATAAGTGAACACAGTATTGAAAATATCTGTGTAACTTAAAAATGGACTGCATATTAAGGAAAAAGTCAAACGAGACCTAAAAGGTGGACAACTCATCAAGTATAATTATATAAATTTTTGGAATTAAGAAAAGGTGGAAAGAAATAAAAAATTTATCCACCAAGCACCCAAGGATGGCCGGACACATGTAGGGGTAAAATTGTAAATACTTTGTCCTTAGGGGTTAAAATGTAATTTCACAAAAATAGGTGATGTAAGCAAGGTGATGCCATCAAGATGATGTCACAATGATGCAAGAACTTGCCATGCAATGGAAGCTCATGTCCAGCCACATGTAGGGGTGAAATTGTAAATATTTTGTCTTTAAGGGCCAAATGTAATTTTTAAAAAATAGGTGATGTAAGCATGATGAGGTAAGCATGATGATGTCATGATTTTGCTTGGATAACAAGGCTATGGCCGGCCACATGATACTTGGAGGGCATAAATGCAAATATTTTTACATTAGGGGTCAAAATATAATTTTTGGAAATAAAAATAAATCCAAAAATTATGGATTTTTCACCTATAAATAGGGCCAAAGGGGGTCGGTTTTCAGCTCCAAAAAAAAAAAAAAAAGGGAAAACTCCCCAAAACCATGCCAAAATAATTTCCCACACTTTTCGCTTTAGAAACCAAAACCCAAAGAACCAAAAAGGAAGAAAAAAAATGGGTACCCATTTTTGGCCAAATGGCCGGTTGAGGGGGCGAGTGAGAGGAAGAGAAAGTGAGAGAAATTGAGGTTAGTTTGTGCACACTTTTGGTCAAGAAATCAACCAAACTTTTGGTGCCAATTGGGGAAGCTAGAACCGGTTTTGGAAATGACCTAGGGGGGAGATTTTGTGAGCCAAACCCTAGCCCCAAAATCTTGAGTTAATCAAGGTAATTGCCCTAAACCTTAAACCCTTTCAATTAAGCTTTCAATTTGAAATTTAAGTATATTTCAAGTTGAGATTGTAAGAGCATAAGCTTAAATTTATTTCATTGCCCTAGGTTGGTTTAGGTGTGTGCTTGATTAGATCTAAGGGTGGTTTGCTTATGATCTTTGATTGATTTTTAGAATTGCATGCTAGGTGTTTGATATGTTGTATGTTCCCCGAGAATGTTCAAGCATGATTCAAAATGGTATGATAGGTTGCTAGAGTAAAATTGGAATGAATGGAATGGTTGATTAGAACTAGAACCATGTAAACTCAAGGTTAAGGCAATTTTCGTAAATGGTTTGCATGGATGTGAATGGGTTACATGCATGATGAAATGGGACGTTAGAAAACGCTGCATGTCTGCTTTCTAGGCTCCCTCGTGTTCGGTTGAGTTAGATTGCGACAATAGGACGTAAAACGAATTTAAAACCGAAAAACTGCCAGGTTCGGGTGGACACTGGCCAGTTTTCTGGAAAGTTGATTTTGAGGCCTTTAGAGGCCGAATTGGGAAAAACGTAAAACATAAAAGTTGTTTAGAAGGTTTTTCCTAGTGGGCAACGTGAACAGTTTTTCAAAATGAGACTCCAATGGCCTCGGTTTTACTAAAATCTGAGCCTGACCGTGCCCAGGTTTCATGCACGGCCAGGTGAGTTCAAACAGAAATATGAACAAGTTAGAGTCCGAACTGGGTTTTCGGTAAAACACAAACGTTGTAGGATTTTTTGTAAGCTAAAACTTTTATGAAGAAAACTTTTTCAAATTCCAACTGGATTTTTAAACTGACACTGATTTCTAAGGACTGTGCAGAACAGGAAAATTCCTACACAGAATTTTCTAAAAGCAATGCAGAAAACTGTAATTTTTCAAAAAGCCAATGTTTTGACTCTGAAAACTGTTCCAATGACAGTTTTTAATACTAAATGATTTTATAAAACCCCGTTTTAAGATTCACGAATTTTATCAGTTAAAGTAAAGGATTTTAAACTCAAATTCACCAAAATTTTCAAAAAAATGAAAAATGGATTTTAAACCAAAGTTTAGTAAACAAGACGATCTCGGGTGGTAACTGAAAGTAGGACCCGAGTTATAAGGGGTTGACTTTTGTTGACTAAGTCTGACCCATAAGGGGTTGACTTTTGTTCACTAAATTTGACCAAGTAGAATGTTGACCAGGGTTGACCACCTCGAGGGTTACCACATATAACCCTATAGAATACCAAGAGTGATAATGGATTAAGAATGTTAAGGTATAAGCTCATGGTTAGGAAGGTAACCTAACCCTAATGGTATGCATGTGGACTTTGTAACCAAGATTACCTGATATAACCTAATAAGTGATCATGTGTATGCTAGGGGGAACATATAACTAAGATTAAGTGTAAATGTTGGTTAGGTCACCAATATTTTATAACGGATTCTTATCTTATACTCTTTTAAATAGCAGGAGGTGACCTGCTGTTGCAACCCAAATTGAGAAAGCAACACTCAGGACATAGCACACGAGGTAAGTACAAACCTCACCTGCGGTATGGAATATAGTAATCTATTTTCAAGCATGCTATGACATGTTTCATGTTATGTTATATTATGTCAAGTATGCCATGTTTTTAAGAATGCCATGTTTTCAAGTATGCCATGTTTTCAAGTATGCCATGTTTGTAAGAACACCATGTTTACAAAAATGCCATATTTATAAAAATGTCATGTTTTCAAGATATGTCATGTTATGTTAAAATATGCCATGTATGTGTATAGGATATGATATAGTGACATCATAAGGCATGTTCACTAATGTTAAACCACATGATAAGAACACACAAGTAAGGTGTCGTACCAACCTCCCATCAGGTGGAGTGCTATTAATGTTCAAGTTCAAGTTTATGATTCCCAGAACTGTTAGGGACCTTACAAACCCTAATTTTATCTGGAGAGCGCGCATCTGGTACGTACACAAGGGGCCCACACACTACAAGAAATGTGATTTTAAGAGACCAAAGTTTTTGTTACCAAAAAAAATTTGGTAGCAGAAAATAGAGTTTCTGTTACCAAATTTTGGTGGCTGAAAGGTGTAGACATTTTGTTACCAAATTTGGTAGCAAAAACTACATAATTCGCTACCAAATATTTTTGGTAACAGATGGTAGAGCGGGAATTGAATTTTAATTCCCGCCGATAACATTTTGCTACCAAAACACTATTTAGTAACAAAATGCTAACATTTGCTACCAAAATTTGGTATCAAATTGTAATATTTTGCTACCAAAATTATTTGGTAGCAAAAAAAATTGGCGGAAGGCCAAAATTTTCCCGGGTAGTGTTATTTGCTACCAAATGAAATTTTGGTAGCAAATTATATATTTCCGCTACCAAAATTTTGGTAGCGCAATCGTACAGTTTGCTACCAAACACATTTTGGTAGCAAAAATTTGCCCCCTAATGTCATCTGTTACCAAAAATTTTTTGGTAACAAAATATTGTATTTTGCTACCAAAATTTGGTAACAGAATATAAGTTTTTGCTATCAAAATTTGGTAGCAAAATATGTTATTTCAAATCCAAAACCTTATTTTGGTTGCAAAATTGTTGGCGGGAAACGAAAATAATTTTAACAATCAAATGAAAATTTTTAGCATTTAAAAAAAAATACCGGTTGGGACTATCATATATACCAAAATAAGGTCATAAAATACATACTTTTGCGTACTACATTATTATTTGTTAGTAAAATAAATACTTTTTTTCCCCCAAAATATTCTTGGTAACTATTTATATTTTAATTATACATAATACAAACTCATAAGTTATTCACCATATATCCCTATTTTTAGTAAATTAAAAAATGCATCATATACTATTCCAAAAAAAAAAAAAGCATCATATATATATATATATATATATGTTTCAAATACACTTGAAAGGTTTATATCTCTCTCGCTTTGTCTAACTCCCTGCTCTCTGATATGTCTATTCCTAATTAACTCTTGCTCACCTCTGTCTCTCTCTGCTATAGCAGCTGGACGTCGATCGCCTTCCTTCGCCCCACCGAAACCAGTTGGCATTCTCCCTTCACCGCGCCGGCAACAGACCTCCGTCACGCCGTCAGCCAGCCTTTGCCGTCCCATCGCTGCGCCGGCACCATTTCCACCGTCCCCTCTCCACGCCGTTACCGGATTCAAGGTTGCCAACCCTTTCCACTCGCTGGCGTCGAAAATGCAGTGACCAACACGGAAATTAGCCGAATCTGAGGAGGTAAAATGCCAATCTGAAATCTTGACTGTTTTTATATAAAATCCCCTCACGAAGATTCGAATAATTTGGAGATACCCTAACTCTCTATCTCTCTGTCTCTAACTCTCTCTCTCTATCTTTAACTCTCTCTCTCTAACTCTCGACCTATGTCTCTCTCTAGCTAGGTCTGGACTTCGCAGCACCATCTCCACCGTCCCCTCTCACGCCGTCGCCGGATTCACTGTTGCCAACCGCTGGCGTCGAAATTGCAGTGACCATCAACGGAAATCAAAGGAATCTGAGGAGGTAAAAAGCCAAACTGAAAACCCCCAAGTTTTTATATGAAATCCCCTCACCAAGATTCAAATAATTTCAAAATACCCTAACTCTCTATCTCTTTGTCTCTAACTCTCTCTCTCTCTCGATCTTTAACTCTGTCTCTCTAACTCTCGACCTATGTCTCTCTCTAACGCAATTCACACCTCACAATTCACAACGCAGAGGCATGTTTTAGGCTTATTTCGGCTCGAATGGGAACTGCAAACGGCCATTATTGCTCCAATCTAGTAGTACTAGTAGCGTCCAGGAGAGTGGCATTATTTCGGCAGTCTAATAGGTACAAAGATACTTAACCCTGTTTTGATTATTAACCCTGTTTTGAATATTTGAGGAGAGTATCATATTCATATTCATACATTCATATATATATATATTCTTCTTTTTTTGTGCAGATATATGCGCAGAATTTCTGATTCCTTAGGGAATTAGATTCTGGTTTTGTCGTTTCGTTATAAACAAGCACGCGCATACACACACACACACCTAAAGGAGATCTCTGTCTGCTTGGTCGCTGCAGTTACATCATCATCAATAACAAAACCCATTGAAATCAGCTCCCTGCTGCATTTGAATTCTTTACTCAGCTCAATTTCATTTGGTACGACTTTTCCCATTTTTCCCTCTTTGAATTCTGAATAGTGACTAAATTTGTATTTGTTTTTTGTCGACATATATGATGTTTTGTTTTGTAACGAACACTACAAATTGTTTAGACTAAACTTGTGACTAATTAGTTGAACTCTCTCTAAGCTAGTTTAAATATATAAATATATATATCCTCTTATAAAATGGGAACTAATTGAGGCTGGCGCTAGGCTTGACTGTGGGGTTTCGTTGAAATGAAAAAAGTCGTGTTAATTTTTGGCTCTTCTATTCTACACGATTCACTTCAATATTTTGAATCTCTATTAGGTTATGACTACATTAATTAATTTAATTAATTTCTTGACACACTACTACTAGCGATAATCATGTCGTTAATCAACAATTAATGCTTATTAATATCACTCCCTTAGATTTCGAAAGGCTATAAGTGGCGTTATTCATTTATAGAGTTAGCCCGGACTTAAGAGTGTGTGTAGATTATAGAGTTGGGCATTCTTAGAATATGTGTATATATGTATATTCATAGAATTCGTGGTTTAATTATTACCTAACCTTATTGTATGCACCAGCAAGCTAGTCTAAGCTATTCTTCGATCACGAGGCCTATTTAGTCTCAAAACCAATACTACATCAAAAAACCTCTGTCCGTATCTTGGAGTATGCCCCCCTCTCTGTTCTGTCACTGCCAGCCTCCCAAGGAAAATGGAATAGTCCCCCCACTCTTTTAAGCACCTAAACGCACCTTCTCTCCTGCGTTTCCTCCACAACCCCACTCTCCAATCGCCCCCCATTTTTTTAATTTTTATTTTTTTTTACTTTGCAAATTTATGTCTCCAATTTTTTCTTCTTCACTTCTATCCACCCCCTTTACTCTCGGTATATTCTCTTTTTAAAGGAGATTCATAGATATTCCAAATCTTCTCCCTAAACCAGTCAATCTCGTACCAAGGAAAAGGCTAAACCTTGTCATAATCATATGCCCCGTTCATTATCTTATTCTTTGATTCTATTTTAGCCATTTCTAAAATATCAATGGTTTATATATATACATGTGTGTGTGTTTCACTGCCAGTATTGTAGCTTCAAAGTTAAGCATAGCACATTGGTGATATATTTCTCTCAATCCAAGTTTAGCTTGGATATAATTGTCAGTGTACCTTGTAGTTCAAATTCTAAATCATCTTATATTTTAAAAGGTTGTAGATATAACATTACTCTTTAAGGGAAATGTTAAGCGCATTACGACTGCATTTGTGCACGATCTAAACCGTATTGTTATAGTAGGACTATTGTGGGTATCTAGACAAAATTTTGTTTTTTATTTTTTTTTGTTGTTGTTGGATTTCAGATTTATGGTTTGGTTTTAGATATGGATAAGAGTTGGATCTTTGTGACGAATCGACTTTCGGAGACGTATAGGAGTGGAGTGAAAAGATTTATTGAACAAGCACGCAGTCACCTAGATGAGGAAGGAAAGTGTCGTTGTCCTTGTAAAAAATGTTTGAATTGTTATTCCCATCGTATAGATATTGTCGAGCGTCATATATTTCTTAAAGGATTTAGCTCGAATTATGTAAACTGGATTAATCATGGTGAAGAGGATCCCGATACTCTCAATGTACACGATGAAGAATATGATGCAGAAGGAGAAGGAAGTGACAATGACGATGACGAAGATGATATGGTCAATGCATTAAATGATGCATTTCCAGACATATTTCCATCTTCAGTAGTTGATGGTGCGGACGGAGTTGATACCGAAGATTACGGAGAAGAGACACCTGATTTGAATGATTTGTTCGTTGGAACAAGGAGAGAGTTATTTGAAGGATGCACAAAGTTCTCTGAATTGACTTTTTTAGTGAAGTTACTTCATATAAAAGTACTGAATAAATGGAGTAACAAGTCTTTCGATATGTTGTTGAAGTATTACTATTTTAGTATTTTGTTTGGATTCTAATATGTATCAAGATATTTAGAGAGATTTGGTATTTTGTTTTAATTAATATTTGATATTTTGTCTATTAAATTTGAATTTCATACATATATTTTGGGGAAAATTACAGGTACATAAATTTGTTTATATTTTGGTGGCCACAAAATTCGGCACCAAAAATTTAGAAAATTTTTTGCCCTTTTTGCTACCAAATATTTGGATGCTAGAACATAAGAATTTGCTACCAAATACCTTTTGGTACCCAAATTTTGGTACCTAAATCTTGTATATTTTGCTACCAAAAATACATTATGTTACCAAAATTTTGGTTTCTAAATCACAGGTTTTTCGCTACCAAATTCATTTTGCTACCAAAATATTCGGTAACTAAATCTCATGTATTCTGTTACCAAATATTTGGTAACAGAATCTTGTACAATTCGCTACCAAATAAATTTTGCTACCGAAAAATTTGGTAACTAAATCATATATTTTTTGCTACCAAATACCTTTTGTTACCAAAAATTAGGTAACTGAATCTCCTACTTTTGGCTACCAAAATACATTTTGTTACCAAAATTTTGGTACCTGAAATTATAGACATTTTGTTACCAAATATCTTTTGTTACCGAAATTTTTTGGTAACTGAATATCACATTTTTCGCTACCAAATACATTTTGTTACCGAAATCAATTTTGGTAACAAAAAGTTTTTGCTACCAAAAATTTGGCAACAAATACTTTTTGCGACTGACTTTCCGCTACCAAATATATTTGGTAACAAAAACTTATTGTTACCAAAAACATGACTTTCAGCTACCGAATTTTTGGTAACTGAAAATCGATTTTCTTGTAGTGACATGTTAAAGTAAGATAATAAGTTCAAGTTAATAATTGATCATAAAGATTCCTAATTGAACATAAATGGTTCATGCATATGTTCTTAAAATTATTTTTTTTCTTAAGATTATTTTTACCTTTTTTTACGCTAAATTTTAGACATTAAATTCTGATATATTGTTATATTGTGTTTTTGCTCACTTTGTCTTTTTTTTTTTTTTTTTTAAACGATTTTTTACTTTAAATTTTTTATTTTTATTTGATTTTTTGTGTGTTTTTTTTGTTTATTTTGTTCTATTTTTTAAAGACCCATTTTTTTTTAAGGATTTTGCATGCAATTTTTGTTTGTTTTTTGTTTGTTTTGTTTTATATTTTAACAATCATTTTTTAAAAAAGTTTTTGCATGAATATAATCTGATAAAAAAATTTTTATTTGTTTTTAAAAACAGTAAAAAAGGAAAAAATGAGATATATATTTTATTTTGTTATAATGCTTTTGTTAGGGTTAGTTTTTCCGATTCTTTTGAGTTTAAAGATTTTTTTTTTTTGGTTTTCTGCTTTATTTTTGTTTTAATTTTTTCTTTAAATGAGTATAACTACATAAAATTTTTTTCTTTTTTGCTTTTGTTTTCGTTTTTATTATTGTTAGTACTATTATCATTTTAATTTTGCATCTTTACTGTTGAGAGAAATTTTGAGAAGAATTATACTTATTATAATTATAACATTTATCTTAACCAACTATTTTTTTCATATAATACTCAATTTATTTATTTATTTTTTTCCTTCCCCGTGCAATGCACAGACATTAAACTCGTCATTACTGTTTGAAGGTGTTGTCGTCCGCTTTATATAGTCGTGGCGTTACCTGAGGCGTTGTTGAGTTCCTAGGTGCTAGTTTCTATCCCCAACCTTTTTTTTTTTTTTTTTTTTTTTTTTTTTTTTTTTTTTTTTTTTTTTTTTTCCAATATATGTGCTTGTGTTTACTAATTTGTTAATCCATGACTTTTAATTTTAAAGTCACATTATATCATTTTTTTTAATCGTTACGCAAATGTGCTCTACATCAATATTCCGTAAAAAGACTAAATAGAAATGCAACACGTTTGAATCGCGTGAGGCGCCTAATTAAAATTAAAAGCATAATTAAAAGTTTTTAGAAGGGAAAATATGGTTTTAAAATATCTCTGATAATACTATAATCAACAAAAGGATCGTTAGCATGATAATAGAACAATGTATAAAATCAAATATCAGAGTCAATATAACATAAGGTGTATAGGTTGTACGTCATTAATAAAAATAACTAAAAAAAAAAGAACCAAATCTTGAGAGACAGAGAGACCTTCGTTTTTACTAATTTCATTATTTTTGTCTTACGTTGGGTTTTCTTTCTTTTTCTTTAAATGACATGATGGCCATAAAAAAAAAAAAAATCCTTTTTGCACGGTGGATTATTATCTTACAAGGGTAACAGGTTGCACATTTTTCACTATTATCGATTTTGTTTAGTACTCTTGACTCTAGTATATAACTAAGAGTTCATTTGGTAAATGAGTTGAATTTAAAAATTTTAAATTTGAGTTGAAAATTTTTATTAACTTTTCACAAAAAACAAAAACTTTTTCAGAAAAAGATAAAAACATAGATGAAAAAGTACATTTTAATTAGAAATGAGATTAATCACCGAACAAGCCCTGAGAGTAATTAATGAATGGTGTGTGTGGAATACGTATCAAATGGCCCAAGTGAACTGCAGCAAAGAATCAACGGCGGTAATCTTAGTTGTTCATCATCCTAGCCAGGAAGATATTGAAAATTAAAAAAAAAAAAAAAAATCAATACAGCTATATTTATAGGTAGTAACTTACACAAATGTTTCAATGCCGCTTCATTCATCAGACTATGGAACGTTCAAGCGCTAATACCACTCCAAGTTCCATCGTCTGGTAATTAACTCTTTCCTCTACAATTCCAGTTCTCTCCTAGTTTTCCTTTCTCAATAATCTCTTGATCTTTCTCACTCATAATTCTTCATATAGATTTATTATTTATTTTTTTAATCTTAAGTTTGATAGTTCTTGCAATTTGGTCTCGAAATTGTTGCACGTACATTGTTTGGTAACTGGGAAAACTTGAAAGAAAATGTAGAAAATTGGCTCACATGCCGAAAGCCCATTTTAGTTCTTGACATTGTTGACTAAAATTATTTCCTTGAACTATGATAAAAACCTGATCTTGGAATTCTTGCTCGTGTATTTTGGTGCTTTGGTTAGGTTTTGATATTCCCAGCAATTTTCTTTGAGAATCTTGCTCCATATAACTAATAAATTGTTTATTAATTTTCTAAAATTGAAAGAAACTAAATGTAGAAAACATGTTCCTAAAATCCATTTTACTTCTTGATGGATTATTCTTTCTTTGCTTATATATATATATATATATATATATATTGTATATGACATCTCATATTGTTTTGTACCATCCGATTGATTTTCTCACTTAACTTTCGTATTATTTTGTTTGGGGGTTAAAATCACAAGCTCGAAATTGATCACAAACTTCATGGCTCAATGGAGGAAGGTGGTCAAGGGGATTCCAAAATGGCTGGTCCTGTCTTGGCTATGGAATTTTTTTCTGTCCCGGCACCCACATGTACCATCTAGTACCGATGTCATTTCGGTCATCATGATGCATGTCGTTTCCCGCTGGTTAGGTTACCTGTTCAACGTCGTTAATCAAGCTCCGGACAAATTTTCTTTCTCTGACCCAGATCACCTTAGGCTTTTCGCTCGCCTACTAACTGAAATTGCAAATCAGATATGGTAAATTAATTGTTGATATATCGTTTGGTTAACATTCTTGTCAATATGGGGATGTTACAATTCGATCAATATATATCTCTATATTTTTCCTATAATATATATATATTTTTTTGGCATTTAAAGAGCTATATTTATTTAGTGATGTCTTGTTTAATCATTATTTGTCTAATGATTTTTCAGGTCGTCCACCGGCGTGATTATTACTGTTGGGATAATGACAACTTTTATTCCAAGAGACTTAATAACAGATTTAACCTTAAGTTACATGGTTGGTTTTTGTGTGGGGCTATATTACCAAATTTCTGTGGGACCCAAATCAGAAGAAGAAGGTGATCGTGGAGAGGTACATAATGGTGGAAATGACGGTCCACCCCATTACCCGAAAAAGAAGAGAAAAGGAAAGAAGAAGAAACATAAGAAGAGATATTGAGTTTGGTGCTGTTGAACTTGAATAATATATATGCGACTTTTCAAAAACATTTGGGTATTGTGTGGAATTGTTTAGCTAGATTTGCTTAGCTTTGTTGGAGACTCTTCAATTTTAATAATATTTTGAGTTTTTTTAGTTTTACATTACATGCTTTTCTTTATTTTTATATGAGCTGGAAAACGACAATGATTTTGGAATAATAAGAACCAGTTGTTTCTAGTTTCTTTATCTGTATTAAAGCTCTTTTTTTTTTTTTTTAAGAAAAAAAATAAAATTATAGCTTTCTTTTTGTTATTGTACACGGTTTTGTAATTTTAAAGTTTTCAGCTGACCCTTCCAAATCAAAATCCCATTAAATAGAGATGATGAAAATGTTTTTGCAGAGACCTTGTTCAATTTAATTACAAAACGACCGAAGATAAAATCATATTTATATATGTTTAAATGGGAGAGAAACTCATATTGGAAATTACAAATATAATAAAACAATAGGGGGAAAAGAGAGAGAGAGAACCTGAGAGGAGAGCAAACCTATTAAAAGAAACGCTATGCCCCAAAGTGAGAGACGACGACATCATACTGCGAAAACGACAACATCCTCTAAAACGACAATGTATTGAAAACGACAATGTCTTAAAGACGTGAGTTTCTAAAAACGACAACAAACGTGAAAACTAGAAAAGGCTCTATATACGTTTCATACAACTTCATCAAACGACAGCATCGTTGGAAAACAACAAAAAAGTGAAAACGACACGTAGAAACAATAGGAACTAGGAAACTATAAAAGGTGATATATTTGGAAACGACAGGGGGGGCATCAACGACAACGACAACATATATTAGGAAAAGAACAAAACCTCGGAAAACATCATCTATGGATGCCTCATCATCTTGGAAGACGACAATATCTTGATAACAGGGTAATTAGCCAACAACAAGTATTCTATCACTTTGAAACTTGAATTTTAGTTTTGAAAACTTACTCCTTGAACATTTGCTTTTAAGTAATTTTGATTCCTGACACTAAAATAAAAAAACAAATTTGAAATTTAACAGAAATAATCACGTCTTTATCATATAATACCTGAAAATTGAAAAATTTTTGATGTATTAAATGTAAATTGCTGTAAAATTTTTTTAAACAATAACAATGAAGACATTTTGCATAGTGTAGCTATTTTTGTAAAATTTCATATTATCGTGAAATGACACATGATTATATATCTCTGTTAAATTTTAGAAATCCTCGATCGTTTTCAGTGTAAAGGACCACAATTACTAAGAAAAAATTAAAGTTCAAGAGAGTAATCTTTGGAGATTAAAAATTCAAATGATCAACGTGACATGATGTTTACTAACAATGATGTTCGCCAACAATTTAACACATTAGAAACTGATAACAAGAGAAAAATGAAAGCATTCAAGAAAATGAAAATATGGTAACACCAAGAGTGATTTAGTAATGTGGTTATAAATATAGCTTAGTAATAATTCCACGCTTAACTTTACTTTAAGGTGTAAAGTTTGAATTTCCAACCTCAAATTCAAAAGAAAAAAAAAAAAAGGAAAGGATTTAGTAATTAAATGACAATAAAATTGTTCATGAGTCCTACTGATTCTAAATAGGATTAAATTAACAATTAATGTTATAGAGAATCTTAATAATTTGGTCAAAGAATCTGTAAGTAGTTACTAAATTAGTTAGTAAATCTGCTGAGGTGCATGGCAGCTCCCATTACACAAGATGCCGAGGCAGTTTGTAGAACAGTTAGAACGGTTTAGAAAGCTTAAAACTCTGTTAGACTCTTAACTAATTCCTTATTTTCCGTTGAGTTGTCTAACGACAAATGTTGACCAAGATTGACTCTTATAAATGCTCTTAATTAACGGCGGTGTTTGTAAATGCCTAACATCCCGGTCAAAAATTAGGATTGAAAAAATAAAAATAAATAAATTACTGATAAATCCCTATATATATATACACATAGATATTGTCCCAGCTCTCAGTAAGGTTCCTCATTTGTCATTCATCTCACTTTGCAAAGTACGTTCTAGTGCCAAAATCACTCCAAGTTCATCATCTCTGGTAATCAGCTTTTCCTTTCTCAATATTCGCTATATTTCTCTCCGATTTTTTTCCTTAGATTTTTTTTTCTTAGGCTAATTAATGTTAGTACTCGTTGCAAAACTTGATCTTGTAATTAGTCTTCCTATAGATTGTTTGGTGACCGGGAAAACTTGAGATTCTGAGAAAACATAGAAATCGACCCATGAAACTACGTAAAAAGAAAAAAAAAATCCATTTCATGAGTTTTTGATAATTATGATTCTAATTATGAAGACAGGTACATTAACAAAAAAATTTTTTTTGGTGAATGGTAAATTAACAATTTGATCTTGGTAGTCTTGGCATGTGCATTTTCGATGCTTCGGTTAATTAATGGTATTGGTTCCTTGCAGTTTTCTTGAGAATCTTGCATGTAAAAATATTGTTTGGTTACCAGGAAAATTTGAAAAAAAGAAAGAAAGTACTAATAAATCTAGAAATTGACTTGCATGTTCCTAAAGAGCCATTTTCCGTATTCTTGACATGTTTTATTCTATCTTTTCTTGCACATGTCCCAGTTTGGTTGTCGAGAAAGTATGGTATATATACATATATATAGTAGTAGTAACACACACATTGTACGTTCTGTATCATCAGTTTCTCAATTAACTATGTTTCATAATTATCTTACTTGTTTCATGTTATTTTCTTAATTGGGCTAAAATCACAAGCTGATCAAACTTCATGGCTCTATGGAGGATCGTCCTTTTCGGGGTGGTTTGGAGGGTTACAAAGTGGCTGGGAATCATGTTGTTGGCAAGGACTTTCTTTCGCTCCAATAACGCATCCCCTACCCTCGTTGCAGCTATGTCATCGTTAATCATTCCACGTTGCTGCGCCTATCTTTTCGATGCTTTTATTCGAGTTTGGGAGGAAATTTTATTTTCCAAGCGGAATGAGATTAGGCCTTGCGCTTTCGAACTGCCTCGAATTGAAGCTGAGATCTGGTAAATTTAGTATTGATTATTCAGTTAATCTATATGCAATAAATCATGAACATGCATGTACATTTCTTTTTAATAACATGAATGCATCACACTCTTGGAACTATCTTTGAAATGATGTTCATTTCCTTCCTCATACTTTAAGATTGCAACTGATTAGTTTATTAGGATCTTTTAACTCTGGCTATAACATTGTTTAATGAACTTTTTTTTTTTTTTTAAATCTAGAAATGTAGATTTGTGTTGCCTTTTTTTAGTGAAAGATCGTCCAACTAGAGGAGACTTTCCAAATCCTTAAATCTTCAACCCATTAATGTTGTAATGTTTTTAAATGCTTTTAAGTCTGCCATTGATTATAATACATAGTCTAGAAATTACTAATTATTTAGTAGGAGAACAAAAAAAGTTGAATACGCCAATTGTTTTGCCGCAATCTAATAGATAATGTCCTTAGTCCATTGGCAGTAATTTTGGCTCAAATCATCGGATTCCAAAAATGAAACTTTCTGTTGTATTTACTTCGTAAAAATTTCCACTTATTTCTGTGGAGTCATTAATGAGGTGACTCAATTCTAATCTCAATTTATTTAAATATCAATTCACTTATTAATGAGTTATTGGCTACATAGGAAGGAATTTTTCAAAACATGTATCAATAAAATAATAACAACTCACGTATCATCTTATATGATATTAAAAAATTAAGAATAAAGTTGACGTTACTATAACTTTTATTTATGTTTTTTGCTTTGAGATATGACGGTCTAATGATTTCAGGCAGCGCATGGCAGTGGTTATAGTTGGTGCAATTTCCATGACCTCCTTACTTCACAGGGACGTAATGACAACAATACTCTCTTGGTATATGGATTTTTTTGACATTTGGTGGGTGACTAAAATTCTTTTTCTCTTGCGGTCACAAATCAGAAGGTTCTTGAGGTGCAAAAGGAAGAGGGAATGAATGTAAGAGAAGACAACTGTATTTTGAATTTTGAATACCAATATTTGGAACTCTGGGAAATTGTGAAACAACATTGTTTAGATAGATTTGCCTAGCTATATATATATATATGTACCTTTGTTGGAGACTCTTCAATTTCAACAGGGTTCAATATTATACAAGCTTTTGAGTTTTATATCTTCGTTTGACTCGCTGCTAGTAAAGAGATTAAATATGCCAAGGAAATTTTTTTTTTTATGGGTAAATTGCTCGTAAATCCTAACCTTATTACAAAGACTCTTTAAAAAGATACAAAATAATCCTTAATTTTTGTCAATAGATGTTAAAATTTTAATTAAAAAAATCATGTTAATCAAGCATGTTTACTATTTAAAAGGGTAATTAAGAAAAAAAAATACATGATTCAACATACATGTATCATACACATATCTATTTCACGCAATTGTTAATCTTTATTAGTAAAAAGAATCAAAATGCCCCATTTTGAAGAGTTTAGAATCCTTTTAGCCCCTTAAAAAAGGTTAGAGGTCAAATTACAACGTCGTAAAAACGTCAATTAAGTACCAAATGAGTAATTTATCAATTTTTTTTTATTGAAAGGGGATCTAAGCTTCAAGAGTCTGCTTGGAGCTTTAGTCTATGCCAACATAATACTGACGGACTTCATAACAAGACTTGAACTTATTGCTTAATAGAAACAAAGATCTTAAATAGGATATCCTTTGTCACTATGTCACCACCACCACTTGAGGTAGAAAGATTTCAGTTGTTATTTGTGCCGCTAAGGATGGATTTGAGATACTGTTCATGGCACAATTTTTTTTTTTTTTCCACAGGCTTTTCTTTAATATCAAATGGCACCAATTTCGACAAAATCTATAGAAATTGAAAAATAATATATCATATAGATATAACAATATAACTTAAATTAAAAAAATATTTTGCATCCGATAAAAACAATATATTTGGAAACCATCTTATAGAAACAAGAAAATCTTGGAAACAAAGATATATGACAACTAGAATGTTTTAGAAGATTTCTCCCGCGTCACTATTCCAGCAAAACGACAAATAAAAAAAATAAATTCCAAAGTCTCGGAGTTTTTTTTTTTTTGGTTAAATGTTTGTTTATCTATTTGTTTGTTTGTTTGTTGTTGTTATTGTTGTTGTTGTTGTTGTTGTTGTTGTTATTATTTATAATCAAAATCTCTGGAAATTGACAACTGAAAAAACGACATCATCTTAGGAAACGACAACATCTTCAAAACGACACAAGGTTTGCTGGGAAACGACAAAAAGCGTCTCGTGAAAATGTGGACCACGTCATAACTAAAACAACAACAATAACAGAAACAGATTAATATAATTTTAAAAATAGTAATAATAATCACATGACGAAAGCAGCAGAATTCAAAAACATTTCACAAGCACATTTTATCAATTTTCCAGAAAATCACAAGTTTTTTTGGGGGAAAACTTGTATATAGACTATTTATTTTACGTTCTACAAAATAAAGAAAGGTTGCATATAATAAACCGCTGTAGTTTAACCCCGGAAGACTTGAGTTAATCTTGTATATCCTTCTGAGTTTAGAGTATAAAGCAGCAATAATTTTGCAACCACAATCTTAACAAAGACCTCTAAGCATGATAAAGTTCTGAAGCAGCCCAATATAAATTACATAAATTGTTGAATATTGCTTGAGCTCTTTCTGTATGTGCTCATGAATTTGGCGACGAATTCTGTATACCAAAAAAAAAAAAAAAAGGAGGAAGAAGAAGAAGAAGAAGCATTAAATTATAGTTTACTAACTTGCTAGCTGACTCATATTAATCGCCACATGACTTAATGTTAATTGAATAATTAATGCTAGGGTCCGTAACTTTTTCATACTAACCGACATGACATGCAAGCTTGTCGGTGTTTAAAAAAACTATTAGGTCAAGAAAGATGACGACTCATAATAAATTAAAACTCACTTGCCACAAGAGTTAGTATTAAGAAATCAGGATAAACTCATGAAAATTATGTTACCTTCTAGTTTAAGCAAAGCACTAGGTCCAATTGGTAGTCTCTTCTCCTGTAACAAACATTTTTGGTTACTTAATTTCCCAAGAAAGCACCTAAATAACACAAATTTAATGACCATTGCACTCTAACATGACACAAAATTTGGCATTAGACTAATGTGATACAAAGTAAAACTCATGTTTGTGTCATACTGGTTAAGATGGGATAATTGTGTCGTATTAATCAATGGATGAAAAAAAAAAAAAAAAAAAAGATGACAATTTGGGTAATTTTCACTGTTTGGTTACCAACTAAAATGACGAAATAAGGAACAAATAGTCTTCTGAACTCACATAATAAGCATGCCAATAATAAATTTGTCTTTTAATACTAGCCTCGATTCCCTTTAGGAACTGTTCCACAAGCTTCTGCACATTGAAATTACGCTACCCGTTAACACAAAAAAAAATAAAAAATAAAGGAAAAAAAAAAGGTTTGTTGAAAATTTAGATGAAATTGTTCTTACGCAATACCTGTAGAATAAGTTTGGGGTGAACATAATCAGCTAGAAGCTTTTGAAACCTTCCCCTTATGAGAAATAGCCTGTGAAGAAAATTTACAAAATGATTTGGCATGATCTTATAAAGAGTTAAGGTCCACTATAATAAATATATGTATAAATATATTCATATAGAAAATCAATAAGTATAAGAAGAGCATTATTAATTTACGTATTAGGTGATGGATTGGCTAGGATTTCTGCAGCCATTTCAACCAGAACCTCTTCCCATCCAAGTGGAATTGGTTGGTCCTCCACAAAAGGATAGCTGCAAGGAAAGAATTAACCAAAATAAGTCAAATATAATACGGCCTTATGAATTCTTAGGAGAATTCTCTGTAGCATATGCAAAAGAGAGTCTATTGGTAGGACATATTTTTTAACTGTCAGATCTTTATCAATCTCCATTGAATTGTTAGACTTTTTTAATCTAATTTGATTCTGATGTGGTTTGACGGTTGAAAATAGTGACCGGCCAATAAGTTTATACTCTATCAATGAATTCTCCAAATTCTTAATATTTGTTTCTTTTTTTTTTTTTTCTTTTTATTTGAAGCTCTCACTTGTGTGCCTTGCATGCTTCAAGAGCCATGATCGCCTTTCTCAGGTTCTGCTTTGATTTAATGGCAATCTTAGCTGCAAACTCCATGGACAGCTCGAAGTCTTCCTTTCTCGATATCTGAATGAGAACTTCCATGATCTAAAGAGAATAAAGGATTAGTACAATATGCTAAATTTTGCAGTTGGATTAAATTACTATAGTTCGGAAACTCAACTATAATCTTGGTGATGCATATACCTCATGAGTTATAGGAGCATTGACTTCGATAACTTTGCAGCGGTTTTTGACCGAATCTACAATCTCTGAATCATCTTCACAGCAGAGTATGAGTTTACAAGCATCGGCGTAACAATCCAATATCCATTTTAACAAATGTTGAATGTTGTTATCTGTTGCCTTGTCAACATCGTAAAGGACTATTACTGAAACAAAGTGGATATAAACCATGTTAGCTTTGAGGCAATTAAAGGGCTAATCTATCTAAAGCGGAAAGGGAAATAGGATCGATGTTTTCAAAGATTCCGAACACCTTTATAATTGTTCGCGGTGAGATTAGCATTGCTGATTTCAGGAGTAATTGCAAAGTCCTTTGTTATTTCCCTGACCAAACCCATTAGTGCATACTTGGCATTCGATTCCAAACGCACATTGAGCTCCAAATGGTGAGTACTTGATGTTATCGGGACAACCACTTGCATCGGCCGGTCCTATCAACATAGGCTTAATTTGTTAGTAGCTTCTTATCATGCATCTGATTTTTTGAACTGGGAAAGATTTTATTTATTTCTGATAAGCTGTTCGATAGGAAATGGGAAAAGAAAAAAGTACTACAGAAATGGTTTTACCTGAACCTGGAAGTATCTTATATCATTAGATACCTGTGAAATAAAGAAAAGAAAATGATAAATTTCATCTTAAAGTTGTTCTCTTAAGGTAAAAAATTTCAAAGATATTTCAATCTGATGGCCAGGAGCATACATCCCAACTCGCATCGCCATATATTTCGCGCAGAAGTGCCATTGCTAGTGCTCTTTTACCCGACCCGGTTGGTCCCTTGAGCAGAATATGGGGACATATGTCTTCAGATACCTAAATCTCAAAAATATGTGAACTATTTAGGCAAAATTCATGCCAGAAAAACATACCACAGAGAAAAATAACATAAAATTAAATTAAAATAAATATGAGTCAAAGACATGTATCAGCAACTAGATCGATAAAAATGCTAACTAGATTACTTACAAGTTGCTTGAGAAGTTGAGCTTCTTGTTTATGGAAAGTGAATCCATTCAAGGAACCGGGTTGATATTTGTCAGCCCAGAACTGTCTGAGCTTTTCAACCACAAGGGCTTTTTCGATGTATAAGGCTTCATTGAATGTGGTTCCTGCAGTTCTCTCAGGCGATTTTTTCCCATTCCTACAAGGCCCTTTCATCACACAATTAAACCATGCCTCCTTTTGGCTCTTCCTTCTACCATCTGTGAACCTTTTCATGCTCTCAGTGGTCCTACCACTAGCATCACTCAATTTACTACTTTCGGTGCTAAACCTTCCACTTCCCGCCCTGCTTGTCGAAGAACTACCTGTTCGTGATAAACCGCCACTACCCGATTTCTTATTGGGGTCAAGATTTCCATTTGCTCTACTTCTGGGGTTAGAAGAAGAATCTCGTTCGGAAAGTATATTCGGTTTCGAACTAAACTGGCTCTCTGAACCACCTTTCTTTGGCAGTGCCAAGACCGTCCACTCGCGAGAGAAGAAGATATCACCTGGTGAAATGGACTCGGTACTCTCAAAATTCGCAACACCAATACGCATTTGATCGCTAGCAAGCTTCGCATACGCAACTCTCTCGTTGATTTCGCCACTTGAGGGTCCCACTTTCGGTTTTGGAACTTCTCTTATAAGCTTCTGAGCCATGGCTTTTGGTAACGGTGAGGGTGTTCTCTCCGGTTTTGACATCTGATCATACTTGTTCTCTTGGTCCTTTTCTCTTGGCCTCATCCTCGGGGCAGTCACCGCTCTCTTGCTCATCATGTAGTTCGGTTTTCTGCTCACTCTACTGACCTCAACCAGCGGAGGCTGCGCTAAAGCTCGGTCATTTGGCCTTCTATGTGAATGTACAAAATCATTAGTATCCAAATTATGCTCTTCTTTGTAAGGAGAATGATAAGTTTCGATCGCGGACTTTGACAATGGACTGATATTTCCATTATAAAGATTATTACCATCTTCTCTCCTCGGCTTGTAAGGTGATTTACTGCTGTGCCTCCTACGAGCTGAGGTCTCCGAAGAGTTCTTTATCGGAGTAGATTCTACGTATTCGAACCTCGAGGAGTGTCTCCGGTTGGTCTTCAAGGGACTAATGGTTCTTGGTAAGGCAAAGTCTAATCTTGGCTCTTCAGAACCCAATTCTGTGTTACGTGGATTATGGTCACGCCAGGGACTTTCTTGGAAGTCTGTCTCTGTATCGGACGGTTCGTAGCCGCTGCGCCTCTGCTTCGACGGCGTCAAAAAATGATGCGGTTGAGAGGTTCTGCCGTAGCGCGGTGAGGTTTGCATCCTTGGATCAAAATGGGCTTAGCAAATTGATTCTTAGACAGAACAGAACATTTGGAAAAAAAAAAAAAAAAAAGGTCGAAAGAAACAACCCCAGAATGAAAATGAAATCAAGTTCTTTTTATCACTTTCAAATGGAATAGAACACAAAAAAAAGGCTCAAAAGAAACAACCCCGGAATCAAATATTCCTAGAAAATCAAGTCCCTCTATTTAGTCTAACGAGAACGAGGGCTGTTATGAGATTCCTAGTAATAGACAAGAAATCCAAGGTCGGGCTAGTGGAAACCGAAGAATCTCAACGATAACTAAAAACAGTGAAGGAAAGAAAACGGGAAGAACAAGGGAAAAGGTTAGAGAAAAACAAGTCATTTTTTTATTTTTTTTATTGTCAATTTTTTTATATATATATATAAAGAATTCATGAAGAATAGCATGCTTAAATCTCAGCTGTCCGATGCTCACATTGTGAGCATCGTTGGTGGTGGCAATGACAATGAATGAATAAAATCTGTAAATGAGTAATGCTCAGTTTGGTTTTGTCCTCCGTATGATTCCCAAGTGAAAACAACATCTTCGTTGTCTTTCCTGTAATTTCTATGCTCGCCATAGAGAGTGGTTTTTTTTTTCCCCCTCTCCTTGTTGTTGTTGTTGGCTTTTTTTTTTTTTTTTTTTCCCCTTTCTTTTTCTTTTTCTTTTTCTTTTTGTCTTTGTCTCGTCTCTAATTACAAACTTTTGAATCAGTACAATAAGCTAGCGGGTCCACTTTGTCCTCTCTCCCACGGTGTCGGTACGCATAGCATTTTTCTGCCGTTCGTCCAGAACAAAGAGCTAGAACTACCATCTATTGGTAAATGTATTTTATCGTAATTATAAATATAATCTAATAATAATTTTATATTTAACTTTTTTATAAGATGTTGGGTTAATTTGGTACTTGAATTCAATTTAAGATAAATAGTTTTTTTTTTGTCTTTTTGTGAAAAATTTTTTTATCTTTTTTAAAAATTCAACAAAAATTATTATTAAAATTTAAAATTTTTAACTTAAATTTATTCACTAAATAACCCGTAGAGTTTTAATTTTCTTATCTCTAAACAGAATTCCATACTCGATCTCATAGATACATATAGAATTCTGTGGAAAGCCGTATTCGATGAAAGTCGTATGTACGGCTTGGAGGGAGATCTTTCATATTTTTCGAGATCCACCCTACAATATGGGGTCAAAAAGCCAAAATAAATGATTTTAGCCCTTAATAAAAAGAAAACTGATTATTGAACCCCTTTCACGCTCATGTCACGTCGAGGTACTGCAGAAGAAAAAACTGCAAAATCCGATCCAATTTATCGTAATCGATTAGTTAACTTGAAAAAATAAAAATAAAATATCTTTCTATTCAGTTAAAGAAAAAAAAAACACAAAACAAAAATGTGATGTCAACTGACAAGTGTCAATGTTGTCAAGTGCTCAAGATTCGAAAAGGTACCCGTTTTTATTTTTATTTTTATTTTTTTTCAATTCTAGCAACGTTTGCCTTTTGTTTACTGTTGTTGATTTATTTTTATAACTTTTTTCGATAAATATTTTTTTATTTTAAAAAAATTTGGTAAATTTAATTTTTTCAAAAAATTGATTGGTTCAAAAAAAATTTTTTATCTAATAAATCACTTTATAACAGTAGCTTATTTTTCTTTTCATTTCAAAACTTCCATTTCTGGTTTTAAAAATTTTATAGACAAACCTCATGTGAGAGAGCCCTATTATGTGGGGCTGTATCATTTTCCCATGTGTCTAAACGCATAGCATTGTTCTGTCGTTTGTCTAGAAAGACAGGAATTAGAAATATCAGCAATCAGAAAATGGGGCCAAGTATCCTTAACTCCTTTTTTTTTTTTTTTAAAGTAAAATCTATAGGCCCTTATTAAATTTATTGTCGATTATTAGGTATTTGTCGTTATTATCCTCTGTTCAAATTGCTGGCATTTTCAATATGATGTTGTTCCTTTGTTGTTTTCGTATTTTGGCATGATATCGTTTATTAAGATCACTGTCGTTTGAAATTCAAACAGCTCTTCTTCTCCTTTCATTTTATAGATTCGTCCTCGTATTTAAGTTGTTGTGAAACTATTAGTTTTTTTTTTCCCCGTCATTTCCTCGATATATATATCAGTATTTTTGTCGTTTTCATGAATATTGTCGTTTGAACAGTCTGTGTGGTTCTTTTATAGATTCATAGTAGGACTATGCAAGAAAAACTGTAAATCAACAAAACAAACCAATCCAACGGTTTTTAAACCGTTGGTCTGATTCTACATAGGAACCATTTTAAAACGGTTTGAAACTGGATTGGACCATTCTCTAAATGGTCCGGTCCAATCTATAATTTTTTAAAACAGTTTAGATTAAACTGGATCGCTTTTTCTTATCTGTAATGTATTTGTTATTTTTATTTTTTATTTTTATAAATATATACTTTGTAGTTGGATGTCTTTATGTTTCTTTGAACTTTTTAATTTTGATGTGTTTATATTTGTTTGGATTTTGGACTTTATAGTTTTGCTGTGTTTATGATTGTTTACATTTTAAACTTCGTAGTTTGAATGTGTTTATGTTTGTTTAGATTTTGAACTTTAGATGTCTTTTTCTTTTGATCAAATTTTGGCCCGATATATTTTTTTAGATGGTTTTTTAAAATCAAATTA